>VZTE01004035.1:0-32235 GCA_013397775.1 Eulacestoma nigropectus | reverse complement strand
TTTTTTTTTTTTTTTGCTATTGCCATCAATAGGAATAAAGAATACTTTGATGTTCTCAAAATTGTCAATTTGGGGATTGTAAGTGTAATGGGAATCATCTCTGGGCCCACTGTTTTATCTTACGGAACAAAGTTGCATCTACAATGGTTTTACATCAATTTATAGATAATCTACTATTGATTTCAATAACTTGGTCCATTACAGCATGTTTGTTTAACACACTCTTTTTGTCAGTAATTGCACTGTTTAATATTTCATGTAATTGTCTGAGAGTAATAGAGCAGAAAGCCATGTGAGGCATGATTTTGCTACTTCTCTCCTTTTTTCTGCTTTCCCTTTCCTTGTGTCTCCTTGTTCCATGTCAAAAGACTAGTTTATGAGTTCATGTCTGGCCTGTTGATTTATTATTGAGCAGTGTTGAAACAAGACTGTCCATTGTGCATTTTCATCTTTGTGAATGACAAGCACCTGCTGATTTTATATTAAAATTTCTCATTTTCTGCAAGTCTGCAGGTCACAATTATTTTAAAGTTCTTACCATAATTTGCATTCCTTTGCATCACATCACCTCTTCTTCTCAAATATGGTAAACTATAATCTTAAATAATTTTCTTAATGACAATAGCAATGATAACAGATGTAAAAGACTAAAATAGTTATGATTATTAAAAATCCTGTTATGCAAAATCAGATTTTAGTAGTTGTTTCTTGTTTAAGATATAGCTTAAGGAATTTAAATAAATCTGTGTAAAAATGTTTTGTAAATCAGAGTTGAATAAAGGAATCCTTGTTTCCTGTTTCCCACTTCTTTGGATTGTTTCTGTTACATTGTGTTACTATATTTCAAGTGTGCTACTTTAAGCATGCTATTCTTATTGTTATATAAAACATGTTAGCCTTTATGTTTTTTATATGTACACAGGCCATTTTAATTTAAGCTAATGATCTGTGTTCTATGAACCTTGAAACACAGCAACAGGCAGTTGTAAACAATCCATGTAAACTGGTCATGAATGACAGGCCTTTTCCCAACCTCAGAAACCAGCAGATGCTATAATTTCTATGTTCAGATCAGTAAAACACCCTCAGACAGAAAAATGCCATGTAAGAAAGGGCTGTGATGTATAAGAATCCTTTGCATTTACTGTTGTTCCAATGTGGCTGTGGATCCATTTCTCAGAGAGCATTTATATGCGAAGGTATAACATGCTCTTTTTCTCACATTTACCTAGTGAAGCACTTAAGTACTTAAAATTAGTCATCTAATTGAAATCAAAATATCTACACTGTGAGATTATACATGGATTGGAGAATGGATAAATTAGATAAATTCTCTGTCTTTTTATATTTCATTCACATATTTGTGAGGCCATGATGTATTCACATAGAAGTGGCAGACTCAGGACACCATCTCTGGATTGCCTGATACTATTTTGGCAAAAAAGTCCAGATTATGTAGACTAGATAATAAGGGTCTGGAATTCACAAGAAGCCATCAAACAAGATCAGTCATCCTGTCTCAATAGTGTGTTAGGCTCTGTTTCAGTTTTATCCATGTTTTTGTTTTAATGATACACTGAAATACAATAAAACACAATTAAATGTATCCTTTCATTCAGCTTATTTGATTTTGACAGTTACTAGCAATATTTTAAATTCCTCTGCCAGAAGTTTAGATTGCATGTAAGGGTGGTCAAAAATGAAAACTGGTTTACCAGGGCAGTGTGAGATCTCCGTGCTTGGTGACATTCAAAACTTAACTTGACAGAGATTAAGCAATCTCACTTACCTTTGACATAAACCACTCTTCCTGCAAACACTTGGACTAGATGATCTTTAGATAAACTAAACTGCTACAAGACTCTTTCACTCTCTTTCAGTGTTCATTCCATGTCATGCCCTCTATCCTTTCTTTTGCTCCACCCCAATACAAGAGAAACACCCTACAGTTTCTGTAAGATATGCAGTTGCATCTTCCGGTATGATCCACGGAATTGAGATGCTACAGACCTTGCTGCTTTGTTGGCCCTTTCACTTGTGCAACAAAACTTGCCAGAGAAGAAAGGATATTCTAGAGGAGGAAGGAACATCCTTTCATCTAAACCTGTAGCTTTCATGTTTCCTGCACAGTAGTGTCCTGTACTCTGATACTCCATCTGCCTTCCCTCCATTGTCTTCTGCGATTGTTATCTTCTTTATGATTTTCTAATTTTTTTTAACCCCTCAAGAAACAAACAAACAAACAAATTTGAAATTTCCCCTCTACTTTCTATTCCTTTGTCTTCTTGTTTTATAGAGTTCTTAGGGGCTTCTCCACGATAATGTTATTTTCACAACATTACTCATATTACCATAGTACCTTCAAAGTAGTGTTAGCAGATAATTTTTTATGTTGTTTTGTTAGAAGACCAAATTCAGAATAATAGACAGGATACAGTTTAATATTCTTCAAATATTTGCAATTTATGGTTAAAGCTAGACAGTAAACCATAGTTTTTGTATTAAGCTACACGTTTTCTTGCAATTTTGTAAGTGAATTAGTAAAGAAACAGATGCATATGATTTATGATATTCTTTTAATGCATGTTTTTTTCCCAGTGGATCATAAAGATTTGCATATATGCAGAAAAAAAAGACTAGATATTTTATTTTTTTGGTTGATAAAAAGTTCCTCCATTATATCCTTCAATCTATATGGGTTAATGTATTGTTGAATGAACAGCTAGAATATCTTCAGTCTTAGTTCAACTGATTACTGTTTTTAAATTTAAATTCAACTAAAAAAATCATTGCAACTGCTATTTTCAGGAAGGCTGCTTCTCTTTAACACCGTTCTGCACCACTATTAAAGCAGTACTGGACGTTCATCAGTCACTTATAAACATAAGGATCTATGCGCATGATTCTTTCTTTACATTGACTCCACATCAGAGCTTATAAAAATCCCAGAAAACAGAGCCACCACATAGGATCACCAAACTCAAATATGCACAAGGGGAGCAATTAGAATATATAATTGTGTGATAAATAATGATTCTGTTTTCCTGGAGAAAGAAGAAGTTAGAACAAGAGTAAAGAAAGAACAGACAGGTTTATTCTGTCAAGGTGATGAGCCTTTAAGGTAATTAGGGTAGGGAAAAATTTGAAGACTCTAATTTATATAATTTACATATAAAATTAAATATGAATAACTATGAGAAAGGAAAAAAAAAAAGAAGAAATGAGACTATAAATAATTGGGAGGATGAAGATAGGACAGTTGTGCTTGTCATCTTCAGAGGGAAATGAAGAACATGTTTTGAGCCACTACAAGCCTCTGTGTGATTCAGCCTGTTTTTTCAGTATGAGATTGACTGACTGAAAGGAATTCACTTATATAATACTGCATCCAGGAGATAAAAAGGAGACATTAGATACTTACGTAATAGAAGAAAGGATTGAACAGAAAATACAGGAATAATGAAAACACCTACTGTGATATCCCACATGACAGATTTTTTTACGTATTAGAAATTATCTAATATCTTATGCAAAAGACATGTTCACTTCTAATCTATGGAGTAAGACACTTGACTATAAAGGCTCCCAATGATTTTACCAGGCTACAAGTATGGTTCTTAAGCTGCCTGCCTTTCAGAAGGATGTCTATTAACACAGTAGCATTATTTTAGATTTATATTACAGTGAGAGAGGAGGTGTTTTGAAAGAATTTAATAAGGATAAACATGTCGTTCTATTAAGTTAGTGAAAAATTTTGCATGAAATTTTTTTTCATGAAAATATGATTGCTGCTTTAATTTTTACTTTATTTTTAAACTTGTTACCTTTTATTGTTTGTTTGTTTGTTTTTTTTCTGTTGTAGGAAGAGAAAACTCCCTGACTTTATGAAAGATCTTTTTTTTTTTACAAAGTCTTCAGTTTTATTAGTAGACGTAAAAAAATACCCAAAAGAATAATTTTTGCTCATACGTATGATACCTGACTTGGTGCAATTAGACACAGTTTATAAATGTAATAAACAATAAAAGGTATGATTAAAACCAGCTGCTCATTGTTATTTCAAGCAAATTTCCTGATCAGGGTCAGCAGGACAGATCGAGACAGGTGTTTCAAAAAGCACCTACCTCTTCAGCTTTCTATAGATCATTAATTCACTCGAATACTGCACTGAAAACTTTATCAACATAAATTTTCGCTGCAAACATGCACTTTTTAAGATAATTAGTTTTTTATGAAAGAACTAGTCATTTTCTACAGGAAGTCAGGAACCGTAAATCACTGGAGCTGTATATTAAGTGTTAGTTCTTCCCACTTGCTCAGTCACCATATGGCACCACACACTGTGCTGAAAGATAATCACTTTATTGGTGGCTGGGTTTTTAATCAGCTACATCTCATACTGTTTTGTTAAACATTGCCTTGCAAATAAACCAGCCTTACAATACATTTTTGCCTTGGAAGAAAACATAAATAAGACCTTGTAAAGCACAGGAAGATCAGGTCAAACTTAAAACCCAAAGTTTAATCAATTGACCAGGCATGAAAAAATTAGATTCATTATTTAAAGCACCACAAAGATCTACCAAGTGGAATTGGGTTGGGAGCTGAGGAAACCACTGTGCAAGGTGTCAGTTTTCTAGCAGTAGTTTGCTGGCTGAATTCAGCTTGACAACAGCTGTCAGACTGCAATCTGCCCTGCATTGAGCTTGAGCAGCTAATGGGTGCTGAGGTCCACCACACTGCAAGTGTGCACAACCAGTGATTTTATGCAGTGATCAGTCCTGCACTTCTCTTCTGCTTTGTTCCCACAAACAGAAACTCCCACAGAACGTTCCTCAGGTAGAGGCCTTTGCTTTTGGTTTATATTGTGCCCACTCCAACAGGAATTCTCTGGCTACTCTGGCTCAAGTGCTCTGCAATTTTGAATATATCTGCATTCATGGGGATTGTATTGGGTTTGCATTGCAAGTTTTTGGTAGCAGAAGGGCAGGGGGGAGGGAAGAAACAGCTGCACAACAGCAAGAGCAGTCAGAAAGAGGAGTGGGAGAGCCACAGCCCTGCAGATCCCAAGGGCAGTGAAGAAGGAGGGGAAGGAGGTGCTCCATGCATGGAAATAGATTCCCCTGCAGCTTGTGATAAAGACCGTGGTGAGGTAGCTGTGCTCCTGCAGACCTTGGAGATCCGTGATGGAGCAGATCCCACACCAGAGCAGATGGATGCCTGAAGGATGCTGTGACCTGTGGGAATCCTGAACTGGAGCGGTTCCCTGAATAACCTGTGAACCCATGGAGAGAGGAGGACTTGTGACCTTATGGGGGACCTACGAGGTAGCAGTCTGTTCCTGAAAGACTGCACCCCATGAGAAGGGATCCACCCTGGAGCAGCTCCTACAGAACTACAGCCTGTGGGAAAGACTTGTGTTGGAGAAGCACATTCATGGAGGACTGTCTGTACAGGCCATTCACTTAAGAGATGGACTTGATGATCCTTGTAGGTCTCTTCCAACTCAGAGCATTCTGTGATTCTGTGGGGTGTACTCCCTGCTGGAGCAGGGAAAGAATGTGAGATCCCTCCTGCTGAGGAGGAAGGAGCAACAGAGGCAACATGTGAGGAACTTACTACAGCACCCATTACCTGTCCCCCTGTGCCTCTGTAGGGGAAGAAATAGAGAAAATGATTAGTGAAGTTGAGCCTGAAGAGAGTGATAAGTGGGTGGAAGAGGTTTTTAGGATTTGGCTTTATTTCTTATTATCCTGCTCTGATTTGATTGATAATAAATTCAGCTAGTTTCCCTGAATTTGTTCATGAGAGTAACTGGTGAGTGATCTCTCCCTGTTTTTATCCTCACCCACAAGCCTTTTCTCTCCCAGTTCAGCTGAGGAGTGAAGTGATAGAATAGCTTGGTTGTCACCTGGCATCCAGCCAGGGTCAACCCACTAAAGGGATGAAAACGGAAAAAAAATAATATGCACAGTAAGTGAAAAAAAACCCTACTTAAAACAAGTTTTCTTAGTCTATGACAAGGTTTCCTAGGAGAAGTAACTGAAGAGTCATTCCTCTGAAACAACTACAAATACACAATAACAACAGCCTGAGATAAAAGAGACAAATTAAAGGATCTTTGTATTTCTAATTTACATAAAATTACATACAATTTACAGAATGTTATGGTTATATAGTCAAATGCTGACTTTAATATTAGCAGTTCAACCTTCTCTACAGCCTTTTGCATATGAATTGTGATACATACCCCCTTTGGGACTGTTGGAATTCCCAGATACCCTCCTTTCCCTCATTTCCTGAATGCAGAATCTGATTATTCCTTGTGGGGTTGCTAGGGGGAAGGAGGGTGGCGAGGCAGTGGTGGGGAGGAACAGTTCCTGACTGAGGAATTTCTGACTCTCCTGGGATGGAACATGTTCAGCATGGATATGCTGTTCTGCAAAACTGCACAGGAAGAAATCTTCAGATGCTCAGATTTAGGGAAAATCTCACGGGATGATAAAACATTTCTGAAGCAAGGAGAAATGCTCTGTCAAGTATTTGGTTTCTTTCCCAGATGGTGGAGATACTTGAACTCTCAGAGATTTGCATGCTTCTTGGTTTGAACAAAACCAGTATCTTTCCACATTTGCAGAAAGGCTTGGCTGCTTGTGTAGAGATATTCACTCCAAAATTTACTATGGTAGACTAAATGGATGAAAAGTTTTAGAGTGAATGCCTAATGGCTAGCTAAGTTTTAAACAATTAAAACCAGTGTATTTGTTCTATAGTCACTCATCTATATCTATTTCACATTATGATTAAATAGTGGTTTTGTGGTTTTGGAGGAACAATTGGTGGTGATGCATTCCCCCCCACACCCTTTCCAGGCTGCAGTGTGATCTGAGAAATGCTTGTTAGGCCTCTGCCTTGGAAAGCATCACCTGGGCTCAGCTCTTCCTGAGCTTACCACAAACACTGTCTGCTCCCAGGAATTGCTAACGAGCTCCTGTTTTCTGTATGAACAGCCTTGGAAAATATTTTTCTTACCTGAATGGCATAACATTCCTATTCTCACACTTTCAAGGAAAGTCCCGGCCCAAACTGTGGCCAGGGGGAAACATTGTTATGACCAAATCCCACTCCCTTAAACCCAATAAAAAGTGGTCCAAAATGGGGCCCTTTGGGCTCTCCTGGACTGCAGCAGGCTGTGAACAGCAGCCTTCCTCTGAGTGAGGCCTCTCAGAGCCAGTGAACTCTCATGTTTTTTGTGCTTGGAGAACTGCTGAACGACGATGACTCCTGGGCTGATACCCTCACCCCTCGAGGCCTGACCCTTCACCCGTCGGGAGATGCAAAGGCATCCAAAGTGAGTATTTCACTGACCTCTGAGGAGAATTTTTCACAGGTACCTTGCTTGCACTGACTCTTTATGTCTGAGTGCATAAACTTGTCCATATGTTACAGCAAATCTGGGAGAAATGCTGCTTTATTAGATGCTTAAGTACCTTAGGTGTCTAAGTAAGTAAGATCTGTAAATAAGCTTGTGTCTTATGACTTAACCTTACTTAAATACTGCTAAGTGTTGTTCTTTTGCTAAATTGCTAATTATAACTTTGAAGATTTAAGTTAGGTTAAATGCTGTTAAGTGTTATTTCTCTGTTAAATGGTTAAAGTTAAGTTATAAATTAAGTTTAAGGTATAAGTTAATTTAGGTATAGGTGTTGTTCCTTTGTTAAATTGTTAGATATAAGGTATAAGCTATGCTAAAATACTGTTGAGTTTGAGTGCTGTTAAGCTTTTAGGCTGGGTTTCTTTTTATCCTTGCCCTCACTTGTCTTTTTGTCACACACACCTAAAAACACACACACACACACATATACACACATCCCTAGATAGTCCCCAGATAATTTCTGGTTTGATTGCTTGGATTTTGTTTGGTTTTGTTGTTCCTTGTTTTTCCTTGGTGTGCCTTAGCTGTCCTGTAAATGGTAAAGTGAATTTTGCCAACGAACTTTGTCGTTTGATCACTTAATATAAAATCTGGCTTTTGCTGATACCCTTGCTGATGATTTTTTAAGCGATCTCAAACACTCATCCATAACACAATCATAGATAGACACAGTGCTGGGAAATCACGGGGTATCAAAAAGATGACGTTGGCTTTGATGGCTAGTCTATAAGGAAAAGAAGAGAGGGGAAATGTAAAAGTTTATACTTTACATTGACCTTAATCATAGTTTCAACTTCTGTGTAAAGCATTATGGAACCCATGTTTTTTGTACCATTGGTATACCAGGGTGTATTATGTCAGCAGGAATAGGTCAAATCATTTTGAGGAAGAAAAAATGATCATTTTTGATGTCAAAAAAATTCTTCAGCGTTTTGTTTGGTATTTTTCTGTGTTCTTTCCAGTTTTCTCTGGATTTAGACAAACATGGAGGAGGAATTCAAACTTATTTTCTTTCATATAAACAAGAATTTTTTCTCTAAGTAAGTTTTCAGTTGTTTCTTCTCTTGTTCTCAGCCTGCAGCTGGACCACCTACAGAATAAATCCTGATGGGAAAGAGAGGATAGTGCACATGTGTGTGCATATTATATAGACATTAGAAATGCAACCATTAGGAGCTGATTTTGCATGCTCATACACAGAGGCTGGGGTGGCACACAGTATCCTGGTGGCTGCAACCCCAGAGAATGAATAAAACATGCATTTTTCATTTGGCAAGCTGAGATACTGACATCAGGGAATGAGTAGCATGCCTTCAAGTTTAAGGGTTGTGAGAAACATGCGGAGTTAAGGTGGAACATAGGAAAAGTGAGAAAGATATATACTCCTGAGCATGTGTGTTATCTCTCATAAATCCTGAGGTTCTGGCACTGCTTATGGCATTAACCATAAGCTACTTGCTATTATGGCAACGTTTGACATGACATCTAGATATGTCTGCTCTTTGTAAAATGTTTTACCAAGCAGGAGTTTCTGTGTACAATTTGATTAGTCATTTATTCAAGTAAATTCTATGTCAGTTGCCAGGAGAAAGGAATAAAGCGTTTAGCTCTGGGAAAGTTCTCTTCTCATCATGTGTATTTGAGGGACTCCCAGGCAAATTGAGCCTAACCTTTTCTGCTCCCAATAGCACATGACAAAGGGGCTCCTGGATATGTTCTAACCCATTAAAAAATGCTGAAATCAGCACTATAGCTGATGAATGTTTATGGTTAGATCTTAAGCTCTTTCCATTTCATATGCTGTGGGTGTTTCAGGGGAAAGAGTAGTGGCAGAACAGCTGATGAGATTGATATTTGGGTTTAGGTATCCACTGATGCATTACAAACTTTAATTAAAATTATCAGAGCAATGTGTCATCCTTGTGCCAATTTTTGCTTCACAGGGAATCTAGTAAACAAAGGCAGCATAAACAGTGCATCTCAAAAGTGTGTCCACCTCTCTGCAATAATGCTGCCATGTTTCCAGTTAATCCTACCAAATATTACCTAAAACAAGGTTTTGGGGAAGATGTGTCTTCTTTCTATAGGCCATAACATGATCCTGAGCATTTTCCTCCAGTCTTTAAAGCTGAAAATTTCAGAAAAGCAGACTTTTTTTAATATATCTACCCATATCTCAGAATGAGAAACAATTTGGTTGTTGTTTCTTGGTTGTGGTGTGGTTTGTTGTGATTTCATTTTGTTTTGTTGTTTTTCGTTTTTTGGGGTTTTTTTGAGGGGTTTGGTTTTGATTTTGGTTTTTGGTTGGTTGGTTTGTTTGGTCAATTGGTTTTGTTTTGTTCTGTTTGTTTTTATTTTTTTGTTTTGTTTGCACGTTTTGGGGGTTTTTTTTGTTTGTTTGTTTGCGTGTTTTCATTGAAACTTTCAGCTGAGAACTGTTCTTAGTCTATAACAAACTGATATTTCTGTTTCTTCCTTGAACTTGTCTCAGCAGTCCTTTAACATTACCAAGGCTCCGTGGCTGGGGATTGAGTGTGGGCAGTGGTGGGATGGCATGAGAAATTGAATGAGTGAATGGCTCTTCTTGGTATCTTTAGTTGTCTATGGGCTTTAAAGTTTGGATGGGCACCAAATTATAGAGTTGCTTTGGTAAGGGAAAGATTTTCCCAGGAAAAAGGGATGACATTTCACCAAAGAAGTGTGAAGAACAAGGAGAATTATACCATTGAGTATACTCATTGTCTGGGGTAGATTTGCATATTCTTAGTCATATAGAGGTGAGTAACCATGTGAGTAATGCCATTGACTTCTGCTAATTTAATCAGTGCTTGAGTAGGAGAGTTGGATTATTTTCCAACTATGGTATCACGAGCAGCTGTTCACAGTTTTCGCTACCTTTCTTTATTCCAACACAAAATCTCAAGAACTGTTTTTCTGGAGTAATTTCTCCTTATCTTGTTTAGTTTTTATAAGATATTACAGTTTAAATTTTTTCATTAAAGAGTATATGAAATATAACCCTTTTGTCTGAGGATATTTTCCCGTATTTAAGCCATGTGAAATATTTTATGTTATTTTAGAATCACCTCTGAGAGAACTTCCACTGCGTTACCATGTTCTGAATAACATTTTCATCACAGAATAAAGGGTCTAGGTTGGAGAATCCTCAAGTGTTTCTTACCATTCCTTATTGTCTTTCTTTTTTGCCTTACCTGAGCACATCCAAAACTTTGTTCACATTAAGAGTGTAGTACCTCTTGTAACCATGGATGATGTTCTTGAATTACCAAGAGAGAACATCCTATAAGTAATTCAGAAATATTTATAATAACAGGATCATTGCCTTGTCGGCCAACATCATAAAGTGAAGCAGATGTATCCAGAATCTACATCCAGCATCTTGGTTAAGATTAGTTTCCTTTGATTCCAGCTAATCCTGCTGGAATTTCGACTAAATCCAGATTAAAAGAACTTCAAATTGCCTAGTAAGTATTTCTTTCTCAAGCAAGGCATTCGAAATCACATGCAGTTTTTTGCAGATTCCCTTCTGTGTTTTATTTCTAGATGCTGAGTGTAATGCGTTTTGCTGATGGTTTTGCTTGATGCTTTGAGAATGCATTGTAGGAAAGACTCATCAAAAAAAAAGACTCACCCAGTTTCATTCCTTAGTCTCGTTTCTGACTTTTGCTTATATCCTTAGTGTATTATAACGCTTTTCTGAATCCTGCTTCTGGCCCACTCTTGTATCCAGGGTCATAACTACCTACCTATAGGTTAATATCCTTTTACTGGACCCTTAAAGCCAGCAGCCCATCCTGACAGCTACAAAAAGGACTTTTTTACAAGAAAACATGTGCTTTTCATATCCATGAGTATTTTTCTTCCTGGTTTTGGAGATATGTCCCTCTTTTTCTGGAAGTACTGACTGTCTCTTATTATTCTGCAGTTCAATTCTTCCATAGATGGAGCTGCAGATTTCTGTGCTGTCAAGCCTAAATCTTTAAATGAGTTTATCTTCGAAAGAAAACATGAGGCAAAATAAGAGGGATTAATTTGCTCAAAAGCTGTGACCCATGAATACAGCTGAAGCAGAAATAAAATATCCATTCTCCAGTGCCACCTTCTGTTACAGAAATGTACACTCAGAAAACTTGGATGGAATCCATTGCTTCCATCTTAAGCATCCAAGAAATACATGTTTAAAGTTCAGCTTGCTGCTTTAAACTTTTTTAGCAATCACTGAAGAGAACACGTTCTAGAGTGGATGTCTTGTGACATCCAAAGAAAACATTTTAGGTAAATGATAATAGGTAAATGGCCTATTATCAGAAGCATTCAATCCTAGAGGTGCAGAGCAGACATCAGACATAAATATTATTTTTTGTGAGTAGGAATTACTTTATTACATAAAAGTGAGAGAGCATAAGTTGCTTGGTTCCAGGTTATAAACTGTGATATGGGCCACTGTATGAGATTGTCTCACAGCAAAGAAAGGCACATGCAATCTGTATGCAATCTGAGCCTCAGAATTAAAAAGGACTACACAGAACTGAGACAATATTGGGGAAATCGGGACTGACTGGGGAGTAATTCCATTGAAAATCAAAAAGGTAACCTGGTCCTTATGTGGTGAACAAAGGGATGTGAAGAGAGTGCAGCAGTTAAACAGAAGGAATCTTATCTCTTGGAAGATAGAGTGCAGTAACCAGTGCAATGACTGTAACATGTGACTCCCTTTTGCCTTCATGATAAAGCTAGAAATAATTTACCTTGGTTTTTTTTGGTTTTTTTTGTTTTTTTTTTTTTTAGTTTAGCACATATTGGTGTGGTACATTGCACAGGCCCATGCAAAATGGGAAGAATTCTAAAGTTGCCACTTAGAGAAATGAATAAAACATACAATGTTATTAATATTTATAACTGGTAGCACAAAGAAGACTGGTAGCAGCCTAATTAATGCTCTGTGGTATGAAAAGGTCTATATGTTATCCCTGCTGGACAGCAGTCAATGAGGCTGGATTCTGAGCTGACTAATACAATGTCCCTCAGATGTCATGCTGTTTATCACTGTCATTCTGGCTTATAACCTGCATGGGAGATATACCCTTGGTGTAGGTTTTTAGAAAGTCTGATCTTTTCCTAGATCATAGCTATCCAGATAGGCAGAGGTGGTGTTTTGAGAAGACATGTTGAAACCAATCAAGCCATGTTAATATAAACACTTGGGCACACTTGCCCAGTCAATTTTTTTTTTTTACTTGTTTGAAATAATTATCATTGCCTTTTAAGTGCTTTTTGAAGAACTGTGATGGAGTCTATGAAAATCTGTACTTCAATTTAATTTCAAATCATTCTGTAGATAGAAATATTCAATGAAGACAAGCATGCTTTTAAAAATTATATTGACCAAGGAAGTATCTTATTGCTCTTTGCAAGTTAAAGTAGATCGGGGAACACAAAACTTCCAGGATATAGGCAGCAAAATAAACCTAGATAATGTTGTTTTACATTGCAGTTATTGAATTTATCCTGTTTTGGAATTCAGATGACAAACATTTAAAAATACTGTGATTAGTAAAGTGCTTTGGCTGATTTAATTCTGAATTAAAATTCTTGATTGACACTTAAAGACATAAAGACACCAGAAAAGATACAAAAGACAGTACAAATGATAACCAGTAGGCTCCTTTCTTTGTAAAAATGTGTACATTTTTCCAGTGTAAGGAAATAAAAGCAGGGCCATGAGACATACTTAGGGAAAAGAAACCATAAGAATGTGTAACTAACACCCTCTTTCCTATTATTAAATCTGTCCTATGTTATTTTGTTTTTCCTGCTCCTTGACATATAAGCTGCTCTCACTCAACCTCCTACATTCATCATAAGGCTGATCTGAGTAGGCTTAAGGGAATAATTTAAAATATGTTCCTAAAGATTCTTGAAAGTATTTTTATGACCATTATGGAATAAAGCAGTAAGGATTCAATTTGCCATGGACATTGAGATCTGTTTGTATTTTCCACTTCATTTCATTAAACCTTCATTTCAAATATGGGTAATTTATTAGGACATATTTCTAGGTAGGAAAGAATGAGCTGGCATGTATTTTATGTTCAATTTATGTTTCTTTTTGCTGATCTGCTCATCAAAGTGTGAGGTGTGAAGCATCTTGCTGAAGTGACAGAGAGTTCTGCCTCTGGAAGTTCTGCTTCTTCATGATACAATTACTCTTCTGAAGAAGATGCAATGTGTTTCAACAGGGAGGAAATCGAGTGGAAAACAGGAATCTGGAGTTCTTTCAGAACCCTGCCACTAGCCAACACTGTCAGCTTGATTATATTACCCTGAAATAAAAACTTTACATAAGAATGAAGTGGAATTGAGATGTTTTTTATTCCACATACTCTTGTAAATGCTTTGTTTTATACTTTTCTTCCCCCTACCACATTTGCCATATCTTTATCTAGAAAGTGGAGCTCTGCTCCTTCACATTTTAAGTCTTGTCTTGTCCAAAGCAATATGGTACTGCTTAGGTATAGCTATAGCCTTCAGCTTATGTAACATATCCAGAACAGACAATAACCTGATGGTTACACAAGGTTCAAAGCTCCAAAGTTGGTTTTCTGTATCTAAAAATTTAAGAAAATTAAAATTTATATAGTAGTGAATATTTTGGTAAAATAATAGGTATGACATGTCCAGGGAAGATTTTGAGGACTGTTTCCACACTTGAATCCTTTTTAATGTAGCCTTACATTTTCTCTAGCATCAGTCTTTCTATTTATGTACGTATGACCTGTATACAAACTTGCTGAAGTTCAAATTAGACTTTCAAGTCCCTACATAATGTTGGCAAATCTGGGGTTTTTTTGTGGAGCTCTATTTATTTCCTTGAAGTCCCTTTCAAGCTGGAACTGTATGAGTCTGTGATTGATTCTGTGATTGATTTTTATATGGATTTATTCATACACTCCAGTGCAAATATGTATCTTAGTTTTTCTTTTGATGAGAGGATTTGGCAACTGTCAAATAGAAAGGTTTAATATTCAGCATGAACACAACAAACAAAAATTAAAAGAACTGTTTCTTCTGTATTCTTTAGATAATTTGAAAGTTAAGACTTTTCCCTTTCTACTTTTACACTTGCCTCTGGATATTTATGACTGTCAGTGACATTCAGTAGGTTTCATGAACAAAGAAGATGATAATAAGGCCTGAGCTGTTGTGTTACTGCTGTTAGTTCCTTTCTCACTTTTTAATATAATGGAGAAAATAAAACCTTAATCACTAACAATGACTGGTAAACTAGCATCACAACTCAATCCCATGGGGATGATTTGCTCATACCTTGCATACCATATATAGCATTAGAAGCTTTTAAAAACGTATTGCTTGCCATCAATTTCAATAAAAAACGCCTCACATCTGCTATTTTAGTTTTAATGAAAAGAAAATTTCATATTTTTGTGTGTGTCAATGAAAATTAAGAATTAAGTTTTTCAGCACGTGCATTATCAAGGGGGATTAGCTCAATGATTTATTCATTGTTTTTTCTAAGTATTTCATTAGAATTCATATTCGTCCTAGAGAGGACTGAATATTATTAGAGTAAGCAAAGGTGACAAAACTTTGCATTTAGGAACTGATCTAAAAAGGAATGCACAGATTCATGGTATAATTGCTTAATAATTATTACAGTACATTTTTCAGTATAGAACTGAGGGCCCTTTCAGTTCCTTTTATTCCTAGTATGCAATGGAAATGTCTGTTGGCAAAGTGGTACTCGCATTAAATCTCCAGGATGGACATAAAAATCTGTGTCTCTTATCTTATGCAGACTGTACTGTCTCTCTTCCATCTCTCATCTTTTTGTCCTATTTTCTGTTAGAATAACTACATGCTACATAGACTTAGTCAAATTTCTGTGGAATGAGGGGTTCTCATTCAATGGGAAATGTTATCAGGTACGTCAGGTTTAACATGGTATGAGTCCTTAGTGTTGTCTTAGGTTATATAAGGATTATGAATGGTTTAAAATTGTTGTACAGCATTTGAGGAGTGTGAGCATTAAGGCAGAAACATTACCACTCAATGAGATTAAAGGTAGACTGAAAATAACTGAACTAAACTGTTTGAGGGATATATAAACTTGAATACAAGCATGCCATTAATCTCTAATTTGAAACTGTTTTTAATTTATCTTTCCTGCAGGAGCTTTGTCTATTGGATCTGGCTCAATTCTTTAATTTCAAGCCCATATTCATGTTATACAGGATGCTTAACTTTTTTAACTTTTCTTGAGACGCAAAACAAGTAGCATAATAATCACAATGGAAGCTCAGTCAAAAAAATTTTTTTTGGTAACTTTTTCCTCCTAAAATGTTATTCTTTAAAGGGCTAACATTTTTTTTTCCGTCATTATTAGCAGAGATACTAGGCCAGTGTATATACTTTGCTCATGAATGCAGGGATGAGGACATGCTGTTTCTAAAAGCAGTGAAACTGGCTGATGACAATGAGTACTAGAAGTCTACATAGGATTTATAGCATCTGTTAATCTGTGATAACTAATAAAATATTGGCACACAAAAGAGCTGTTTAATTTCTACATTTATTACAAGGCTTATTCAATAATATAGTCAAGCCAGGAACTTGGCAGAAAATATTCCCATTTCTTTTTACTATTCCAGTACCTTCAAGCAACAGGACCTTGATAAATGATCGGTAGATGATTTTTAGAATTCAGAAATATGAATCATGGCTTTAAAACAGTTCATATTTGGTCAAATTACTAAATTTAAAAACATACTCTCCATACATTTTTAGATTCAATTAAGATGCCCTCCACTCAGTTAACAAGATATTCCTCAAACTCCTACTGGACTACTGTATACTGTGCTATATAGATGCTGCTCAGGTCACTTGAATGGAGAGCAGATACATTTATTAATCATCCTTTCCTGTGCTTAGGTGGAAAAGCTGAAAAGCAAAACTTCTACCTCAGCCCTCTCTCTTGCAAAAGTACTGTAGAAAGTACACGGGTACAAAGAGCTGGGAACACTGGCAAAATTACTGAAGATAGAGAGGGACTATGTGCTAGGATGGAGGAAGAAAAGGAATATGCAACTGGGAAGGAATTATCGATGAAAAACAATTGTGAACTTGATGGATTATGTCAAAACAGGCAAGGAAGGACTGCTGCACTCCAGTAAGATGCTGGGTGACAGAGATCAAGTCTGGACACAAAAAAGGCATATTTAAGAGTCTACAGTAGTGATCAAAAAAATAAAACAGAGAATCATAATCAGAGGATCATCAAGTTTGGAAGAGACCTTCAAGATCATGTAGTCCAACCATCAGCTCAGCACCACCATAATCACCCCTAAAATATAACATTTCCCCAGGTGCCACACCCATACTCCCCTTGAACACTTCTGGAGATGGTGACTCCACCTCCTCCCTGGGCAACTTATTCCAGTGCCTAACCACTCTTTTGGTGATTTTTTTTTTTCTAATATCAAATCTGAATCTCCCCATGTGCAATTTAAGGCCATTTCCTCTCATCCTTTCACTTGAGACATGACAGAAGAGACTGACCCCCACCTCACTACAGCCTCCTTTCAGGTAGCTGTAGAGAGCAGTGAAGTCCCCCTAGGTATCCTTTTCTCCAGGCTAGATAGCCCAAGTTCTCTCATCCATTCCTCATAGGACTTATTTTCTAGACCCTTCACCATCTCCATTGCCCTTCTCTGGACATGCTTCCAGAGCTTCAATAACCATTTTTGTAATGAAGGGCCCAAAACAATACCGGATTTAAGGTGCAGTCTCACCAGTGACGAGTACAGAGAGACAATCTCTTCCTCAGTCCTGCTGGTCACACTATTCTTGATACAGGCCGGGATGCCACTGGCCTTCATGGCCACCTGGGCACTTTGCTGGCTCATGTTCAGCCAGTGGTCAACCAGGTCCCGCAAGTCTCATTCTGCAGGGCAGCTTTCCAGATATTTTGTCTCCAGCCTGTAGAGCTACCAGGGGTTGTAGCGATCGAAGAGCAGGACCCAGTACTTCACCTTATTGAACCTCATCCAGTTTTCCTCAACTGATCAATCCAGCCTGCTTAGATCCTTCTGCAGAGTGTTCATACCCACCAGCAGATCAACGTTCCCACCTAACTTGGTGCCAGCTGCAAACTTACTGAGAATTCATCCAAATCATGGATAAAGATATTAAACAGGACCAGCCTCAGTACTGAGCCCTGGGGAATACCATTAGTGGCCTGCCACCAAATAGTTTTATCTCTGCTCCCCACCCCTCTCTAGTCTCGTCCTTCCAGCAAATTTTTCACCCAGGAAAGAGTGCACCCATCCAAATCATGAGCAGTTAATTTCTACATCGTAGAGGACATAGTAAAATTGTTAGGTTATCTATCCTTATTGATGATTTTGAAAGTAGTTTGTGATTATTTTGTTTATATTACTGCAGCATCTACTGGTCACAGACAAAATGTGGCTCCATTCTCCTAAGTAAATTCAGCTTGGAGACAATTCTCCCCAAAGGCCACCAAAGCAGTAACATGTGTTTGAATACCTTACTAGTTCAATGCCTTGCAAGCACTGCTTTTGCCTTAATTAAAAGCTCAGTCTGCTTAGATTGGGTTAGTAATTAGATAGGGTCCCTGCAAGTTAGTGGAAAAAACTTAGGTATGACGATCCATGTTAAACAGAACATCTGGTGTTAGCAGCATTCTCAGTATTGGATTCTAATTACACTCTGTCTCAAGGATATATATTTCACATTTGGCACTTTAAAATCCATTCAGCAAGCTAGATTTATGATTCATATATTTGCTTTCATTCTTGTTTCCATACCTATGTATTGAAGTGTCTGTATAGGAGCACAGGACATTTATTTGGAAGAGAAAATTAAAATTTAAATGCCTTTTTTTTTTTTTTTGTAATGGTCTTTTATGAAAGGATCACAGGCTGATTTTCTCTGTTGTCTTTTCAGTGATGTAATTGTGTCTGGTTTAGCTGGTAAAAAACCAGCCAACCTAATTTTGAGATTTATTAGTCGGTCATGGCAACTGTCAGCAGCAGATTTTTGGCTGCTACTGGTAGGACTTGTTGATGGGTTGCTGTTACCTCATAACATCCCCCAAGAATACAAGCCTGCAAGGAGAGATGTGAGATGTATGTGAATGTGGCAGAACATTTTACAGCCTGAAGCACTCATAATCACTGAAGCCTAAAACATTTCAAATGCAGTGGGTAGAGATGACTACTACTTAACCATCTTATAAACTTGGCTGAAATTTCAGTCTTAACAGCAGGTTAATATATATGATAATTTTTTAATCTTTCATAGTATGGATCTTTCTTTGTCTTTAAAAAAATAAATCTTGAACACCTATTTCTAACAAAAAAATATGCATCCATAATAAACCCTGGAGGAGACAACTCAATAAAAGAATACATATGCATCAGGAATTCATTCAATATTCTTGATTTCCCTTGGTTCCTTTAGATTTTCCTTCAAACTTTAAACTCCTAGGACCAAAATCATCCCAAATGTATACTCAGTTCCCTGCAGTCAATGGAGTTATGTTGCCAGTGTATTTGAAGTTGTGAACACTTTAAGAAGGGTTCTGTATTTAGTTGTAATGTTTATAATAAATTGTGTAGTTTATACTGAACTGCTGATGGAAACTTCCTCTTAGATCTTTAAAGAATGGTGCTGTGCCTCACTTTAGTAGCAAATACAGAATATGCTGTGTTTGTCCAGCTCTATGCTGGACATTTTGTCCAGAAGGATACTATGAGAGAAATTATCAAAAGCTTTACTGAAATCCAAAGTTGTTACATCAACTGGCTTCCTGTGATCAGATAGGGGGGTTACAGTGTCATAAAAGGAAATTAGGTTTGATAATCTGGACTCTTCTCTCATGAAGCCATGCTGGTTGTAACCAATGACTGCACTGTTCTCCAGGTGTTTTTCACTACATCCTGTAATAATTTTCTCCATAGCTTTCCCAGGCACTGAAGTGAGATGGACAGGCCTGTAGTTTCCAGGGTCCTCCTTATTGCCCTTCTTGAAAACTGGGACAATATTCACCACCTTCCAGTCAGCTGGCACCTCTCCAGATTCCCAAGACTTCTCAAAAATCATTGAGAGAGGTTTTGCAATGACATCAGACAGGTCCTTGAAGATTCTCAGATTAATCCCATCGGCCCCATAGACTTGTAGGGATTCAGCTGGAGCAGCAGATCCTGCATAAGTTCAGGGTCAGCTGGGAGCTGATCATTGTCACAGTCATGGTCCTCCAGCTCAGGGCACTGAAACCCTCTTGGTCTGTCATCCGTGTTGAAGACAGAGGCAAAGAATGCATTAAAAATCTCTGCATTGTCTCTGTCTCTGTTTGCAAGGTGACCATCCTAATCCAGTAACAGGATCATGTTATTTCTATACAGCCTTTTGCCATTAATGAATTTTAAAAACTCTTCTTATTGTCCCCCACATTTCTGCCCAGCTTCAACTCCAGTTGAGCTTTGACTGCATGAATTTTCTCCCTACAGTGGCAAGAAGCATCTCAGTAATCTTCCCCAGACTTTGCTCCCAGTGGGCATACACTTTCCTTTTTTGCCTTATTTCCAAGAGAATATCCTCTTGTTCAGCCAACCCAGCCTTCTGCTTCATCTGCTTGGCTTTTGACATTTTGGAATTTCTGCTCCTGTGCCCTTATGTGTTGATATTTAAAAAGTGACCCACACTGATGGACCCCAGCACCAGCAAAAACATTTTTCCAGGGGATCTTAATCTCTAGTTCTCTGAGCAGCCTGAAGTCTGCTGTCCTTATGTACATAGTTGAGGTTTTGCTGGCATATTTCATCCTGTCAACAGAGATTTTAAACTTGATCACTTTGTGGTTGCTGTGGCCAAGACGGCTGCCAATCTTCACTCTGTGGACAAGGAGTAGATCAAGGAGGGCATCTTTCTGAGCTGACTTCCTTAGGACCTGTTTCATGAGGTTGTCATTTAGGCTTTTTAGGAATTCTCTGGCCTAGGTTGTGCCAGCTGTACAAGGGCAGTTGACTTGGAAGTGTCCCTCAGTTCCTCGAAGAATAATTCATTGTCATGGTTTTCCTGGCTAGGAAGTCTATAGTAGACTCCTATGATGGCATCCACTTTGTTTGTTTGTCCCTTGATTCTTACCCAGAGGCTCTCAACTGTGCCATTGACAATCATGAGCTACACACATTCTAACCCTTCCATTACATACAGTGCTCAAGCTCAGGATGTACTGCAAATCCCTAGGTGAATTCTCTAAGGTAGATCTGAAATACGATTCTGTCATTGCTGGTGGTTTTGAGAGTTTTAAAGTTTATCATTGTCCAGCGTGATGCTGCAGTCACAATGAGTATCACATAGCCAAATTTTTTTGGTGGCTTCCGCTCACAAGTGCTTGTGAAAAGCTTATAAACTTTTCTGGTTTGGTGGGCTTGTACTCCCAAGTCAAATGAATCTGAAAGCAATGTACAACTCCAAATAATTCCCTCAATAAAAGAACAGGAGAAAAAACCCACTATTAAAATTCAGACTTAATGAGAAAAGAAGAATAATTCAGCACACAGAGTCCCATTGGTCTTATACTTAGAAATCATAAGGGGTATTGCAGCGTAATGGGAACAAAAGTTTTTTCCCAGAGCTGCATGTTTTCCTTTAGAATGTTTTCTACTTCACCACTTTGAATCACAATTATTTCTGTGGAAAATCTTGTCTGCCTTTTTTTTTTAGTTATAACAGGCTAATCATCCATAATAAAGCATTAGTTATTTTTGGTCTCTAATTTTAATACAAGCAACAGCTACTAAAATTGTCCCAGAGAAGAGAATGAAATTCCCACTGTTGTAGCTTTCTGATAAATTTGTACCTTGAAAAATAATCTGCCTCATTATATAGGTGAAGGCTCATAGGGTTTCCTCCTTTCAGTCAGGAGTGGATATCTGTCTTGAGGGATACAGAGATGTCAAAGAAGGGAATAATACCCCATTTTTTAATGAAAGGCCTAGGGCATAAGAAAAGTACATGACTTTAATCAACTTTATTAAAAAAAAAAAAAAAAGAAACTGGTGTGAGTGTGAATTTCTCTCCAAGGAGTCCAAATTCAGGGCACTGACATCTGGGTTAGGCTTTTCAAATACTGCCCACTCCCCAAAAAAGGCAAAACATATCAGACAACAGGCTGAAAAGCTGAAACTGCACAGAGTACTGCTCTGACACATAAGCCAGCTGGCACTGTATCTGGCATTCCCATTACCTGTCTTTCCAAAATGTGGCCATATTGAAGCTGCCTCGTCTCTGCATGTGTCTTTTGTCCAGACCAACTCCTGAAGTATGCCAGCAGATATTTCAAAAGGGTTTCACATGGAATGGGCAAAACCACATCTAGCCTAAAACTTTACTAGTGTGTAACAGGAAGCATTTATATCTTGTTTAATTTATAAATGCAAGATTGGAGTTTTGATTCCACCAGCCTTGTTGTTAAGCACAATGAAAAAGAGTGAGTCACCATATTCCCATTAGAAGGAAATTATAATTCTTTCAGAAAGCTTCATATAGCAACCACAATTTGAAATTGATAAATAATCTCTATAAGCAGGACCATGCGCTATCTGCTTAGTCCCAACACATAATATATCTATGTAGGCATATATTATGGATCGAGAATAATGGAACAGCTTTAATATTTTATGGGTTTCCATAACCTTACATATATACAGCCTTTTGTAGAGGACAATACATTTTAGTAGTCAGACAAATAAGTGCTGGAAAGGTTTTCATGGAACCATTATGGGTTCTCCATTGGCTGAGATTCCTAAGAGGCTATAACACATGAAGACATCATACAAAAATCTAATATATATTTCGATTTTTTTTTTAATGTATGAGGGTGGGTTGCCTTTATTGGACAAATTGACTCTGCCTGTTTTTCCATAAACACAGCAATTATATAAAACAGGCCATTGCCAGCTGCACAGAAATAATATTCCCAGTTATAGTGCCTGACTGGTTGGAGTAGGAGCCACTGTACCTCACCTAAATGCCTTGACTTGAACAGACTGAATCTCTCTGAACTCTTCAGAAATACCCCTCTCTCCCTCTCTCTCTCCCATTCTCCCTCTTCCTCCTCCCTCTCCCTCTCCCTCTCCCTCTCCCTCTCTCTCTCTCTCTATCACTGGTTTGCTGCAGCTGCAGATNCCCTCTCTCTCTCTCCTTCTCCCTCTCTCTCTCCCTCTCCCTCTCCTTCTCCTTCTCCCTTTCTCTCCCTCTCTCCCTCTCTTTCTCTCTCTCTCCAACTTATTTCAGAGGACTGATTCTAGTCTTAAGACATTCAGATTCAGGCATTTAGCATGCCTAAACGAGATTAACTCGAATCCCACAATTCCTTTCTATCATTTTAGCATTATTTTAATGCAAATTTCAAGTTAAGACATTATGATTCATAAAATCAAAACTTGCAGAGCTACACAGAAGTCAGGCATGCTGTATTTTTAGCCTCAAAATAGCTCACATTTACTACAGATCTTATTACAACTATGAAATTTGTGTAGGGCAGTAATGAAACTGTCATGCTAAGCATAAAATGAGCTATTTTGCTTTGTTGCTAACTGCCTCTTTGTTTGTATTATATTTCATAAGTGTACCGTTTCTTCATAAATATGATGGAATACAATAATAACTTTAGGGGAATTGCCACAACTACTTTGTTTTATGAAAGGTAATTTTTTTTGTTTTTACCATTTGTGTTGAAACTTGTGCTGACTGTGAATATTGGTAAAATTGGAAGATTTTTAGAAAGAGAAGGAATTGTTTAAAAGTAAATAATGATATTAATTAAAAAGAAGCCTAGAACTGTGCTGCATGGTATAAACATTTGTTACACAGATATGTATCCTGACTTTGAAATACAAAATTTAGCAAATTAGCTAAAATTCTAGGCTTACTTTCTAAAGCTGGTAAACAGACAATATCTCATGGATTTCATCAGAAACTACCAGACATTCAGTGTTTGCAAAAACAAGGAAATGAGTAAAGACCTCTTCACCTGCAAAAAAATCCATCAAATAAACATGTTAAAGTACTCTAGACCTTGAGAATTGTTTTCCTGGAACAAATAAGATTATAAGATCTTAGGGGTTTGTACAAATAAAGTAATGAGAAGCACTGTCATAAAGATGGATTTTAAGTGAAAATCACACTCGAAGTATAATAACTCAGATAAATTAATTTCTGTAAAATTATCACATCTTTGTGTCAATGAGGGTTTGTTGTGAATTTAGGATTTGACTGAATGTAAACATTTTTTTAAAGGCTTGTTGTGTTGTAATTCCCTGCCTACACACCAGTCTCTGACTTTAGGAAACCCTTTTCATTTGAACACTTAAGTGGTAAAGAAGGTTTGGAGACCTTACGGCACCTTCTAGTATCTAAGGGATGTCACAGGACTGCTGGAGAAGGACTTGTTGCGAGGCCATGTAGTGACAGAACAAAGAAGAATGGCTTCAAACTGAAAAAGGAAAGGCTTGAATTGGATATTAGGGAGAAATTCCTTACTGTGAGGTTAGTGAGGCACTGAAACAGGCTGCCCACAGAAGCTGTAGTCTCTCCAACCCTGGAAGTGTTCAAGGCCAGGTTGGATGGGGCTCTGAACAACCGGGTCTAGTGGAAGGTGTCCCTGCTCATGGGAGGGTACTAGAACTAAATGATCTGTAAAGTCCCTTCCAGCCCAAATCATTCTATGAATTTATGAGTCATAGGAGGTAATTTTGCAATTTTCTGATAAACTACAGCTTCACCTGCTACGAATCTGTAGAACTTTTGGTGATTGTGCTCACTTATCTAGTCTTTCTGGTTGCCTTGAATGTTAATCCTCTATGGGGTCCATTGCCACAGCGAACATCCACTGCTTCTGGAACCCTCTCAGGAAGCCACTGGCTCCACTGGTGCTTGATGTCTGCTTTTTCACATCTTCATTTCTCCCTTAATTTAAATTACTGAATTTATAACCTATTAGATAAATAAGCCCTTAATCTCCTTATTTCCTGGACAAATTGTGGCTTATGTCTGAAAGTGTTACATCCTGATGTATCTGATCTAGACCACCATCCAGGAGGTCTGCTCTCCAGGGTTACTTATCTTCGGGGCTTTTCCATATTATCTAAGGGTCTCTAGAAGGTGGACTATAGCTGGCCACATTAGATCAAATGTGTCTGAGTTCAGTACAGAGAAGATTTAGTTTCTGGGTATGAAACAGGTTTCAATGAACAGTCAGGTAAGATCCACATTAGTACACTTGCCTGGGGGCAGAATAATGTTCAGAACCATGAAATGGAGAGAATCTGCTTGCAGACATGAGGGAAATGCAAGACCAGTTGTAAAACTGGTGACTGAGAGCCCAATTCAAGCATTTGTGATTTGATGCCACAAGTCTGCTTTTAGAGGAGGAAAAATGCTTTGAACCCGCCTCCCTGAAATGGGGTTTCATACCTTCATCAGGTTAAAAATGTCAATGCAGATCCTGGGAGCAGGGATCAAACACCTCACCAACTCAGCCAGACATGCCAGTGTCAGTGTTAACCCCAGGATCCAATTTTCCCACTCTTCTTGTGGCTCCATAACCCTTGTAGTTTAAAACCCACCACCATAATGCCACGTTCTTTCAGCAAGAAACTTTAGGAAACCAGACCCCAGGCTGATCAAAGTGTCTGCCTTGTCCTGTTGATCTAGGAAAAGTGCTAGACATATAACCACTAGTCTAATCCATTGACTGAGTAGAATGTCTGAACTGGATGAATTTGAATGCCCCGCACAGATTTTTCACAGGGATCTCTTTCTCTCTGCCACCTTTATGTAAATTATATGGGGTAGCAGAAAGCTAAATTTTCATGAAGCAGGTAGCTAGGAAATGTAGTCTGATATTTTCCATTTCAGATATGCAGGTGATTCAGAGGGGAGATGATGGAATAATACAAATTCAGATTAAAAATAATATTGTATGTAATTGAACATAGGAGCATCTTAATAATTAAAAGATTGTCATGTCTAACTAGGCATTACCTAGGTATGATATACACTAAGGTAAGGAGAAGCCATGATCTTAGTGCAGAGAGAATGAGAAATTTTTCTCTCATATTGATTGCTTCTGAAGTACTGTTCCTCTAACATTTTCCTTCATTTATCACACTCTGAGGCGGCTGTATCTGCAGGACTTGCAATTTGTGGTCGCCTAAATGGCCTGTTGATTAACTCCGCATGTACTCTAGGCAAAAAATTAATTACGTTCTTTTAGTACACAAGTGCCCATTATAACTGGAAGTCAGCACTAAAAGCCAGGAGATTATCTAGAGTAACTAATGGGGTGGCTATTACAGACTGCAATGTAATAGAAGGTATTAAATTATTGGTTTTTAGCTACAATGAAAGTTGTTTGGAATCTCTGTTCTTTTCTACTAGCAAGTACTAGCAATCTAAATCAAATTTACAGTCTCTTGAATTAATTTTTACTGTTTGTAACATGAAAACTAGAGAGTTAGTATAGTATTCATTGAAAATTACTCTGGTGAGATTTTGAAAGCTTCATAGCAAAAGCCTGATTTCACTCATTGGAACATAATTAGTTTGTTGACAGGGAACAAAAATAATGTAAAAGTTATGTTTGCACTGCTTCCAATATGGTATGTTATTGCTACATGCATAGAAAATATGCTGAGATCTCACATCATATGTACAAGTAGAACAAGCTGACACAGTTCAGAAACGAAAATAAATCTCTCCTGTGGCCTGCAGAAGGGCATCACAAAATAATAGGGGGGTAAAGAGCTGTCAGTCTACAAAACAGCAAATAAAATTGCTTTAAGATGACAGAAGTAATAAAATACAGTAAGGATAGAACCAATATCAATAATTCTGTCTGGAAACACTCGACAC
This sequence comes from Eulacestoma nigropectus, assembly GCA_013397775.1. Classification (NCBI taxonomy): domain Eukaryota; kingdom Metazoa; phylum Chordata; class Aves; order Passeriformes; genus Eulacestoma; species Eulacestoma nigropectus. The sequence continues at coordinate 5,816 of VZTE01004035.1, read as the reverse complement.
ATAGAGACAGAGCCCTGCACTTAGACTTACTCCTTAACAGTGAAAAACTGGACACTTCCTTGTAAAAAATTGATTTTCTGTGGGATATTCAGCTTAGATTAAGGACACATCCTGTTGAGATAAGATTTCTTCACCATAAAAAAGCTGAAAGTTTCCTCTGCTATTTGTATGGGGTATTACTAAAAGAAAAAAGTCAACAACTACAATCTAGCAAAAGCTGTGATACCAAACTTGTGATAGCTATCTCATGAGATGTCAGATGAAGGTTCCCAATACTATCCCCACTGGGTGACAGAGTTCAAAAACTCTTAGATCCAAAGAGGGACCTGATTAGATTTTCAGAAATATTTCATGAAAGGCTGATGAGAAGCGTTCACCATTCCAATTAATCAAAATCCGAATGGTGGGAACCTTGTTCCAATAGAAGATACTTTTAAAAAGGAATTGATATCTTGGATTGTAGTTTTGCTGTTTCTTTTCAGAGTGTTTCGCAGTATTCTCACACCTATGCACTCCAGTCTAGATGCTGTCTTTGATCCCATCTCAGTTTACTGTGAAAAGGTCCAAACTTTATTGTGTGTGTTTCTTAGTTATAAAAGTTATCTCCAGCTTGGCTGCTTGGAGCCTTAGCAAGCACATAGAATGTAGTGGCTTTGATGACTGATGGTGATTAAAGAGGGCACTTGCATCTCTGGGTGCCAGAGGAGCAGTGTTTGTCTGAAGGACAGGCAGAAGAGCCAAGAACACTGCTCTGATGTGATACCAGCTTCTAAAACCCTGCCGGTGCCACAGCTGCTTGGTATTTTAGATGGATAATTTTGCTGCTCTCATGTGACTTTTCATTATTCTTGAAAAATATCATGGAGGTTTGCTCCTTGTGTGTCTATCATTGTTTGGGAGATAATAGGAACTGGACTTGGATGCATCCTCAGGCTTACTGTGCTTGGAAAAAAACATGATTATGTATGTAAGGAGAAACACATAATCCAAGCAGAAATGACAAAAGGGAGCACAAGAAATGTTCCTGTTAACTCTGTGTATTCCTGCTTTCTTGTAAATTATGTCCTGATCAGCTTGATTGTAAGCAAATTAAGGTGGAATTTTATAGTGAAATTAATAAATGTTGAAACCTACCTATTATCTTCAGCTATCTTTAAATTCTAAAGTTTAAAAAAAATTAAATCTCCCTTGTAGCTCTGTACTTGACAAAACTGTGATCCATAAAATTAATAATACTTTCCCAGAACATAAATAATATTCATATCAAAGAACGTAACAGTCTGGAGAGTTCTGCACTGAAGTCTACTTGGGAGTTCAAGCCTTCCCTTTCCAGCTAAACTGTTAAAAATGAAACATTTCATGAAAATATTTTCTTCATAGTTCCTTTGTTTTTACATTTTTCCCATCTGGTAGAGGCTCTAATTATAACTTTGTTGCCTGAATTTCAGCGAGAATTCTGAGCTTCATGTGTTTCCATATAATTTTAGGAGATTTTAAATTTTTCTTATTGCTATTTCTTTGCATGATAACTGGGTGTACAAATGATCCTTTCAACATTTCATTCTGCTACAAATTGCAAAGTAATAAATTCCTGTTTCTGTCTTTAAAAATTCTATCAGTTCAAGGTAACATGAAGCTCAACAATCGTTTCACTAGGCCCTGTAAACTCTTTTCTGGAGAGGGCACAGAACTGAGCATTAAGCACTGAGTGCCATCTAGTGCACACATTGTAGTGCATGGACAAAAGCAGCCTGAGAAAGTAAATAATCTTATGATTACAAGTTCCAGGAAAAAAAGTGTGTGGAAAAGGTTGATATGTCTGAAATATGAATTATTAAATTGCAGTGTTCCATTTAAAAAAAATATTTAAGAACATATTTCAGACCAGAAGGAAAGATGTATGGACACAAAACTATCCGACGGTCATGTACGTTATTGTGTCTGTAGACTGAGCTCTTTAAACACACCAGGAATTCCTTGTATCCTTTTATTCCCCACATGATTTCCCAGTGTACCACCTTCTCATCCCACTTTATGTCTTAGAACAGTTAAACCATTTACAGCTTTATTTGCTAAGTTACTTCTGTTCTTTCTTTCTGGGAAAAAAAGTGAATCATAATTGAGATGTTTGGCAGGGTTAAAAGCTATGATATTGCTCCAGCTCTTTGATCTATAAGCAATTATAATCCTATTAGGTGACAAATTGACTTATCAGTTGCCATAGCTTTGTTGGTCCCACATTTCATTCTCCAGTTTTCCAGTTTTCATCAAAATCAATAAGAACCTTCCCAATGACATCTGACCCTATTTTCTGTAGGTATGATTGCGCTGTGGCCTGGTAAACAGAGCTCCTTCAGACAAATGTCACTAGTATGAATTAAGTCCTTGCTTCACTTTGGGTGGTACAGCTGAAGAATTCAAACATATAAAGTGTTTAACCTTTCATAAAAACTTCTAAGGTGATAAATATCTATGTAAATTGATAGCTGGTATGGTTTGAAATGGCGAAAATGGAACTTTACAGACAAGTCCTGTAATATAATAGCTCATAAATGTTTTCCCAATGTAAGCTAGATGTTTACAGTATCCTCATTTGCCTAAATTAGTCCTGGTTTGGTTTACTAGATTGTTTACGAGTATGTATGATTTCTTGTTACAGATTTAAAAATCTTATCTGTGGACCTGGTTAATGACCAGATGGAGGCACCAGTAGATACATTTCCATACTTAGTATCACTTCACATAACTTTTAGTTCAATTTTCTTCAGAAACTTGCTAAGGTCTGTATTTCTAGATGTCTTAAAAGCCTGGACTGGAACGAATGTTTTTAGAAATTCCCTAACATGTTTTTAATGAAAAATCTTTTGAGTGTTATTGTGTTGAAAGAAGAAAGTTATAGCTCAAAGGAAAACTTACATAAAGTCACTCAGAAGGTCTCCAAGTGTATTAGCAAAATATGAAACTTGTTCTCTAGAAGAAAAATAACAGCCTGAAAGGATAAATGTCTCATGCAGTGCTTGGTAAGTGCTGTATACTGCATGCAGCTGTATAGGTACAAAGGTAGAGAGACAGAAAGAAGAGGCAACGTGCTGCTGTCAGTAGAGAAACTAATTATCCATGAAAGTGTTGCTGTTTGTGTACCTGTAGTGAAAAGGGTAGAAAGGAGTATCCTGGGGTGCATCAAGCCCAGCATCACAGGATTGTCAGGGGAGGGGATTATCCCACTTTGCTCTGCACTGGTGCCATACAAGGTGCAGCTGAGGTCACTTGGTTTGCTCAGCCTGGAGAAGAGGAGGCTGAGGGGAGACTTCATCACAGTCTACAACTTCCTCATGAGGAGAAGCGGAAGGGTAACACTGATCTCTTCTCTCTGGTGACCAGTGACAGGACTCGAGAGAATTGACTGAAGTTGTGTCAGGGCAGGTTCAGGTTGGATATTAGGAAAAGATTCTTCACCCAAACAAAGGTGGTTTGGGCAGTGGAACAGGATCCCCAGAGAAGTGGTCACGGCACCAAGCCTGACAGAGCTCAGGAAGTGTTTGGACAACATTGTCAAGCACATGGTGTGATTGTTGAGGCTGTCCTGTGCAGGGCCAGGAGATGGACTTTGTTGGTTCTAGTGGGTCCCTTCTAACTCAGAATATTCTATGATTCTATGAAATATTGCATCCAAGTTTGTTGACTCTGGGCTGCAGTATCAATCACCTTACAACATAGGGAAGCCAGAGGAGAAAACACAAACAACCCTACACACCCCCACAAAACTGCTTGAAATTCTGAATATGCTTAACCTAGTTACACAGTAAAAGTCAACACATTAGAGATAAGTGCTGAGCTGAAGTAGCAAAATATGATGAATGGCAAATAAAAGAGGAGAATTTTCTCTACCAGGACCTGCTCAGATACACAACTGCACTGCCCAGGTGCAACATCCTTACCTAGGGAAGAGAGGCTGGAGCAATCCTGCTCTCTCTCTTCTGCTTCTGCCCCTGTTCCTGCAGGGGCTGTGATTGTCCTTTATACCTTGTTGTTATCCTCTTTGTGCTTTCATGATTTTTGGTGTGTTTTACATGTAATCAGTACATGAACAGTGTTGTGTCTGCTGTGCCCAAGTCAAGTTCTGCCCAGCTCTGGGCACTGCATTGCTTTAGTGAGCAATATACAGGAGTTGAGATTGCTGCCATTCCCCAAGAACAAGTGGTATGACCCTATACATGTACCGTCAGTTCCTCTGCTATTAACCGAATCCTCGGATCATGGTATAGACGAGGTGAAGGACTGAAAGCTAATAAACCTCTCTTGTTTAACACCAACAGACCTGTTTGTGTCCATTGAAAGTATCTTTCTTTTGTCCTTGAGATGGTAAAAATTCCAAATTTAGAGATTTTCATCCTTGAAAGAGATACAAGAATGAACTAAGAAACACAAGTATCAGAAATAAAAAACCTCACTTTAGATAAATATTTTATATTAGACATTTTAATAACAGGCAATTTGTTGCATATTTGTGTGTTTGAGGGACATCTTACTAGAAGTGGTATAGTGCTAGAAACAGGCTTAGCAGCCAAATCAAAATCAGCATGTAACGAGTTTGGAGTGGAAAAGATTTACTGTAGAGACATCCAAATAGCAGGTGTGAATGAGTCATGAACTCATCTAATCTCAGGACTGAATCATGACTCGGTAAATATCATGTGCCTTCTTCACACAAACAAAACACTAAGAATCCTTCAGCTAATTAGCCAAAGCAGAACAATTTAGAAACTCTTTTGATGAAACCTTAGTTTCCACAGAGAGAGGAAGCAATTCATCGAGATAGTATTGCTGACATTTACTACCAAGCAAAAGCATTTTTTCAATGTGAAATAATATGTCTCATCAGAGTACTTGTTCTGGTTGGAAAAAATTGGAAAAATTTTCTGGTTGAAAAAAAGTTGGCAAACTTTGGAGTGTCGAAGTCCTTCTTAGGTTTAAGATAGTCTTGGTACATTTGTTTTCTCAGAAGGAAATTATATAACATCTAGATGATCACAAGGGAAAGCATCTCTCCACGGATGGCATTTGCTTCACTTTGTGCAGCACACTCTGGGAAAATCCATGCAGGCTTCATCTGAATCTGCTTAAATACAGGCTACCCAGCATCTGAAATCCTAAAGGATTTGTTCCCTGTCTGTAGTCTTCTCCTTATTCTGCCTCATGAAAGCAGTCAGCTTATTAAGCCATTTGTTGTCAGGCCTTACTGAGGCTGTCACATCACCCATCAGGTGAAGAACATGGAACCATTTTTAAATGTTTACTAACATCCATTTGCACCTTTCTTCATTGCTCTGCATCTCCACACTACACCTGAATTTACTATGTGCTGTGATCTTTGTGCGTGTTAAACACAAAATACTAGATTTGTCTCTTCTGCTTGTTACCCTTAAGACCATGTCTGTGCAGCTCCAAGCTCACCACTGGTAAGTTAAAATAAAGTTGTAAGTCAAGGCAAGCCTAACACTTGTAAACTCAGTAAAAAGTGCTAATAAGCTTTAATAATGCCTTTAAGTATTTCTAGCAATTTTTCATTAAAAAGATAGACAATTATTACCTTTTTATTGACTCTTTTTTTTTAACAGTAAGGTTTGCAGTGCATAAATACAGTTCTTGTCAGTTGTGAGAATATAATCATAATTATCACGTCCAAGGTGACAGGAAAATTTTTATATCTAAAAGAAGTCTGTGGATGGATATCTTCAACACCTTTGGAATTTGTTACCTCAAGTCTGTGGGCGGCGGCGGCCGCGGGCAGCAGGGACAAACAGGGAACGGGAGCC
>VZTE01004034.1:291785-319279 GCA_013397775.1 Eulacestoma nigropectus | reverse complement strand
GCAAGACCCAGCCCTTGGTCCTGCTGGATCTCCTTCTGCTACTTCTGGAACTCGTTAGTACTTGAGGTATCATATGATAGAATATCTTTACCTATGTAACAGTGGCTAATGCTATTATGGCCTCCATACACGAAGAGATATCTTCAGTTTCTACTTCATTATTTCTAAATGAAAATTTGTGTATATTTCAAAATACTGACTTATTTTTGCATTGGCTGTTCTCTGTTGTAATGTAGAAGAACTAGAAAGAACAGATAACATAACCATGACTCTCTTCACTCAAGGCTGTAATCTTGGCATCCTCTTCAGCCTATTTCATTTGATCCACACATCCCGAACCTGTCTAAATATTACCACATCAATTTTAATATTTTTACGTTTTAATCATTTCCTTCTGTTTGTACTGCCCTATTTTATTTATGTTTTGCCAATGTCCTGTAATCTTGGTATGCGCAGGGATCTGCTCTGTTAAAAATTGCTGTCATTTTCACCTCAAAGTGCTTTTTTTTTTTTCTCCTGTTCGTCAGACACATGAAATACAAAGATTCAATTATTCCTTCCTGATATAGTGCTGCCATTCCAATCAGTTTCTCACCATGCGGAAAACTTTTGCATCTTTTTAATAACTTTGGACAGAGTTGCCCAGCTCCTCACTTCATAAAACCTTTTTCTGCTTTCTTTTGTATCGGCACAGAAGTGTTAGTTAAATTCTAAGAAGTCCTTTTTAAAGCTTCTCTTCAAGCATTTCATGCTGTTATGCACCAAATTAATAAAAATCAGATGTAATTGTTATTGTATATAAACATGCTCTGACTGTAGTCCTTACCCTTTTTTCATGGGGAAAGAAATTATCAATTTGGTACCTAATTTGGAAACTTCCACAGAGTAACACTCCAGGAAATTATGAGACACATCAGTGCTTTCTAGAGCCTCCTTTTGGCTTTCTCATTATAATCTGGGATCATTTGTGTAGAAAGTCTTGTGTATGATTGAAGAATCAGTAAATTGATGCCTTGTTCAGGGAATAATATTTTACTGCCTGACTACTGGTGAGGTGTAGAGCATAGGAAAAAAAAGGTAGGAAGAGAGGACTTACTTTGTGTACAAGCTCTGAGTTAATAAGTTACTGCTTTTGCTGCTTTTCTTCTATTCGTATCCATTAGGAATTTGATGGCCAAATAACATGTTTTGAATTAGCTTTTCTTTCAATACTAGAGTTTGAGAAATTAATTTGTCAATTAATTTAAAGACAGTTAAGATTACACAGGCAGTAATTGTCTGTGTGCACCTCAACTTTATCAGTTATGCATCAGATGTTTGAATAAAGAAATGGCATTATTACAACATAACCAGTTAGCAAAAAAAATCCCAAGCAAACAACAAGCTAAAGAAATACTATGCCTCCAGAAACCCATGCAAGTGTCACTCATTTAGGGAAATCAAAAGTTTTGACCAAAGATGAACGTTGGGAGAAACACCAGCATTGTGCCTTATCTTTCTAAGTTCATGTGGTGGCAGTCACCGCGGTTACGCTGTAGGAACATGTGCTGCAGCCAGCAACTGGAGCTGCTTGGATCATCTCCTGCTTTTCCATGTGATACGTGATCTCTTTTAAATGCAGCGTATATCAGCTGCTAAGGTGTTTGTATGTCTGCAGCGCTGAAGACTGAGAGAGAGCTGTGGTGGTTTATGGGCAACCAGACATAATGGGAACAAGCTCCTGAAGGAGATGGCAAAATGCAGTTACTGGAGGAATTAAAAATATACTGGTGAACGAGGCTTCTTGTGCAAGTGTATTCACTATGCATGGTGTCAGTATTCTTGCAATTAGGTGTTGTTAATCTGTCATGTCTGAGGGTGGCAAAGAGAGATTCAGTTGCACTCCACATAAAGCAAAGCAGTTACTTTCAAAGTTAGTTACAACATTTTGATCTTCATCATGTGGCAGCAATGACCAAGTTACTACAAATTACATCTTCTGGTTGAATTTGTTGAAAAACAGGCCCATGGGAAAGAAAACTGGAAAGGAGTAATGAAAAGTAAGTTGTTTCTTGCATGATAAGGTGTCGTTAATGGATGTAGTGTTTGTCAGTTTAAAAAGCATGGGCAGTAGCACTGGAAAGATGGAGTTGCTGTGGAAGGCCATTGTTAGATGAGATTTCCCATTTCTAGTGAAGGAAAATATCCATGAGGTTATCTTTGACAAACTATCAGTGAACAGCAAAAATATTCTATCAAGTTAATTAAACACTAACTCTCTTTAGAAACTACAAGGACAAAAGTCTTTCCTGTGCCCATATTTTTATTTTATGAAAAGAAGCAGCAGCATGTTGGTTTTTGGTACTATATCCAGATGCTTCCACTATTTTATTTATTAAATCTAAGGGATCATCCTCTTCATCTGAACAAACTGTGGCTCTTTGGAAATGGACCAACATGTGCAACTCCAGATAAGCACGTAATGATGTGCACCTCTGCACCTGAAATATGTTTTGATCATATTCAGGCTCTCACTTTGAAGGTGAAAGTGTCAACAATTATTTTTTAATGTTTTACAAACAGAATCTATTGATGCTGATGTGATTTCAGCAGTTAGACCACATATAATCTGCATGTTCCTTCAAATAAAATTAATAGTCTAACACTTCATATTGGCTTTCTGCAAAGCTTTCATGGAATTGCATTAACTTCTTAAAACATCATTTTTATGCAATATATAATGTACAAATTTTAAAAAAATTCAAAAGTTTTTCAGAAACTACACATTTAAATAAATTCAGATCTCTTTGGCAATTTTTTTCCAAGGCACCATGCATTTGGATGTTTATATCCTAGCAAAAATAAAGATAATGGGCTATCACATTCAACAAATAGCTCTCAAAGTTCTGGTTTTAAGATACTTGAGAATTGTGTAATTATGGTTCTAATTTTTTTACATGAGCTTATTTAAAGAATAGTGGTTTAGCTTGGGGGAGAATTAACAATAAAAATGCAGGAATTCCTCAAATATTACCAGATTTCACTTTTTCACCTGATTATTCAAGTACAATTTGTCATCCTATATTAAAAGTGAAATTGGAGGTTAATAATAAAACAGAAGGTAAGTGACTTTCTTCATATGTAGCATTTCTATAAAAAGTTTATTTTATGCTGAATCATGTTTTATTATAAAACCTGCACCTTCAGTGAGATAGCATTAAACTTAAGAACACATACTAATATTTCAATGTCAATTCAGTCCTTAACTTGCTAATCGAAATTTCTGTCTTGAATTGAAATAGAGGCATTTTATGGACTCTGCTTATTAATAGAGCTAAAGATTAAATCTAACTAGGGAGCTGGTTTGATTTTTCAGAGAAGTCTGACTTAACGCATGAGCATCAGATGCATAAATATATTCTGAAAAAGATCAAAATCAGTCTGAATCAGGTCATTTATTGGGAGGAAGAGGGGAGAAAAAAATGAGCTGAGTCTTTCAGTGGGCTTCCCTCATTGCCAGGTCTTTCGGATACCCCTTTTATTGACCTTAAATCAGTAAGACAGGTCCTTGTTAATTAACATTTGTTTAAATTCTGTTAAATTGCTAAAATTGCATTATATTGTCAGCAGGCATAAAATAACCCAGTAAAGAAATTTGCTGAATTATACCTCTTCAGGGTCTGGCCAGTTTCAGCACATGCTTGAGTATAATCTCAGCTGTTTTGCTTGGCCATATTATTCCATTCAGTTTTGTGCATGAAAATCTTACAGGCCTTAATGTATTTAGAAATTCATGAGACTTTAATGCTTTCTTATGGAAAGTACTGGAAAAGCTTGGACCTTGAAGAAAATAGCATAAATGTAGTCACTAATTGTTTTGTTCATAGTTCAATAAAGCTGGTACCTTCAACTTGAAGTATCAGGCTGTAGATGTCTGAATAATAGTGGAAATATGTACAGTATCTTACCTCTTGAATGAAAAAATCTGGACCCTTAAGCCTTCTGGTCTTCTCTGTTGTTTGGAGAGTAATTTTTTCTTTAGCATTCAGAGCAACAAAGGCCTAACAAGACAGTCTGTGTAAGCAAATCTCCAGAACAAAACATGTTCCAAAGAAAGAGAAATGTAACAGAATCCTGTAATTGTGACTTAGTAATTATATCTGCTAGAGATTCCACATGAGATTAAAAAACCAGCAAAATTATGCAATTAAGCTAATTAGCTCATTAATGTGGAAGTATTTTGTCATTCTAATCACAGAAGGAATTCGTCTGCGTAAGAAAGCAGACAGGAATAAATTGTGGTAGGAGACAGAAATTGTCTGGTTTTAAAATGATAAATTTATGTGGTTTATGTCTATCCTCTAAAACCTAAGCATGGCACCTGCATTTCTTAGGTTAATTTTATTTTTATTACTTTTTAAGACCAAGTTGTTCATCACACATAACCTGAGCCTTCTATGTTGTTCAGGAAGCCATCGCACGCAGTGGAAGTGTTCAAGTTTCAATCAACTTGGCTCAATAATCTTTCCTATTTAAGTCTACTTTTGTAGCTAAAAGTCACTTTTGTTCCTCATAATGCAATAGGATTGCTTAGCATTCGTAATCAATACTGTGTACAATTGCAGTAATTTGGCAGCCTGCTCTGAGCATCTTCGCTGAAGCTCCTGTTGGCCATTCATTCGTGCAGCTCTGCCAGGGGAAGTTTAGGTTGGATATCTGGAAAAGGTTGGGCAGTGGAACAGGCTCCCCAGGGCAGTGGTCACAGTACCAAGCCTGGGAGAGTTCAAAAAGCATTTGGACAATGCTCTCGGGCACATGGTGTGACTTTTGGGGTGTCCTGTACAGGGTCAGGAGCTGGACTTTGATCCTTGTGGGTCCCTTCCAATTCTGTGAACCACAGTTTCTTGAAAGCAGTACCGATTAAGACAACTCAGAATTTACCACATGAGAAGCTGCACACCGAGTGAAGTGAAATGTTTTAGTAGTTCTGATGGGGTTGCTGCTTTTGTCGCCTCTGTACAGCACAATGATACAACCCTCAATGTTTGTAAATAATCCCAGTGTATTTAGTTGTCAAAGGCAAACAAATGGAGGTAAAGCAGGGTCACATGATCAAGTAACAGGTAAGTGACTGGCTCATTTAACTCACCTATTTTTGTGCTCAAAACTACTGCTTATCACCCGAATGCATGATGTTACATTAAGAGGAGGAGGAAGACTTGGATGTGGAAATCCAAGTCCAATGTGTTTAAATATTTCCAAGATGTGTATTTTTGTCAGTTGATATTTTTAATAAGTAGGGTCCTTTAGAAAATTGTTGACATGTCTGAACTGACTACATAAGTAAAAATGAGGGTATGTTGTGGAAATTTTACAATTCCAAATCTAGGTAATGCAAGTTATTAACTTCTGTTGATTAAATTTTATGTCCTTATTTATAGCTAAAATGATCTCAGCGTGCTGGTGTACAAAGTAATGATGTAGAAACAATCAGCCATGTGCACCTGCTGGATCTTTCTTGCAATGAAATAACAATTGACCTGCAATAGCAAAAGCAACACAGTTAGAAGGGTTCTTCCGTTGCTTTGGAGTTTTTGTATTTGAATTTACAACAATCTTTGAGGAAAGGACCTTGAAAGGAAGCAATGTGGACACAGCAGTAGGTTTTTACCAGAACTGATTAGGGAAACCCAGAAGTTGACATTATGATATCTTTGCACTTATGCTCAATTAGTAGTAACGAGCTAGCAATGACTGATGCTTAATATAAGAAACTCAAACACTGTATGAGCCAAGAACTGTTTCAGTTTACATCATTAACTGAGTTCCTATTTGTCATGTGCTTGCAATATCATGTACGCCATTCCATAATGTTTCCTGTTGTGATTGTTAAATTAGGAGTGACCTAATCGCTCTCTACAACTCCCTGAAAGGAGGTTGTAGCCAGGTGGGGGTCAGCCTCTTCTCCCAGGCAACCAGTGACAGGGTGAGAGGACACAGTCGTAAACTGTACCAGAGGAGGTTCAGGTTGGACATCAGGAGGAGTTTCGTCACTGAAAGGGCTGTTAAACATTGCAACAGGCTGCCAGGGAGGTGGTGGAGTCACCATCCCTGGAGGTGTTCGAGAAATGATTGGATGTGGCAGTCAGTGCCACAGTCTGGTTGACACAGTGGTGATCAGTCAAAGGCAGGACTTCAAGGTCTCAGAGGTCCTTTCCAATCTAAATGATTCTGTGATTATGTAAGATTTTATGAAAGCATAGAAAAAACTATCTCAAGGGTTTTTTGTAACCTGAAAATCTGTCTACTTCAAAGTTGATGGAATTTCATTTACATTTGGAAAAAATACTATATCAATTGCAAGTTACATGAAACACACATATCTTATTTTCTTATAACTACTAGCGTAACACTGACCATGAAATGAGTTACAGACGTTTTTATTTAGTCAACATTCAAGTATTTTTTCCAGAGCAATAGATACCTCATAGTCAATTTCACTGATACAGTATTCACTAGCACTGACCTCCAACAAACTGCAGTGCTATGTTTATTTTATTATTTTTACTACTACATTTAAAAAGTCATATTTACTACAATTAGAATGTTTATTAAACACTAATATTGTATTATGCCAATATATTGCTAGAGAGAAAAGCAGAGTGAACAAACGATACAATTAGTAAATGAAGTGAACATGTACCTGTATTACCCTTTATTATTGTTTACTTACTGATTTGTAAAAGTTCCTGGTTTGTAATCTATTTCTTTGCGACTGCTATTAATTACAAAGATGCTAAAATTCATAATAATAACTGCTTAGTACCAATGTGTGCGTGGTGACAGTTTGACAGTTTGTGATTCCTGGCCACTTTGGTATTTAGTACTCCATTATTGTAGGGCTTATTGCAGTGTAGCAGTTTCCTAAATGTAGGTCTCCTAGATGTATGCAATCTTTGGGATTTAAAATACTACACACTACTTTCATTATTTGAGGTCTGAAAATTACAAAAAAAGCTATGTACCAGGAGGTTACCCAGATACCAAAGCAGCTGAGTGCTACACTTTAGTTGAACTTGCTTACATCATATATTCAAATTGCTGCTGTTAATTCTGAGGCACTTTTATATAAAAAAGTGAACATCACAGGTGGTACTGTTGAAGTTTGGGTCTAAACAAGATTTTATGATCTTCAGTTTTGGCCTTGGTTTCTTACTGTGAAGTTGTTTAAGCAGTTCTGATCATTAAAATATTACATACTTGGCATATTTGCTTCATTTAATGCTGAAAGTGAGGAATACATCAGCTACACATAAATTTAGTTTTGCTTTTATTTATTACCATGTCCCCTTTCCATGATTGATGGATTTTTTATGTGAGTTCTGAAAGGAGCAGAGGGAAGGAGGAGAACAGCATTCTGGTTTTAAGTAAAAGTTTAGTTAAATTTCCAATGCTTTCTGATGCATTAGAAGAAAAAAAGATAACAATTTTCCAGACTCAATAGTTTAGGAGTTGTTAAAAGGCACATGAGACATTTATGGTGTTCATTGAAATCCTGAGATGTATCCTATTTAGTTACCTCCCCAGTCAGGTCTCCTACACAAATAGGTCTGTACCAAACCTAATGGTGAAATTAGCATATTTCTGAACAGAGATACGTTGAATTGCTGTAAAACATAATAATCTGGCAAGTAAATTAAAATAACTAGGTAATTTCCAGCTTTTGAGTTAAGAGGCCTGAGTCTTTACTTCCTAGCAAAGTAAAAAGGCCTTAGAGAGAGGACAGGCAGGACTACTGCTTAATTATATATCTTTTATACTCAGGCTTTAGACAATAATTATCTATAAACATGCTTCTGAGAGGTTTAGCTAAAAACCTTTGTTTTTATAGTAGATACAGGAATATATTGACTTGGGACATAAGTGAAATGAGTATATAATAGATTACTATGTATGAGGTAATAAGGTTCCAGTTGCCACAGCAATATCCACAAGCGCATTTGGTTTTGGTTTGTATTAACCTGAAACATTAGTAAACTATTTCTATAAACAGACATGATGGTTTACAAGATGTTTGTGAAGTCAGGCCAAGCTTTTCAAGTTACTTGAAAGGTTTGTATTAAGTGACAAAATGACCTGCAGAGGTTTAACTTATGTGAACCTTAACCAGTAGAATGGAGTACTTCCCATGTATTGTTAATTGCTTAATCACCAGGAATAGTTCACAAATACAAATGTAAAATTTTTAGATAGGGAATGCAAACACTATGTTCCGAGAGTCAAAAGCTCTTCTGATAAGAAATCTGCTATCTGTTTTTCCTCCTTCCCCACCTTTCCCCCCCACTTTTCACCGCATTTTTCCATACGGATAGGCTATAGGACTTAAAGAGCTTACTTCTTAAAAAGCTTTCTTGATGATTAAGAGTTAGCTAAAGACACTTGGTTTGTATAAGGCAAAGATTCCATATTCTTTTTATCAGCTGATCTGTTTCTATTCACCCTGAGGGCCTTATCTGTACCAATGCTCCAGGCCAGATAATCTTACTGATGGCAGCAGGAGAGGACACAAGTATCAGCCCCCTGCATAATGACAGAGGGACAATAAGCACAAACCTATTTCCACAAATTGCTCTTAAATGTCCACTGAATCAAAATGATTCCTCATTTCATACATTGTGGAATGTTGGCTCCCAACCTGGAAACTTCTTCCGTTTTCTTACAGCTAAGAGGGTTTTGGCTACTGCTGGCATTTTTAGTCTACTTTGTTTGGGTTCTGCTCTGGGGTCTTGAGAAGTGTATTGATCTTGGCAATTGTTTTCTAATCTCAGATAATCATTCCCTTTACATTGATAGCCAATATTCCTTGGCAACTTTCTCTTTATACCCACTGACATCCTTAGCACTAGCATCAGGAGCCTTTGTTAATTAGGTTTTTGGGTTCTTCAGGACCAAATATCAAAATACCTTATTGTCCCACCAACACAACTAGAGAATTGCCTCTGAGCATTCTGATTCATTCAGAACTGGAAAAAGCAGTATTCCAAAGACAAAACCCCATAGCTGGGACTCTCTGATTCCTGAATGAGACCTTAGGAGTGTATCAGCTCCATGACAATTGTGGCAGTTGGAGAAGCTTGTCAGACCTGCAACATCACACAACTTGTTTTCCAGAGAGCCCTAACACAGGCTACTGCCATGTTATCATGTACTTTGAAGGAAAAGACCTCCCTGTGACCAACATCTTCAGCTCCCCTCAGTGCATCATAAGTACTTTCCAAGGCTACTTCTCTAAAAACTCAGGAGTTGCACGTGCTCCATAAAAGACTGGACTCTTCAGCCTCATTTCAGTTCCACATTTGGAACTACCTTGTGTGCTTCTCAAACTGTATCCACACGATCTTTGACCATCTGGTGACCTTTATCAGATTACTCCCTAAAGATTTTTGCCAGAAGTTTGACACTCCAATTATTGAGGGTCATATATCATCTAGAACAATCCTGCAAGCCTCACTTGACACAGCAGGGACAGCAGTCTGTGCTTTCACCTCCCCCTTATTTCTTAGGCAATTTTCTTGGCTTCCATGTCTCCAGGGAGAACAAAGCCATTATAAAGAGATTCTTGAGCATCCTTTCCAAAGGAGCATTATGGTCCACAAAGGGAGGTGAGCTGGAACATCACACCAGTAGTAAGCAGAAGTGGTAGGAAATAACTCCTCTACTGGTTGTTTAGTCAAGTTTTGTCCTTTTTTTAAAGTATAGATTTTTTCATGGATGAGTCTGAGGAACTTTATTATTGGAATGTTCTTCTAACTACCCATTCTCCCTGGTCTTTGTAGCAGACTCTTGCTTTCTTGGCTAGAAGTTGTGCCTGAGAGACTTGAGATGGGAAGGAGGTATGCTGTCCTCTCCAGAAGTAAATATATCA
This sequence comes from Eulacestoma nigropectus, assembly GCA_013397775.1. Lineage (NCBI taxonomy): Eukaryota > Metazoa > Chordata > Aves > Passeriformes > Eulacestoma > Eulacestoma nigropectus. The sequence goes on along the minus strand of VZTE01004034.1, from coordinate 309,375 downwards.
GCTATCAGACACATTTGCTAGCAATCTGCCTGGGTTCTTGAATGAGCTGGAAAACAGATTAGGTCAGTCAAGCATCCATATCACATGCAGGAAGTCCATGCCAATGTTCTTGAGACTTTTCTACAGGAATATGGTTAACCAAGACCTATTCTTCCCATGGATGTGAATAGGAAATGGCAGTCTTTTTACTCCAGAGTGGCTTCCAGACTCTTTTGCAATCAATTGTTCATGGGGACAAATGCATTCATGTCTTTTTTTTTTTTAACTGCCCAGAGTGGTTTTTTTTTCCCTTCAGAGAAATACTGTATTTAACAGAAGAACAAGTAAAATCCAAATGTATTTGGCCAAGTAGACCTAATTTTCCATATGACACACAGGAAAGACTAGTTTCTTTTCCTTGTCCTCATTGTTAGGAATTCTGCTCCATTTCCTGGATGGTGCTGGATTCCTCTATCAGCTCAATCTATTTGACTGCTCTTTCACCACTGCACTTCCAGGCTAGCACCTTCCTTGGTTTTGTTGCTACAATAGTAATTGTGTCTTGAAGGGTTTGTTAATATATTTTTCTCCTTTATCTGCTAGTTTTCAAGTAGGTTCTGAATATCATAGTTGTTTCCTCTGTCTCTCAACACTTCGGAGTGGTCAGAAATGTCACTTGAGCTTTGAAGTACTTGTGAATGTTCATCCCATATCTTTCATAACCCAGCCTAATCTTGGAAGAGTATGCATTAAGAAAGAAAAAGTATGGAAGAACACATGCAAAGATAGATATAGGTTAAAAAAAGTTATCAACTATTTCAAGAAAAGACCTTAAAACGGTGATAATACTTATGCAGCAGTGCAGATTAAGAAATGGCATTTCGTGAGCTCAGAAACATTCTCTGAAATTCACATTCGCTTCACTTTGCAGAAGTGAGTGTATAATGAGTACATCCCTGGCTAGAAACCAGAAAAAGTTGGTCAATTTTTAACCAATGCTCAAAAGTCTGCTAAAAGAGAAGTAAACCCCTCCTAAGCATGAAGTACTGCTGTCATCTTACTGGTATACTACAGTTGCACAATGCTGTGTTATTAAAAACTTTGTAAAAATAAAATTTGTGCATAATGAAGTTGTTGTAGTGTCAATTCCTGACATATTTTTAAATTTCTTTCCTTCTTTGAGGCTAATCAGATTTAGGCCAAAACCCAGAAGACCATTCACAAATACGTTGCTGGAGGGTGATACTCGGTATCCAGATTAATCCTTTAAACTCACTAGGCAGATGTTATGACACGGAATTTGGAGATTTAATCATGTAACTGTCAGTTTTCAATAAAAGCAGAAATAAAATATATTTTATATACTTTCCTAATTTGATTTAAATTTGGCTGTACCAGCTACATGTTCAAGATTGAAGTAGAACTGTGGCTATCCTGAAGTAAGTCAGTCAAAAAAAACCCATTGGTTATGCGGTAAAACGTGTAACTGAGAAATTGGATTTTAAAGTTCAGGTTGAATATATTCTGAAGAAATATTTAATGAGTCTAATTTGGATTAGAAATATATATTGATGTTACTTTAGTAGAAAGCTACAATATGAAAGGGCAAGCTACATACCCAGGTGAAGCCTGGTAATTATTGATGGGGAAGCAGCACCAGGGAATACTTCAAATTACATTGTATAAGTGATTTTCTGGATAAGATCCTAAACAAATTAACTTAATGTTTTCCTTTAGTGGTAAGAAGAGTATTTTGTCTGAAACTAATCTAAATAACATGCTGAGTATTGTGTAAAGGTAACAGCGAGAGTACAGAATTTGATAAAAGGAGCATTCTTTTTGAGAGGAGATTATTTTGTAACTTTCACCCATGTGATTTTCTGCAATACAAAAAGAAATACAAATCCATTCATATTCGCTACTCACTGTGAGGCAAGAAGGTGTCCAGGGCTTTTTGGTAATTGTATTGCTATAATGCATTTCAAATTGCATAACAAAAAATTGATAGCCTCTATCACTGGTCCCTTCAAAATCCTAAGGCATGTATTCAATATCCAACCTGGAAAATATCTTCTTGTGTTTATTAAGTATTATAACACAGTTAAAAGGGTCTATACAGAAATAGTCTTCTGATTTCACAGTCTATTCTTTTTTTAATTTATTTTTTTCTTTTTAATTTCCCTGCTCCAAATACGAAACCTTCCATTTGGCAACAACTTTTGTCTGAATAATTATTATTCCCGATCGATTAATGATGTGATAAACACAGCTTAAAAATATTTTCGTGCCATGGAATCTGTTGTGAATGAGACATCTGTAGTCACAAATTTATTTGATATATACTGCCTAAAATCAAAACCAGACGTGCAGATGTGTGACTCTATAGTGATATGTTAATAACTAATGCAGAAGTTTTTAGATACTCACTCACTACATTCAACGCAAGGTCATATCGAGATGGTCTGGAATTAATTTAGAGCCCTTTTGGCCCATCACCGAATCCTTCCATGGACCAGGCGTAGAAGTCAAGGGTTGCGCCTAATACTCTGGATTTAGAATTATCCTTACATCAATGGAATTTTTTCATAATTTAAGCATGCATGATGCAGTGTCTGAGCTCCTTGATCTGTCAGAATTATCCCGGACAACGGACACAGCAGTGTCAGAAGCTCTCTCATATTTGTCAGGACAGCCTTAGATTTCTGCTTGCATTGTTGTTAGTCTAGGAAAACATGCAATAAGGATGACAGTGCCAAACAAAATTTGTTCTATGAAAACTGGAATATGCATGACAGCAAAGCTGTTAAAATCCATGTAGCAAAATTAGTAGCTTGGCAAACAGTTGAAAAAAAAACTGGCTGATGACAGCAGGATTTTTACGACTAAAGCCTACTCAAATGTCTATTTTTCCTGCATATTAATTATCGATTGTAGTGTTTCCTAATCAAAAACTGAGCCCACAGTAAGAACAGGCTGAGTCACTTTTTAAAAAATGTCGTCTACAAATACCAGAACCATTGCCTAAACAGTAACTGACTATTACAATGTTTAACTCTCCCACAGAACTTGAAAGTGCCTGCAAAGAGAAGTGTCACATAAATCCTTAATGTTTTGCCATGGATAGTATGTCATTCCTAGGGCCTCTTCTCTCCCCTTTTTTTTTTTTTTTTTTTAGTTTAATGTCCTCTGGAAAATTCGTTTCTGTATGTCAATGTCTTTCCATTTTTCAAGCAGAAATTTTTGGCAACAGCAGACGTGGCAAAAATATTGTGAACATTTTATTGTGTGATCTACATATTAGTACTCATTGTAAAATATTTATGGCATATAAATGCATAAGTAAGAAGGTAATACTTTGTCTAGTCATTAATTTAATATGACAACAATGTCGGTGGTAAGGAAATGGGATCCATTTGTGGTCTCATGGCTTTATTTCTGTGCCACTCTGTTATTTCCTATCTGTGATGACAATTACACTTACTTCTTTCTTAGGGAGAAATTTTGAACATAACTGAGATACTGTTTATTCGTGAATCTGTTCGCCATTCATAGATGTCTGCCTCAAAATGTGATATATCCACTGCTGAAGGTTTGATGATGCTTGGGTTTTGATTCAGGTATACTCAAAAATAGTTTCAACAATATGAATCAACAGAACAGTTAATATATTTGAAAGAGCTTATGCAGCATATGCCCACTGATCTTTTATCCACAGAAACCTAATAACTGCCATTCTTTTTCATTGAAATGAAGAGCTTAGCAGATTCTCTGGTAACTGCAATAATGTCTTTCATAATTCTCCAAAAATTATGATAATAATTCTTCAGTTGGATTTTGATGACTCAGACAATTCTATGTATGCTGCTTAAATCATAACTTCCAGGCTAGCAAGCAATTTACAGCTCAAAATAATTTTTCTTGTACAATAAAAGCATATTATACAGAAACCCTTCCTCACTCAGGGTGAAGAAATAAATTTCAGGTCTAAGAAATAACTAGCAAGAATATCCATGTAAATTTACCTCTAAATATATTTTTGTTCTATTCAGACAAGAACCTACAAATAAAAACTATTTCCATGACCAGGATATGCTACAACAGCTTTGCTGTGTTGAACTTTGTGCCCTTGTTTGTTCCAGAACTGGACAGAAAGAGCCAGACTCTTTCCTGCAGTTCTCTTTCCACAGGGATTATTTAAGCCTGCTTTCAGCATTGCCTGGCCTTTCCTAGCCAGCTTTGATGATCAAGCAAGGTTAGTTGCCCTGTAGGCCTGTCCTGAAAAGGTCAACTGACGTCAGTCCACAAAAGCTATGGATTAAAAAAAAGTTAGGAGTAGACTTTAAAATGCGCGTAGTTTACATCTTTCATGGCAAAATATTCCAGTGATTTAAACTGGTCAGTAGTTCAGAAATGGTAAAAAATTCCTTTGGCAACATGAATGCAAATTTGTCATAGAGACTGAAATGTCTGCACCTCTACTAATGTGCCAGCAAATGAATAGGAAAGGAATCTGGCCTCATTTATATAGAGAGGTTATTGTTTCCTGTTTACGGTATCAATACAAAGTGATAGATTTTTTTTCTTTGTAAGAACTTCTGAGATTGTCTTTAAAGGATTCTAAAGACAAGTATGTGCATTTATAGCAGCTGTCAAATTTTTATTTTTAGCCTTAACCTACTTGATGAAAATGTCATCAAATATTACCTATGTCATACACCAAGGCTTACAATTGAGTAGTCTTGTCACCATGTATCTATTAATGAAGTAAATCTCTTACCTGTATTAAATCCAGATATGGACTGTTCACATTGTCAAGGCAGTAAGACAGTTCTCAAAATAACTTAGTCAAAATGCTCAGTCCTGAATGCATTATGACAGCACTGCTATTTGTGGGCAACCACTTGTCCTTCTGACAGGAGTGGCTCTGTGATCTCCCTGGGATCTATCCTTCCCCTTCTCCAAGGGGCTGGAGGCGCTGCCTTCATTCAGTCTGTCTCTTATTCTGGCACAACAGTTTTCTTTCTTCTTCTTTGGCAGTCTGCTGTGCCTAAGCAGCACAACGTGCAGCCCCTGGGAGTGCTACCAGAGTGTTACCACTGACCTCTGAGGAGCCAGTCTTTTGCCAAAAAACTCCATATAACTACAGGAGCATAGCACACAGGGGTTAATGTAGGCTGATGGTGAGTGGTGTCCCAAAAGGGGACTTGCAGGAATGTTGTTTCCTCTCGTGAATCAGCAGAAGCGGAGGCATAATGGCCTTGCCTTTCAGTTGCTGTACATTAATCTCTGCAGAGCAATGCCTGTCATCGCTCAGATGTCAGATGCTGTTTATAACTCTGCTGGAAACAGAGCATTGAATAAAACAGGCTCATTAGTTTCTCTCGAGACTGTATATGCATGTTTTAGGTCAGCTATGCTTTCACTGCTGCACTTAGTTCAAACATTGTATCAGCAGCATTGGTGGCTCAGAAAGTTGTTTAGTCTGTGAATTTGTCCCGTTGCTCTCTCAATGCGTGACCAAAAGACCATGATGTGTTCAGGTACAGAGATTTCCCCAGCACAGGTATGACATGACTCAGAAATACCCGCCTGTCTTGGCTTGAACCTGCTGGTTTTAACGATACCCAGTACCAGAGCTGCAGGACAGAGAGAAGCCTTGAATCTATCAGCATCTCTGTGCCAGTTGTGATCTGGCAAGAGTTCAAAGCTTTTCCTCATTATTTACACTGAAAACTGCTACTCCTTACAGTCATCCTTTATATGAAACTATTCCATAATTAGAATCCTTCTTTCTACTTTTCCCAGTGCCACATCATTTCAAGGCGGGAAACAAGTCATGGCCAGTGTTCAATGGTGTCAGATGCAGTACGGATTTATACAGGGCACAGTAATGTTTTATGTTCTGTTCTCCTTCCTGATCATCCCTTACACTTAATTTGGCCATTACTAAGCACTGAACTTGTTTTCATAGAGCTGTCAAGGGTGCATGAAGTAATCCTGGTTATCAGGTTGCCAACTGTGAAACTAAAAGTGAGAAAACGCTGTTTTCTCCTAACTTAGATTTTTTATAAGTACGTCATTTAAATGTGACGATAGTTTACTTTCCAGTCCTATACTCTTTTATATTGTGGTTTCTGATGTAATATGTTGATTGCCGTTCGTCATTCATTTTTTTTCTCTGCAATTAAATTTGTAATACATGCAAAATTCTTCCTTTCTATTTTGGTGCCTTTGTTACCTGAAAAAGAGGTATTTGGTTTTGCCTTGTTGATTTTGCCTTTCTCACCTTCTGAATCGACACATTAGACCCTCAGTTCAAACACTTCGATGAAGAACAGGCTGGGTGCTCTTGAACACCAGCACACTGAGATGAAATCACAAATACATTCCCAACCCTCTGGCTTAAGCCCTGCCTGTAGAGGTCTCGTACTGAGCCTAAAGGGCAAGAAGGAGCATCCAGAAGGAAGTGAATGACTTCCTTCCAGGGTTAGCATTTCCCCGTTCAAGAGATTATTCCTGCCTCCAGCATCCTCTTGTACTGCTGCCTTGGGAATACGGGAACAGTTGTGCTGCCTGCAGCGCTGGAGCAGCTGGAACTCCGTCCCATGCCACCCTTCCCGCTGCCATGTGATCCGAATCCGTTTGCTTTAGAATAAATTTTTAATAGCTGGACATCTGGTGAGTTTGGGTTTGACTATATTTTGTTCTATCCATCTAAGAAAGGGGAAAAAGATTATTCGGGAACATACTTCAGTTATGATTTAATAAACCTACAATAGTTCATACCGCTTCCAAAAGTTCTTCATTTATGCAGCTATTAGCAATATTGTCCACGAAGTTGTACAACGCTGCCTTTTTATCACTAAAATCGTGGCTGCTGACATGACTCGCTGTACAAATACAGAACAATGGGGAGTCTTGGCGCGCTTTAGCGCTCTATCAAAACTAAAGCGGTTTTGCCAAAATGAGAGGAAATGTCTGTGTGTTGTTCAGTTACCGTAGGCGGAGTGAACGGGGCTTTAGGGAGCCCCTTATTGCCGCAGGAAGTTATTGGGGAATGGCACTACAGGAGAGGCTGCGGGAATATTGACTGGAAACCCGGCGAAACTTGGAAAGCTCTTCAGCTCGCTTAATAAAACGTTTATACATCCTGTTCCCACACAAAAATGGTGAGGAAAGGAAGTTGTTTCCGACCAAATAAACTTCTTTTATTCATCGGAAGGCTTAAAAATAGCAAAACAAATCAGGAAATTTAAATCGGTGTTTAATGAGGCGGCCGCCCCCCCCTCAGCGCCACCGCGCAGGCGCGCTCCATCGATGACTCGGGGCGCGACTGGCGCTGCCTGCCCGCTGCCATCGCCGAGCGATCGCTGCCCCGCGCCGCCCGGAGCCGCCGCCGCCGCCGGGGAAGCAGGAGGATGGTGAGGGGCGCCGGCGGGGCCGCCACACGGGCGGGACGGGGAACCCCCGCCGCCCTGCCCTGCCCGCCCCGCGCNGGCGGGCGGGAGGGAGGGAGCGGGCCCGTGAGTAAGCAGTTCCCGGGCCACGCGGGGCCGCGGGCGGGACTGGGCCTCGCTGCCGGCGTGAAAGTAATTGGGAGCGGGGAGCGGGCCCTGCTTCGGTCCTGGGAGAAATACTTCTGAGGCCCTGTGAGGATCCATGTAGATATTTCACCGGGGGTCTGGAGCATCTCTGTTATGAGGAGACTGCGGGAGCTGGGCCTGTTCAGTGCGGAGGAGAGAAGACTGAGAGGGGAGCTCGTCAATGCATACATATATCTCAGAGGCGGGCTAAGAGGATGGTGCCAGACTCTTTTCAGTGGTGTCCAGTGACAGGATGAGGAACAATGGCCATAAACTGACACAAAAGAAGTTTCACCTCAACATGAGGAAGAACTTCTTTACGCTGAGGGTGGCAGAGCAGCTGCCCAGGGAGATCGTGGAGTCTCCTCCTCTGGGGACATTCAAACCCACCTGATGTGGGTCCTGTGTCACCTGGTCCAGGCTCCCCTTTCTTGGCAGGGGGCTTGGACTGGATGATCTCCAGAGGTTCCTTCCGACTAGCAGTTGGACAAAAGGAATTTGACAAAGTAAGAACTTTTTTACAGAAAGGATGATTATTGGAATGGGCTGCCCAGGAGGTGGTGGAGTCACCATCCCTGAAGGTGTTTAGGGAATGACTGGACGTGGCACTCGGTGCCATCGTCTGGTTGGCAAGGTGGTGTTCGGCCATAGATTGGACTCAATGTGTCAGAGATCTTTTCCAACCTTATTGATTCTGTGATTCCGTAATGCTGGGATTCTGTGGAAACAACCAGGAGTTCCTTTGGCAACACTTTTTCTGTTAGCTTCTTGGGGATACTAATGAGTTTTATTTTGTTCATTCCAGTTTCGCAACCAGTATGACAATGATGTCACTGTTTGGAGCCCTCAGGTAAAACCTTTATACACTTGCTCACTGGGTTTTCAACTTGCTTTTTGGGTTTTCTCCACCTCACAGCAGTGGTAGTACAGTCACAAAGGTTATGTTCAGGTGCCTGAAGCTCCCTGCAGGCTGCTCACCTCTCCCTTTGTAGGCTGTAGGTGTCCAGAAAGCCCTCAGCACATCCCTGTCTGCTGGTTTATGAACCTGAATGGTGCTTACCTGGGCCTTGTCTCCTCCAAGTGCTTGGGGCAGTTGCTTGCTGAATGTACCTGTGAGGTACGAAAGAGATGCTGCCATCTTTGGGAGGTTGGACTAGATGATCTCTAAAGGTCAAACCATTCCATGATTCTATGACCCATTTACAGACCCCTAATAAGTTGGTAAGTAAGGTACAAAGAGCATGAAACAGTTTCAATCTCCCCAATGTTAGGCCAGTGCTAGGTCTTTCTCTCTTCTGTCCACTAGATAATATTGGAAAGGAACTATTTAGTTTATAATTGGGAGATTCAAGTGAGATTTGCATTTGAATTTGAAATTTTATTACCTCTGAATCAGTTTCACACTGTGTGTTATTACTAAAAACATACACGATGTGTTCTGAAACTTACACAGGTTGTGTTGAAAATAAATATTCTGGAATTTTAAAAGCCACTGTCAGCTGAGGTATTTAATATTGCCTCTTCTCTCACTATGGACGTTTTAAAATGAGATACTTAGAGAAAATCAGAGCCTTGGAAAAAGACTCATTTATATATTCAGCAAAACTAGAGATTTATTTAAAATGCAAGTAGCAAATTGTATTAGTGCAAAGCTAATGTATCATTAGTTTGTGGGTTTGCATTGCTACTGAAGTTCTTCATCATCTAGTACTATTGTATGTGAGATACATTTTCCATGCAGTGCAACAGGGAGTGTTCTATCCTTTCCATTCTCTGTGAAGACAACCTTGATACCCATTTTTTCCCAGTCAATGCCATGACAGATGTAGGTGCCTTTGAACTGTTTTCATCCTTCTTGATGATTGTGTTTTTCTGGCAGGTTCTCTATCACAAACTTTAATTTTTTTATCCTGTTACTTTAAAAATTACTTTTGAAACTGTAACATTCTCTTGAGACTTTTACTACATATTGCAAAATCATCAACAGCACAAGTTTCTATGTTTTTCTAAAATTGCTTTGACAATATTAACAGAAAAAGACATTTAAAATTGCTACTTTGCTGCAATTGCTACTCCATCCATTCTTGCAGGTGAGGCAGTGGTGTGATGCCCTAATAATTCTTGGCACTGTTAATACAGGAGAAAATCATGCTTTATGAGAGGATGTTTTCAAATATGGTAGTAAAGAAAAGGAAATAGGAGATTTAAAAACTTGAAGTGGTTTCACGTTTTTACAGTCTTGCATGTCATTCCTGACAATTGACAAATTCATGTTGGATGGGTCATAGCGATTCATTGCTGCTCTTGGGCATGAAATATCCTATGTTATTGAAATTCCAGGTGTAACAATGGATGAAATGGGACATTAGGGTCCTTCTAGTAGACTTAAATAAAGAACCTTATGCCAAAAAACCCCCAACAACTTATGGGAAGGTGATTTCCTGTAGCTCATCCCCTGCACATTCACCGTAACAGCTACTGCATTCCACTCCTTCCCAGCTGGTGGGATGCAGCTCCGTAGTGTCCCTGCTTGCAGGATAGGAGTGCCCATGTTGGCTGTCTGACATGGGCTGGAGTGCTGAAAATGGGAAAACCCTCAGTGGTTCTGTTAAATGGACATTAAAGCTCCTGGCCACCTCTGCAGAACTTGTAGGGACTTCATTTTCTTTGGGACCTCTACTCCTGTTTCAGACTTGACTGCAGTTGGCCAATAACTTGTTCAGAAGTTATTGGGGAATGGCTGGTGAGGCACAACGATTGCGTAAGACTCATTTCTTCAGCAAACCCGATTAAAAGTTAAGTGGCCAACTTCAGCTGGAAGTTCTGTCTTTGAATCACATTGGGTCAAACACTGATTGCTCTGAAGACAGTGGCAAAAGTCTTGTGATTCTTACAGTGTCAAGAGGATTCAGCCTTTCTTTTTGATTTTCCTGTTCCTTTGTGTGCAGTAGTGGGTGGCTGAGAGATGGCCAGATTTTTGTGGGTTAATGCTGAGGCATCACAGAAGGTAACTGAGGAGATGTACTGGTTTAACCTGTTACACAGTTAAGTGTCCCTGTTGGGGTGGGAATCAAAGGTCTGAAAATGCAAACCCATTGGAAACTGATTCAGAGGATTAACTAGAGAATGACTGATGACCTTTGACTTGGTTTTGCAGGGCCGGATTCATCAAATAGAATATGCCATGGAAGCTGTTAAACAAGGCTCAGCTACTGTGGGGCTGAAGTCGAAAACACATGCTGTCCTGGTGGCTCTCAAGGTGACTTCTAAACTCTGGTCTCAGTGGGAACAATAATGTTCATAGAAAAGTTTTGCCTTGGCAAATTAGTTTTGTGCAGTCTGTACTTCTACATGAAGTGTAAGTGCAATTACAGATTCCCTTTTCTTGAGTACTGAAATATTTCCAGTACCTATGCAAAGCAGATCTTCACAAAATGGTGAAGGAAATGAATGGAAGATTTTTTTCCTTTAAAAGATGTGTTCCTCTTTTTTTTTCTTTTCTTTTCATCTGTTATTAAGCAGTAAACTTACTCCTTTCTTTTCCCAAAACTTGAGTGAGTGTCTGTTCTTTCTTTTGTTCTGAGAGAACTGAAGTGGAATTAGGTTTTTCTTGTCTTCTGTTGCAAGTTTATAAATTTAATTTTTTTTTTTATTGTTTCACGAACATATTCAGTTCTTGCTATAAATGTTAGCAGATTTCTCCACAGTGCTTGGCAGACTGTTCAGTTTGCCACATAGCTTTCTCCTTTTATGCATAGAGAGCACAGTCTGAGCTGGCAGCTCATCAGAAAAAAATCCTGTACGTTGACAACCATATTGGTATCTCAATTGCTGGACTTACTGCCGATGCAAGACTCTTGTGGTGAGTATCCTGGTTGTTGACATACACAGTGCTGCAATAACGAGGGAAAGTTCGTTCAGACTATTGCAAATGACATTTTCTGCTTGGCTAAGGATTAGTCTTGAGTTGCTGCTTTGTTGTATTATGCCAAAGACCTCAGCATGAAATTCTGGCAGATTTTTAACTAGTTGGCAGAAATCTCATTTGTTTGGCCCAAAATTTTGCTCTTTGGTTTTGTTACAAATAAAACAGTCCTGTCTGGTTTCCTCGGTGTGACAGGGTTTCCAAGCAGTCTGAGAAACTCCATCGCTTCTTTCCCTCTGGCAGCTGCTTCTGTGTACACACATTTGAGAAAGTTATTAAACACATACAGTGCTGTTTGTGTGGGCTTCGGGGGGGGCTTGCTTTTAGCAAGTTTGATCAGAAGGATTTCTGAAATGACTTTTAATTGCTGCAGTGTTACAAAGCAATGTTACCATTTAACCATTACCATTTTTCCAGATGATCTGTCTGTTGCCTGTGTGAACTTCCACCTTCTTCACATTTGTGTGGCTGAAATACCCTTACACTTTATCAAACCTGTGGTCGACTTTCTCAATAACAATGATAGGTCATGTTGAAATGAAATCATGGAAAGCCTTTGACCCTTTTTCTCAATGAGCAGAGCTGAAACAAAAATGCTTACCTTAACAGGCGAGCCTTGAGACAAAACCTCATTGTGTCTTTGATCTATGCACTGATTTGATTTTTTAAAAATTTTTTTTTATATTTTTGCTCCCTAGCAATTTCATGCGTCAGGAGTGTTTGGATTCTAGATTTGTGTTTGATAGACCTCTTCCAGTTTCTCGCCTAGTGTCACTAATTGGAAGCAGTATCCTTTTTTTATACACTTGTTATACTTTTATAGCTTTTTACTCCTTCATAAAATGGTTTTCATCTATCACAGCTTAAAAGTCATACTAAGTTGAAAAAGTTTATTGGACCATTTTTTTTCTTCACACTGCTTGTGTATACTTTTGGAGAACATCCCTTAAGGATGCATTTTGGTGCATCCCTGCTTGGTTTAGGAAATATCTTGGGTAATTATCATGTAATTTTGAGATTGTTTCCTTAGCTGTCTTAAGAAACCCAGATTCCAACTCAGCGCTACGGCAGAAGGCCCTATGGAGTTGGACTGCTCATCGCAGGCTATGATGTGAGTAAGCTGCTCTGGCTGCTACTGATCTGCAAGAAAATGTGCTTAGTGGAACTTTATGCAACAAATAGATGTTGAGAGGGAAAGATGGAAGAGGCAGGCTCATCAAAATTCTCTGAATAAGGAAATAGTTTTCTGTATCTAACCCTAAAGCATAACTTAGAAGTGTTAATTAATAGCTAATCCTACCTACACTTACTAAGTATTTTAAGGTGCAAAGATGAGATTTGTTTCTGTAAATATTTTGCTATTGGTTTTGGATGCTTGCAAACTATTATTTTAAAGACTCAATAAAAAAATGGATGTGGAAATCACCACTGGCCTCTCTCTTACTTGTTTAGCAACAACATTTGCTTAATGCAGCACACACAGAATCTCTGCCCTCAAGATTGTTGACATGAGGATGGTTGGAGGGAATTATGATACTGCCTGAAATTTTGGATGGCATGGTTTAGTCTACAGCAAGTTTTTACTTTTCTGTAGGTAAGACAGAATACATGTAAAATACCTGCTGCAAGCCATGGAGTAGGGAGCATACATAAGCACAGTGCAAGTGGAACAGAGAAACATTTTTTTTGGTGCCAGCCATCCTGTCCACATAAAAGCTGTATTTTAATGAACAAAGTGTAAAGAAAGAGGTGTTTGGGGTTTTTTTATTATTGTTGAGGTTTTTTTTTGAAGGAATTGCGTAAGAATAGTTACATGAGCAGCAATTTAAAATATATTTCTGTGCATGCATGTAGGTGTGATGTACCATAAAGCAAAAACTCTTAGAAAATGTCATGTTCCAGCAGCAGACTTGGTATGAATTTATACATTTGTTTAACATTCTGTGGGGGTTTTTCTCTCTTTGTAGGATATGGGTCCTCACATCTTCCAGACTTGTCCCTCTGCAAACTATTTTGACTGCAAAGCCATGTCCATTGGTGCTCGTTCACAGTCAGCACGAACTTACTTGGAGAGGCACATGACTGAGTTCACTGACTGTGAGTAATGGAACCCTCTTTACCTACTGGTATTCATCAATTCTGCAATTTATTTCCTGCTGCCACTCCATTCTTTTGCATTTGGTGAGATGAAGATAAATTTTGGGAGCCAGGTTTGGCATACATTGTAGAGGATATGGTTGAGATTTTTATGTCTTAACATGTGGATGTTTATTACATCTAATGGAAAGAGAAGCTGTGCTCAGGAAAGCTGTGAAAAACCTAAAAAGCCTCTGCCTTTTTTAACCCAGGAGAAGTGTAATTGTTTCCATAGCAGAGCAGGGATAGTATGTCAGGGCAGGTATTTAGGTGCTGCATTTAAAGTGGTGAATTTATTTTTGTATGGAATGATGATGAGGAACCATTGAATACCTGCTTGGGGGGAAAAAAACCATGAATATCACTGAAGGCAAGGCAGGCGTCAAAACCGGATGCACTTGACCTCAAATACAGGGGGAGGCTGGTATCTCAAGGAAAACTTTTATAACCAACTCTGCTCAGTGCCAGAAAGGAGAGGAGCTCTGGGAGTCAAGTTAACCAAGCTGATTTTGTAGTTGTCAACTAGGAATAGGAAGAAGGGGAACGAGTGTCTACAGGTAATACCATGTAGTTTGTCAATGTCTTTCTGATCCCATTTTAAGGTAATCTAAATGAGCTAGTTAAACATGGACTGCGAGCCCTGAGAGAGACCCTTCCTGCTGAACAGGATCTGACCACCAAGGTAAGGAGTAGGTTTCCTTTGCCATTGTTACTTGAAAGTACTGTGACAAAATTCTTGTGAAGTGTGGCTGGCACTGAAGCTTGCAAGCAGAATACTGGTAGATAATACCATCTTCATTTCATGTCACCAGTTCATCTACTGTTTCCTGATCATCTCAGATTTAAGTTTCTTCACAAAAATGATGCTTTCGCTAAATAAGACATTGTTTCCCTGGTGGCTTCACTCTATTTTAAGCTTTGATGAATGTTGAAGATGCATTACATGCAGGTGTAGAATCACAGCTTTGCATTGTAAGCGCGGTCAGTAATTCACCTGGGAGGTGAGTGAAGGTAATGCACCAACAGTTTAGAGAGTATCCAGCATCACAAAGCTGCACAAACTTTTGACAATGAATTGAGGAACTGTTGAAGAAGAAAATTCTAAGGATATCCATTGGTTGGTGTTCTGGCTGTGGCTGATCTATCATTGTCCATGTTTTTTTATTCTTAGCTCACCATATTTTTTAGAAGTCTTAAAATACCAAAAATCAAAATGAGATTAAAATAGGCGGTTTTGAGATACTGTGTGTGTTTTTAAAAATAAAACAAAATGAAAGAAATTGAAACCCTCAAATGGCTTAGAAGATTTTGAAACATGATGGCTTTTTTAAGTGAAAGCTGTAAAGCCAAAGTTAATTGCAGGAAAATTCTTCTCACTGCTTTCAACACTTTGCTTGACAGAATGTTTCAATTGGAATCGTGGGCAAAGACATGGAGTTTACCATCTATGATGATGATGATGTAGCACCATTCCTAGAAGGTCTTGAGGAGAGACCACAGAGAAAGGTGAGTGGTTCAGATATTAATAAATAGGCTTAGTTGAAAGACAGTAATTAGATATGATCTATTATGTTTAAAATAGATTTAAATCTACTACTATAGTAGAGTTTTAGAAAGGTGATTTTTAAAATACGAAGTTACTATATGAACACCGTATAGTTACACACAGTGCTGGTAACTCAGCTGCCTATTAAATCAATTTATGCTGAATTTATGCCAAGCTGTTCCAATGTCATCTTCTTTCTTCATCTCTGATCAAGTGCAAGTTTTCACTGTTCTGCAACAGACGTGGCTGCGTATGTTTCTCATGCCCTTTGCAAGACGCCTCCGTAGTCTCCTAATTACCAACGGCGTCCTGCTCATGCTTAATTTGGATAACAATTTGTGAGCTGTTGGCTGACATGAGCTGCATTTACCACTCGTGGTGCTCCAGTGGGGATAAAGCTGATATGTCAAATGTTGTCTTCTGCCTTCCTGAAATACTTCTTTTCCCTCTCTCCAAGACGGTTCCGCCTGTTGAAGAAACCGTGGAAAAGGCAGAGGAGCCGATGGAGCACTAGTTGGTGGATGAGTTCCTCTGTTAATGTATAATTATCCAGGAACATTTATCCATTTGCTGGTAACTTTATCCTCACCTATATACATTTCTGACGCTACATTCTGAGGATTGCTCGTGAAGAAAGAAACCAACCCACCTATCCTTAAAAGACAGGAGGTCATAACTGGGTGTAACTGCTTGGACAAGAAAGGTGTAATCATTTTCTAAATAGTACATGATACTGTTTTTTAAAGAAAAGATACTGTCTTTAACTCATTAAGGACAAGTGGAAATAAATCATTTTCTTGGACTCTGCTGTGAGTTTGGGTTTTTTAGTCTGAAAAAACAGCTGTTCACAAATACTTGTGTCATATCAAGGTGCCATTGTGTGTTTGACCATTTGTCAGAGTGAGTGCTTACTGTAGAGAAATGTGGTGCTCTTGGAAACTTGCACTGAGAGTACCTTAAAATGCCCATGAAAGCATAAAATATTCATGGAACAAACAGGGTACAGCACTTGCCTGTGTAAACTTGTCCCAACTGAAAAGGCATTTGTGGTTATGAGGCTGAAGAAGCGTGAAGCTGACAATCAGCTTGTGTTTGGTTTTTTGGGGGGATTTAGTCAATCCCAGCTCTTTTGGAACTGTGTCAGTGTTTCTTTAGAGCCATCAACCAGCCTTGGGGCAGCACTGGGCTTTTAGCTCACTGAGGGCCGAACTGAAGTAACAAAAAGGCTCCTGAAGTTCCCCTTGCCGGTCTCCTGAGATGAACTGTTGCTGCTGAATGAACAGGTTCTCCAGGGCTTGTCCCTGCAGCTTGTTCTGCACCTAGTGCTCTTTGGATTTAAGCTGGATGCCACAAAATTTGGGACTAACAGTGACTTCTCAGGGTCCTCTGCCAGGGAAGCCCAGTGAATTGGTTTCCTGCGTGCGATGCTGTATTTTAAGCAAAATGAGTTCAGTTTTTTCCATTTTTTATGTTGGATCATTCTAAGGTAATTATTCTCCCTAATGATTGCATTGAAAACGGTAAGGAACAACTTTCTGGGGTGGGCCCACATAAGGACCTGATAGCCTGCTCACTGTGCTTAAAAAAAGGCCTGGAACTTGCAGCTTGTTTAATTAATAAATAATATAAATAAATAAAAATAATAAATGATGGTGCTGTTTTGAAGAGGCTTCAAATACTGTCTTGAATCCATACAAATAGTTCAGTCATGAAAACAGCAAAACAGTAATGTCAGGGCTGCTTTTATTTATCCTAAATTTATTTTTTATTCTAGTTTTTCCCTGTTAGTTTTCTATTTATTTCCTCCTTTATTCATTTTTCCTCCCTTTATTCATTTTCCCCCTTATTTACTTTTTCACTGTTATTTATATGTTTTCCCCTAAATTATTTCTTTTTCCCCTCCTTTCCTTCCCCTTGTTTCCTCTTCCTTGTTTTTCCACCTCCCACTGTTTTTTTTTCTTCCCTTGTTCCCCCCCTTTATTTTCCCTCCCTTTCTTTTTCCCTTATTTACTTATGTTCCCTCCTCTTTATTCATTTCCCGTAATTTATTTTCCAGTTCCTTACTAATTTTCCCCAATTACTTTTTCCCCCCTCATTTATTTATTTTCTCTCCTATTTATTTTTCTCTTCATTAATTCCCACCCCCCTTTTTTTGTCCTTTTGTTGTTGTTGTTGTTATTTATTTCATTGCTTTTCCCTTATCTGTCTAACCTGTGCGGGGTATTTAATCTTCGCTTCGGCCGCTGTTTTCCGGTGCTTTCCTGCTATCCCGAGGGTCCCCGAGGCCCCGCTCCCGCCCGTGCGGGAAAATCCCTCCGCCCCCTCGGCGCCGTGACGTCACAGGGGCAGCCCCTCCCCGCGCCTCCTTTCCCCGCACGGCGGCGCCGCCCCTTTCGCGCTGGCGGGAGGCGTGTCCCGCCG
>VZTE01004034.1:259459-291534 GCA_013397775.1 Eulacestoma nigropectus | reverse complement strand
ATGCCCGGGTTTGGGCTAGAAGTAGGAACCTGGGACATTAACGGAGAAATACCCCTCAGCTGGTTCTAAACTTGTCGGGATTTTTTAGTAAGCATTTTTAACAGTCTGTATTATAATTGTGCGTGAGTAAAACGGTGCATTCTTAGGCTTTTGGTTCATAAGGTGCCCCCGTTCCTAAGGCTCCCCGGGGATGTAGGTGGCGAGCAGGCGTGGCTTTTTGTCTTCCTGGGCTCTGTAAATCGCAACTTTCGATTTCCTTGAGTGCCGAGGCTCTGGCACAGGTTGCCCAGAAAAGTTTTGGATGCCCCATCCCTGGAAGTTTTCGAGGCCAGGTTGGATGGGGCCCTGAGCAGCCTGGTCTGGCGGAAAGTGTCCTTGCTGATGGCACGGGGTGGGAATGAGTTCATCTTTAAGGGCCCTTCCAACCCAAACCGTTCTGTGACTCACCACAGGTGACAGAAGTATATTGCTGGAGAGTTAAAACATCACGTACCTCAGTGTCCGTGTGGACTCTCAAAGATCAAACTGATTTCAAGTCTTGGTGCCTTGCAAGGAGGAAAGCTTGGTGGTGGTTCTCCCTGCCAAATCTCCCAGCTCTGCCTTTTAGGAGGGTTGTTTCTCATTGCTGCTTTTCAGAGCCCAGAGTGCACTCATTTATCACACTTCAGAGGCGTGTTTGACCGTGATTTTGGAAATTTCTGCAGCTGAGGTCTTTGTATGAGGATCTACTTCATGGTCTGTGTGAGTTGTTCTTGTAGGTGAAGGTGCTGGCTGCAGGGCTTTGAGGAAAGAGTTCTGGGTAACAGCATGGGAAAAGTAGGCAAAAAAGCTGCTGTTGAGGCAAGAAAACAGTTGGAAAAGACCTCTGAGATCATCAAATCCAGCCTTTGACTGATCACTGCCTTGTCAACTAGAGCACGGCATTAAGTGCCACATCCAGTCATTTCTTGAACAAGTGGTTTATGTAGATATTTGTAAACAACAAGCTTGAGTGATCTAGTCCTTAAAATACAGAATTCGTAACATAAAGAGGAGTGTTTCCTTAAAAATTTGTATTGCAATTATTTTTTGGGGTAGTTGTGGTGCTGATTGAGGTGAGTTGTTTTCTTATGTGGAAAGAGGCAGCAGCCCAGGTTAGCACGAGTTCCCTGCTCCCTGTTCTGTGTGAGGTTCTCTGGGTGCCCATTTGATGAGAAAAGGATGTCTAAGACTTCCAGACAATTAATATCAATAAAAGCTAATTTATTTTGACACAGTTTTTGTAGAAAGTACGAAATTGCTCATGTAATGAACAGTAACAGTTTGCTGTGCTCGTCAGTGTAGTATCATTGCATTAGCCAAGCAAGCTCAAGCTTGAGCATTTTTCATTACTTAAGAAATAGAGTAAAAAGGTTGATTTGATCCTAGATGTCTATTATATAAAGAATAAACAAACATGAGAATGAGGATTGATACAACAAAAAGTTTGATTTGATCCTAGATATCTATTGTATAAGGAGAAAACAAACATGAGAATGAAAATTGAGCTTAATAGCAAATTTTATTACCTGGACTGCCATGCACACAGCAGCTTTGATAGATCTGTAGTCTTCTTGTCCTTTTTCACCATAAAAAGACTTGGTTAGTGTCTAGTGGAGACAGTAGAGTTGAGCTGATCTGATGATCCCTGGCAGGTGAAATGCTCCTGTCTCCATCACATTGTCTTTTCTCCCATCCTTGGTTTCTGCTCTGTTGGGTCTCGGTCTCATCTTCAAAGCTTCCTTCATAGACTAATTCAACCTGTTAATCAAGTCAAGAACTTTATCTTTTCTTTTTTGGTGAAGTTTTTCAGCTGATTTTGCAGCTTGGGTCAGTTCCCCTGGTGAGGCGCACAAGCTGGGAAGGTAATGGGAATACATAGCTGGGATCAGGGGATGATTCTGTGAGGGAGAAGCTGTTGCATCCATTTGGTTTCAGTCAGGTGCCCTGTGCACTTCTGTTATTCCTGACTGTGTCCAAAGTACTGGAAAGATTTTGTTCTTTTTTGATTGTCTCTGAAAAATGTCATGCTCTTCATCTTTGTGGTACTAAGAGGAATATTTTAGGGTAACAGCAAAGTGAGGAGGCTTTTGAATGTGGCTTCTCAAGAAACCCAGCAATGCCTTCAAACCATTAAGTCAGTTATAATAATGTTTTTGTGTTTGTTAATAAAATCTGTTAACTTTGGGATGGCTGTGTTTGCTTGGTTTTTAGGTTGTCTGACATTTGTGTGAAAATAATTCTTCCCTGGAGAGAACTCCTGTAACCAAGAGCCATGACTGCTGCAGAGAACGTGTGTTACACGTTAATCAATGTTCCCATGGATTCAGAGCCACCTTCTGAAATCAGCTTAAAAAATGACCTAGGCAAGTATTGACAGTGACTGAAGGATACTCCATCTTACCTGAATTATTCTCTCATTGTGCCTTTCCTAGAATTCTGTTTATGTTTTATAAACTCAAACAAGTGCATTTGATACTTATTTTCTGTTGATTTTTGAAAGCTATAGGTTCCTCTGTTTGCTGTGTTTTGAGAAACTTCATGATATTATTGTAGGTGCTTTGGTGTCTTCCCCAGTCTATACAAAATTTGAAGTCTTTTTTTTTTTGAGAGTTTTAAGTAATACCTGTTTGGGCTAAGGCAGATTTGAGCAGATTTTTTGGAATAAGCAACGAATTGTGTTGTCACTTGTTCAATGCACTGTGGACTGTGCTGGCCAAAACAGCAGTGTTTGTATCTGGCATATGTGGGACAGAGCACACTGTAGTATCCTGGTATAATTTTGAGCATTGAAACAGCCTTGGAATTTGAACTCTTTCAATTCCAATGTATTGATCTCAGACTAAGTCTGAATTCCATGCTTATTTTTAAGTATCTCTTTCTTCCTCTTTATCCTTTAATAGAAGTAAGGGCATGAGTTTTATTGATATGCTCTATTTCACTCCTTCAGAGGGGTTTGTATCTTCTGACACTGAAGATCAATATTCCTGTTGAACTAACTGTGGCATGTCAGCCTTCCTCACTTCATTTCCTACTCTTCTAGAAAAAGGAGATGTCAAGTTGAAGACAGAGGCCTTGAAGAAAGTAATCATCATGATTCTGAATGGTGAGAAGCTGCCTGGGCTCCTGATGACCATCATACGTTTTGTGCTGCCTCTTCAAGACCATACTATCAAAAAGCTGCTGCTTGTCTTTTGGGAGATCGTGCCAAAGACCACTCCAGATGGCAGGCTCCTGCAGGAAATGATCCTCGTGTGTGATGCATACAGAAAGGTAGCCTCTTGTTTATTTCATTGGTTGTGTTCCTGTGCTGGATCTTTATAGAAGGGGTGTCATTTTGTGTTGCTGAATAAATATAAACGTGGTTTATGCTCAGCATTTCCTTCCTAACAGGTGTGTCTCAGTGCTTCAGAGCTGGATAACTGCAGATAGGCAGCAGACCTGCCACCAAGGAGGTTTTGTGTTCTTTTACTGTTACGACTTAACAAAAATTTAATGCTCTTTGTTTCCATGTCAGCAAACATTAAAGGTGAGGGGTATCGTAATTATCATCTTCAAAGCGTCTTGGGACAAGCCATGGGTCATAAAAGGACACTATTGTGGTGTATTTGGGAAACTCCTTCATAAAGATATTAAGGGCCTTCAACTTTGGGAATGAGTTGGAAACAGATGAGCTAATATATACAATAAATTAGTATCCAATATGCAGGAATGTCCACAGGGTGAGCTTCCACAGCTGTGGTAGTCAGAGAAAACAAATACAATCTAGAAAAAAAATCCTACAGCCTTTGTAAGTTTTACTGCTCAGAAATACATGTTTTTAAATATTGTGGGGCAGCAGTGCTTTAGGAAAGCATTTCTTGAGAAGACAGCAAGATGTCGTCATGGTTGTTGAGAACTTGTACCATGGCAAAGCTGCACATGGGTGAAAGTGGCAAGTGCATTCATCTGGAGAGTCTGTTACTTCAAATATGTTTTTTGTTGGTTTTAGGATCTTCAGCACCCAAATGAGTTTATCCGAGGCTCCACTCTCCGTTTTCTCTGTAAGCTGAAGGAAGCAGAGCTGCTGGAGCCTTTGATGCCAGCCATCCGCGCGTGCCTGGAGCACCGGCACAGCTACGTGCGCAGGAACGCCGTCCTGGCCATTTACACCATCTACAGGTAAGTGCAGAAACAATTCGTGGTCCTGCATGCACAAGACCAAAGCTGCCTTTTAGTGATCTGCATAGCTTTTTGAGAACTCAAGTATTTATCAGTCCCTGGTATGGTGTTTAGAATTTTTATGTTTGTTTGCCTTTTCTCCTCAATCTAATTAGACATCCTGGGGTTCTACTCCTTACCAGTAGCTCTTTTAATTATGTTTTTTTCTTGTAAAGGAACTTTGAACATCTTATACCTGATGCTCCTGAACTGATCCATGATTTCTTGGTGAATGAGAAAGATGCAAGCTGCAAAAGAAATGCTTTTATGATGCTAATTCATGCAGATCAGGTAAGGATACCTGCCCTCAGAGTCATTTGGGTTAATAATTGTAAATATGCTGGGTAACTAGCTAGTAGTTTATTGGTTGTGTAAACTACTTGCATTCATAAAAAACCCATGTATGATAGTGTTAATGCTTTTGTGGGATATTTGGTACTGATAATGTAGGTCTTTAGTGCTCTCTTTATTGTAAAGAAGACCTACTCTGTTTGGTGAAGGTGCTGAAAAATCTGAGCATAACCACTCTGAGAAATGCTTCATTATCTACTGTTCTAAAGCTTTTGTAGTTGCATGAGAAAGAAATGGCAGTTTCTGTTTAGTGTTTTGGATTATTTGCTCTACAGGCAATTTGTCTTTTGTGCCTAATTACCATTAGTTTGTCTCTCTTTTTGCCCTCTATAGACAGGATGGGTTATTTTGCTCTTCAGGTCTACAGTGTTTTCCTAAGTTGTTGAAGTGTTACATGAAGGCTGTTTCGTATTTTGGTTTTTAGAATGTGTTTTGATTTAAAATTCAATGGAGTGAGCAAACTCTGAATAATGTAAAATAATTTATCTTCTATTTGTGTAGGATCGAGCTTTGGATTATTTGAGTACCTGTATTGACCAAGTGCAGACCTTTGGTGACATCCTGCAGTTGGTTATTGTTGAACTAATTTACAAGGTAAAAGGGAAATTTTGTATCACATTTAAAATAAATGGATATGTTGGATTATATTAGACTGTTTTTTTAAAAGGGATAGACTGTTGCTGGAAAAGGCAGCATAGCTGCTTTCTAGTCAATGTCAGGAATATGTCATTGCTTAATACAGCTGAATAAGATTCGTCTCTTGAAATGATGAAGAGCTCAAGTGTGCACAGTATAGAGCAATATGTCTCACATGATTTGCTGTGATGGGGACTGTGTTATCAGATGAATCTTCATGGGCATGAGCAGGGCATCTCTTACAGAAGCTGGTAGAGGCTCTGCCCTTCCTTTTGATGGGAGATTTTAAGACGCTGTAGCATTGCTCAGAGTTGTTGAGAACAGCCTTTGAAGAGCTGTTGTAATTAGATTTTTACAGCTGTGAATGACACTTCCTGTCACCAGAAAAGGTTGTCACCTTTTGCTTAATTTTCTCTCTGTAAGGTAGTGCAGCAGGTAAGCTGTAGGATTGCTCTTTTCTTTATGTGCCAACTGTGGATCATTCTTTTATCGAGGTCTGTCATGCGAATCCGTCGGAGAGAGCTCGGTTCATTCGCTGCATCTACAACCTGCTGCAGTCCTCGAGTCCTGCAGTGAAGTATGAGGCTGCAGGTACTCTGGTCACACTCTCCAGTGCACCCACAGCAATCAAGGTATGAAAGTGATGTTTTCAGCTCTTTGGTAGCTTGTAGTGCACTGAAATGAACACTGTGTACTGCACTTAGGAGTGAAGGCTTTAGTAATGTGGGCTGTGCAACACTTCTCATGTGAAACACTGTCTTAAAGTATCTCTTAGAACTGGTCACAACAAAAGACTGAGCAGACCTGGAGCTAGAGGACTTCATGTCACTTTGGTAGGGGACATGTTTGCATACTGTGCAGGCTGTTGGACCAACTTGCAATTTACCTGGCCTAGTTGGCAAAGCAGACTACAGCTGAAGATTTCAGAGATTAGAAGAAATTTTTTACTCATGAATATGACTCATTTCAGACCAGGGTAGAAGCATAAAGCAGTGAAGATTCATGTTGATTACTGATTGACCTGGGGTTCTTAGTTTTTTGTTTGTACAGCTGAGAATTTAAGATCACTTAGAAATTTTGAACTTGTATGGAAATTTCAAAGATAGGTTATGCATAGGTTTAAAGCATTGTAAATAGTTTCCAAATGTCAGGGGCAGAATGAATTCCAACATTCTGGTTTGGCATACTCATTTTTGTTGAATAGACACAATGTACATGGAATCTGTCATTAAAACCATGTCTAGATGGGCTAACACTGACAACTCTTTGAAGTTGGTTTTCATGCCCTGTTGCATATTTAACAGCTGACCCAAAGCATGTCAGATAATATCTTACATCTTTTTTTGAATTTCAGATCAAGTCTGTGTATTGTAAATTGATGCCATTGTGAACCTTCCCATGTGATTTTTGTAACATGGTGGTAGAATTGATTTCTGATGGACCAAAAAATTTTAAAGTCTGTTTATCAGGATAATTTTTGTGCCAACTCTGAGTAGCTGCTTTAATAGTAAAATAGAAGGAGTCTTTTCCACAATTTCAAAATTTTCCAGTTTCTCCTCTTCATTACTTTAAAAATGGTTTTGATCCTTTTAATTTTAGGCTGCTGCCCAGTGCTACATAGATTTGATTATTAAAGAAAGCGATAATAATGTGAAACTGATTGTCTTGGATCGGTTGATTGAGTTAAAGGAGCATCCCTCCCACGAACGAGTTTTGCAGGTATGTGAGCTGTCTCTTTTCCTGTGAGCCTTAGGAAAGAAAAACCTTCTGTAACAGAGCTTCCAGGTTTTTGCAATGTATGGAGAAAAGTACTTCTGAAGCTTCAGTTTTCTGTTGGTATGTTTTTGGTCAAAACATATTGGATGGACTTTTATGTTTGCGACTTGCTGCTTTTGTTGTCTGCATAAGAATTAATGACAAATGCTGTCCTGGTTGTAAGGTTTAATGGTGTAGCTGCATGGGAGACTTCTATGTAAATGTAGAGTGTATTAAATGAACACTGAGAAGTTCTAATGCCTGTTGCTTGCTTGTCAGTAGTTCATATATTATGTATCCAGAAAGGCTTTGAAAATCACTGAGGACTGAAAATTAGAACTGTATGACAAGTAAG
This sequence comes from Eulacestoma nigropectus, assembly GCA_013397775.1. Classification (NCBI taxonomy): domain Eukaryota; kingdom Metazoa; phylum Chordata; class Aves; order Passeriformes; genus Eulacestoma; species Eulacestoma nigropectus. The sequence continues at coordinate 284,219 of VZTE01004034.1, read as the reverse complement.
TAATTTAAAACAGCAAAGTACTTACTTTGTTATTGTTTCAGGATCTAGTTATGGACATCCTCAGAGTGTTGAGCACGCCAGATCTAGAAGTGCGCAAAAAAACCCTTCAGCTGGCTCTGGATCTTGTGTCTTCAAGAAATGTGGAGGAGGTAAATTACATGTACTTTTGATTCATTGCACTGTTTTCTTTCTTTTGAAAAATGTCACTTTTTAAGAATTTGATTTGGTCTTTTCTGCAGCTTGTGATTGTTCTGAAGAAGGAAGTGATTAAAACTAATAATGTGACGGAGCACGAAGATACAGACAAGTACAGACAGCTCCTGGTTCGGACACTGCATTCCTGTAGCGTTCGTTTCCCAGACATGGCTGCAAATGTTATTCCAGTGGTATGCAAATGTTTCATTATGTTGTCATTAAATGTGTTATACCTCTACCCAACACCTGCAGAATTGCTGAAGCTGAGGTGTTCCTAATAGTGACCTCACAGAAGCGATGGTAATTTTAATTCCTAAAGAAACATAGGACTTTTGATGCTGTAATGTGTCTCCTGAGACTGTTTGTAAATGTTTTTGAAGAACATGAGCTGAAGAGGACCTTTAAACGTGCAATAATTTGTATCACTAGAAAAACAGTTTGGGATTATGATAATTGGTACTTGTTTGGAATGTACGTAAGGTTGTTTGACTTCAGTTTTGTTTCATGGGAGATACATAAACAATTTTATTTTTCTGAATATAGAAGGGAAGTATTGTAGAAGCTTATCTGTGCTGCTCTTTGTGCTGATGTTCACCCTTCTGTGGCAGCTGATGGAGTTCCTTAGTGATAACAACGAAGCAGCAGCTGCTGATGTCCTCGAGTTTGTGCGGGAAGCGATCCAGAGATTTGATAACCTCAGACCTCTTATTGTTGAGAAGATGCTCGAAGTCTTTCATGCTATTAAATCTGTCAAGTGAGTCCAAAATATCATATCAGACTCACCTGCATTGTGTGTACATTGTCATTAAATAGGTACCAAAATCCATGTGACCTACACAGAGAATGACTGAAGCTGAGATATTTCAGGGTAGAGGATTTCTAGGTACAACTTTCTTCTTGCCTACTTGTACAAGAGATAAATTAGGTGTTTGTTGCATTGAATAAAGAAAATAAATTCAGTTTTAATTTCTGTAATGCAGTTGATTATTGTAGTTCCACTTGCTAGGAAATAGCTTTGTTGATGAAGGCCAGCCATAAAGTAATATATTTGTTAAAACAGAATTTGTGAGGAATTTGCACTTGTAGGCAACTGGAAATACTGTACATTTATTAGAAAACCCAATCTAACATAGAGCTTTGCAAGCTATAAAGCTGTTTTAGTGCCTTTCAGGGCTCTAAAAACTTAGCTTGCTGATGGATCTCTAAGGGTTAAGTCATGTGAGAATTTCTCTGTATCAGAAGAGTACTCTGTCATTCTCCTAATACACAGAAAACTCTGACTCCCATGTCCATTGTAATCTCATTAAATGGGAAAAAACCCCTCTGAAGCTTTGCTATTCTGTTCCTAATCTTCATTCTTGTTCTGGTTTTTCATTTTCTTCTGTATAATGGAAAAATTAGTTTGTCTCAGTTAAATGCAGAATTTAGAGCTGACTTTATTCACATGCAGTAGAGTATTTCATTATGATCACAATGGAATTTAATTTTGTGTATGTCAGGGTTAACACAGATGGAAATAAATTTGTAGCAGAGACTATATCTAATTTGATGTACTTGTTCATGAGTTTGCTGAGGCTGAAAGGATAATTGCTTTTGATTGAACCTGCTTTTGTCAGTTGTGTCCTTTTGAATTTGTCAAGACTGGCCTTTACCACCTGACCATAAATCAGTTTTCTTGGTGCTAGTTTGAATATATCATGAAAGCATGATTTAAGTGACTTCTTGTTTTAGGATTTATCGAGGAGCGTTATGGATCCTTGGAGAGTATTGCAGCACAAAGGAGGACATACAAAGTGTAATGACAGAGGTTCGCAGATCACTCGGAGAGGTGTGTGTACTTTTGGGTTTTTTCTGTTTACTGGCTCTTCGTGGTTTTTCCTGCCATTATGCACTGAGTTTTCTAAGAAAAAGGTATTTTAGAAAGATCAAGTGAGATGCAACAGTGTTTTGAGGACTTGTGATGTGTAATGGCATGTGCACAGGAAATCTTAAGTAAAAAGCAGTCAGGGTTTTGCATTTGTTATTCATTTTTTTCAGTTAGCGTACTTGAGCTGAGAATAAATGATACCTGTTAAGAGCTGAGAAATCCCATATTTCAGAAAATTATGGCAAATTGGAAAATTATGATTTAATATATCCAGTAGCAAAGAAAGTGTGTTAAGTCTGGGTTGTTCTAAGAGAAAGACTTCTCTGAGAAAACCTAATTCATCAATGTGAGCTTTATTGCGTGTGTAGGAAGCCTCTGTATGTATTTTAACGTACAGAATCCCCTCAAATTCTCCCCAAAGCGTTGCGCTGTAGCTGACCTTTTGCTTGTAAAAACTTGAGTAAACTGAAAGGTTTACTGCAGAACAAAACCACATCTTTTATTTTAGTTGTAACAATTGCTTCCTGCTCGTTTCTAGATCCCAATAGTAGAATCTGAAATCAAGAAAGAAGCTGGTGAGCTCAAACCTGAAGAAGAGGTGTCTGTGGGTCCAGCCCAAAAATTAGTGACAGAAATGGGCACTTACGCAACACAAAGTGCTCTTAGCAGTTCCCGACCTGCCAAAAAGGAAGAAGACAGGTATTTGTGATTTCATGCTTGGCCAGGAGTGACTTGGTTATTTTTTATCTTCTTGAGTGATATTATCACTCATACAGAGTTCAGTGGTTGAGGGAATTTCCTGTTTTAAGGTATTATCCCAACTAGATAGTATCCCATAGGAAGTTGCCCAATTGCTTAGGATTTAGTAATCAAAACTTACTGCATAAATAAGAACTTTATTAATTATTATATCCTAAATTGTAGTTGATTTTTTTAATATGTAAAGCTCTCTCACAATTTTAGTTGGATACAGAGATGTTGTCTTTAGATTAAAACATTTTCTTGCCTTGATAACACCTTGCACTACTACACCTCTCTCTCCCTAGTCTGTGTGGAAATGACTGTGTGACTTGTGAAAATCTCTGTATCTGGAAAATTACTTTGAGAAGGAAAAAACCCAACCTTGTGAGGTGTTTCAAGCTTGTTTTGCTTATACAGTATGAAAGTTAAGGTATCAAGAGAAGTAGGCTTAAGATTGTCATCCAAAAGTAATTTTCTGAGGATCATTTGTCTTTGCAGACCGCCGTTACGAGGATTCCTGCTGGATGGAGATTTCTTTGTTGCCGCTTCCCTTGCTACAACTTTAACCAAGATTGCTTTACGTTATGTGTCCCTAGTTCAGGAAAAGAAGAAACAAAATGTGAGTCATCTCTCATGTTTTCACATTCAAGGAAGGGCTGCTTGTGGCTTCCTTTCTTTTAAACAGATGCAAAACGGGTTAAGTCCAAAGTGAAGTGCCAGTTACATGATTGGATAATAATGATAGTTTGGGTCACACACAGGACCTGCTGCTTTCCAGCCACTCTGTCTAGACAGTCTCTAAATCATTCTGCTTGGTTTCAGATGACAAGTCCTAAAAAACTAAGTAATCTGTTCAGAGATGTTATGATTTGATTAATAGGCACTTTTTTTAAAATAAGTCAGAAGTCAGCATTTCTTTAAAGCTGTGGAAAATGCAATAACCTTCTTCCATTCTCTTTTCTTTGTCCTCCTTCTCAGTCCTTTAATGCTGAAGCTATGCTGCTGATGGCCACTATTCTCCATTTGGGAAAATCTTCTCTTCCCAAGAAGCCAATTACAGATGATGATGTGGATCGTATTTCGTTGTGTCTGAAAGTGTTGTCAGAGTGTTCTCCTCTCATGAATGACATTTTCAACAAAGAATGCAGGCAGTCTCTCTCTCATATGCTGTCAGCCAAGCTAGAAGAAGAAAAACTTTCCCAGAAGGTGAGCTATTTTAAGTGTGTAACCATAAACACTTCGAGTTTTCTACGAATGTTCACATCCAAGCTGGTCCCAGAAATGTCACCATTTGACTCTGTTAGCCATTATTTGACTGTTTTTCTGTGCTAAGGAATGGAATTCACTGTGAATTCCTGCATTATTCTCTTCCTGCAGAAAGAATCTGAGAAGAGGAATGTGACAATTCAGCCAGATGATCCCATTTCCTTCATGCAACTTACTGCTAAAAATGAAATGAGCTCAAAAGAAGACCAGTTCCAGCTTAGCCTTCTTGCAGCAATGGGAAATACACAGAGGAAAGAGGCTGCTGATCCTCTTGCTTCCAAACTTAATAAGGTAGTGGGAAATCAGTGTTTTAATTATATACATGGGATCACTTTGGGAATTGTAGGCTGGAGCTGATGAACCAGACTATGCTGGTTGATTGGGAAGACCCAGGTATATCCTGGTTGGGATCAAGAGAAAAAGAAAAGCACTTGTGCCTATAGTTGTTACCTTCTCAAATGGGGAGGGTAAGAACAAGGAGGAGACTTGGAGAGTGCTGAGCTGCCGGAATATGGAGAAGAAATTAGGATTTGCTGGCTTGAAGATCCCAATAAAGTTTATGGGAAAGGGAGCAAGGATGCCAGAAGTGATTAAGAACCCCTTTCTTTGGCTGCTGTATCCTATTGCCAAATGCAGTGAATCCTTATTTCACTCTTAATGCCTTTTTTGTCCTGCTGATTACCAGGACCTGCAGGGAAGGTTTAAAGAGAAGAAATCACTTGATTGATTGATTAGTTAAGAGTTAAACCCCCAGACTTTTAAAGACTGGATGAATTCTTTTTGATGTTTAAAGTTATCTTTTCATTTTTAGTCAGCATTTCTTTGTCCTGCTGATCATCTTAAGAATAAATGGCATTACAGTTCATATTTTAGGAACTTACCAGTTCAGAATACATTTCATTTGGAAGGGGTGTATAATTGTACTGTATATGCAGGGGGACATGTGAAGGAAGGCTACTTGTTTTGGAGGCTCATATTAAGGAAGAATGGATTTAATTGTACTTTATTACTTTATTTTTTTTTTTTTGGTCATTGTTTGACATGATTCTGTGTTTTAAACTGGTTTCTGAGAAGGCAAATCCCTTGACTTGTGTCACAGGTTACTCAGCTGACAGGTTTCTCAGACCCTGTGTATGCAGAAGCCTATGTCCACGTCAATCAGTACGACATTGTGCTGGACGTGCTTGTGGTCAACCAGACCAGTGACACTCTGCAGAACTGCACCCTGGAGCTGGCCACGCTGGGTAAGGAGGGCTGGACTGCTGCAAACAAAGCAGCTCTGAGGTTTTGGGCATTGGGCTGTAAGGAATTCCTGAAACACCTCCAAAGTGATGCCAGTTAGTTGCCATTTTGAAAGTATATTTCTGAATGCCTTTAAAAATACGCTTTTTTGATATATTTGGTGGAAGTCTTGTATGTACTGACACTGACAATGCTATCTGATGATAGATAGCATCTAGAACCATAGTCAGATTTTATCACTAAAAACATAGTTTTCCATTTCCCATTCTCCTTTTTTCCTGAAATATAGACAGGTTTTTTGATGTACTTGTTTTCCATTGTGCTGCTACCATAGACAGGAAAATAAAAATAGGTCGAAATCCCAACTGGTATGGAGCAGAAAGCCATCTGCCCTAGGTGGTTTTTGCACTCAGCCTGAAGTACTTAAGTACTGCATTTACTCAGCTGAAACCATTCCCTGTACCAACAGCTGTACCAGAGTCTTGCTTGAAAAATACTGAGGCTTCATTAACTTCTCTTAGAGGAGTCACTGGAGCAGATAATTCAAGAACAGTAACCAATTTCTTATTAGTTGTCCTCTGCTTTGGCAGTCAGGAGCTGAAATACATTTACAATATGCTGGGAGAACTCATGTACTTTTCACTATTGTAAATATGACTGGAGGGGCATAATCTTTCTCCTCAAATTTTGTAAATCATTTGATGGGACTAATGATGGAAATAAAGAAAATGGATGCATTATTTAATAGGTTGTATTTTTCTATTTGTCAGCTCAGTAAAGTGGAATTCTGTATTTCCCAGCTGATGTACTGCAAAAGCTGACTTGAGGCATCGCTCCTGTGTAGTGCTCATGCTGTTCATGCTGTGTTCTCAAATTGCAGTTTAATAGAATTAAGGAGTCTTTACAGTTGCTTGCTGAAGGATTAGTAAAAATGCATCCCTTAGTGTTTCCTTGGAGCAATTATATTCAGGATCAAGGGGATACTTTGACCTGTTTATAAATAGCTTAGTGCCTGTAGCGCTGGACGTTGTACTTTGGGTTTGAGGCACTTGACTATAGGGTTAGGTCTTATGATGATGTCAGTGATTAAAACACAAGGTAGAATTAACCATTTCCTTGTTAAATAATTAATACTAAACTTGATCCAAAGCCCATTTAAGTGAGTATTTGCGTTTGTTTTCAGTGGAGTTTGGGTGAACACAGCAATATTTTAACTGAAATTTGTATGTAATGTAGTTTATCTTGCAATTAGAAAACTGTGAAGAACAACCAATTCCAAATCAACTAACATCATTATGGTGGTGTTTAGTGCAGCTCTGTAGATACAAAAATTGAATGACAAGAAAACAAAAAGGTGTTGTTCCAAAAGCTAAGCTCCTTGTGTACTGCTAATGTTCCCTGATCCCCATCTCCCAATTTCTTTACACAGGTGACTTGAAACTTGTGGAAAAACCATCTCCTCTGACACTCGCTCCACATGATTTTGCAAACATTAAAGCTAATGTCAAAGTCGCTTCAACAGAAAATGGAATCATTTTTGGTAATGTTGGTAAGTAAACAACTCAGTGTGCAAAATCACCATGAATGCATTGCATTTTTAACTGCTTAATGAGCTCAAAAATAAGTAAAACACTTCATATGGGAAGAAAAAATTAAATTACAGTGTAAGAATATTTTGTGATGATTTAAAAAGTCTGTATCACTGTTACTTAAAACCATCGTAGAATGGGCTACCTTTAGGATGATTGTCAACATGAGATTGAGCAAGGGTTGACTGTTGTTAACTGGCAGGTGGTAGCTCAGCACCCTTATTAAGTACAAATGCACTTTTTGAAACATTCAGGTGGTTTTGTGTGTTCTCTTGCAGTGTATGATGTCTCTGGAGCAGCCAGCGATAGAAACTGTGTGGTTCTCAGTGATATTCACATCGACATCATGGATTACATCCAGCCTGCTTCCTGTACAGATGCTGAGTTCAGACAGATGTGGGCAGAATTTGAGTGGGAAAACAAAGTTAGTTTTGTTTTTTGTATGTCATTTTGTTGATGAGGTACAATTCTGTCTCTTGTTCTGCAGCAGCTCGTTACAGCAGCATTATCTATTGCCACATAAACCTCATTCAACATCCTCATTGGATGTTTGCCTCAAGCAGCTTACTCTCTTACAGCTATCTTATCAGTTTCACAAGCGTAGCAATGCAACAACTGGGTTTTTGGCTTGCCAAAGAGGTTGTGTGCATTGAGCTTTGCCTCCTGTATGGCAGCTGTCCAAACTGACTGGTGATTGCTGTGTATTTTGGCTCAAAGGTGAGATGGCAACAAGTGTAGGTTTATGCTGAGGCTGCAGAATTACTCACACTGCTCAGCCTCTCCAGTTCTGAATCACATTGTCTTGTGGGATGCAAGGGATCTTTGAAAGGTCAGTTAGTCCAGCCTCCTGCCTGGGGAACGGGAACATCTGTTTTTCACCTTGCTACTTTACAGTACAGCTGTAGCATAAAGTTCTGGGTGCTGTGTAAGACCAACGAGACAGTGGGTACACTTCATCGTAATTGAGTACAACCAAACCCAAAGAAAGAGCTTAAGGGAGATAATATAATATAAGGATGGAGTAGAAACATTTAACCAGAATGGGAGAAATTTTACATGAACTGTAGCCTTGTTTGGTACATAGGTGTGCTCACTTCAGACTAGATTTAAATGTCTCGGGGGGAACTTGTGCACAATAAATTGTAATACATGGTGTATGAAGCCTTAGCAGTTTGTAAACTCCTTCTAAGATATATGTTAAAAAACAATTTAAACAAGGCCTATAATATGCAATATGATAAAATCAAGGCAGCCCAGAGAGTTTTGTTGCTAGAAGGGGAAGATGAGAGTAGTCTTTATCACTGGTTAAAAGCAAACTTTGGACTAGATACTGCTTTTTCTTGTTCTGGCAATTTGTAAACTGTATTCAGACAAGGAGTCCACTGTTTGCTGTACAGAATCTACATGTTCAACAGATTATCATATTCATCCAATACATTTTAGAAATCATGGTATTAGCATGAAATTCTCCATCTTTAACAAGTGGATGGCAGAAGGGGAAGACTTCCTATGATGCCATCACGTAGTAGGAACTGCATCCAGCTTACTGGGTGTGCTGTTCCTCAAGGAGGAATGCAGAAGCAATGTCCTTTATGGAGCCCTGAAGAAGAGATTTCAGAAATACCTGAGGTGCTAATTAAAGTAATTGTCTTTTTTTTTTTCCTTCTTGAAGGTAACAGTGAATACAAATATCATTGATTTAAATGAATACTTACAGCACATACTGAAGTCAACCAATATGAAATGCCTGACTCCAGAGAAGGTGAGCTATTTCCTGGAGATTTTTAGATACTTCTTTAGTTCCTGTGCTTTATTGTTTAATTTGGTCAGCATTTGTTATTAATATAACTGCTTACAATATGAAATAGTACATATACCTCACAGTTTTTAAATGAGTGGTCTGAAATGAGTAAAAGCAAATAAATATTGTCAAAATTCTCTGTTATCCCAAGTTGAAAAATCAGAATGTAAATTTTAGTTCATAGCAGCTAAGCTGTTGTATAGACTTGATGGGACCATCTATTTATATAAAGGGGTTTTTTTTAGTAGCTCCATATTTCTTTATTCTCTGTCAAAATTTACCTTTCTTTTGCCATTTTAGCCTTTTTGTTGTAAAGCAAAATAAATACATAGAATACCTACTTGCTGTTAAGATATAGCATGTATGATAGCTATTAGCTAATACAAGTATGGTAGCCAAATTAAGTATAGTAGCTATTTAGCTTCTTTGCCATTTTGCTGTTGGCTAAAACAAACCATAGAATGCCCTCCTGCCTCATCTTAATGAATTCTATAGGCTGCATAATTTCCAATATTAATTGTAGGAAAAGGCCCCCACTGTTTCCCAGTGCATGATTCCCACGTTACAAAACGTTGCACGTGAAGAAAGAAGTTTAAATGTGATACTTTGACAACTGCCTAGCTAACTTAGGGCGCGCTAAACTGTGTTTAGAGGATTTTGGTCTTTTAAGAGTTCCCCTGTGCTTTCCATAGGCTCTTTCAGGCTATTGTGGCTTTATGGCAGCCAACCTTTACGCCCGTTCCATATTCGGAGAAGATGCCCTGGCCAACGTGAGCATTGAGAAGCCGATTCACCTGGGGCCGGAGGCGCCTGTCACGGGTCACATACGGATCCGGGCCAAGAGTCAGGTAACGGGGCTTGCCATCCTTGGCATTTTTAGGACAATGTGCCAAGCCCTCTTAAAAATTTATGGATTTTTTACAGTCTTTTCTCCTGGTGTGTTACCATAAAGTAGGCCTTTGCACCAAGATTTCCCAATTTTGTCCATAGTGCTGCAAATAGGATGGTGTATTTTATTTGCTTTTAAATAAAGAGCAGATATGCCCCAGGGTTGCATGATGTTTTTCCCACCAAATTAGACATTTCAGTGTCACACAACAAGGAAGTTTTATGCATGTAATTGCTATTCACTGATTCTTTTTAAAAACAACAAAACAAAACCCCAGGTTTTTTAGTAGGAATATTTTCTGTAGGTGTATAAGTCTGCTTTGGATTTTAGAATTTCTACCTCCCAACTAAAAAGAAAGAGCGTGATTTTGAATAAATAAAGTAAAAAAACCAATGTACAAAAGAAGTATTTTAAATAGCATACAATAAAGGAGTACCTGAGAGTTTTCACATTCAAAGAAACCATTTAGTTTATGTGATGTCACTGTAAAGATTTTGGACTGGTTTAAATTAAAGTTTCGGATGTGTTATAGTGCCATTTTTACATAAGACTGCATTCAATTACATATTGCATGGTTTCATCTTGAAATCATCATGCTATTGATTATGTGGATTTATTCATGCAGTTTCTTTTGAAAGTTCCTCAGTTTATATGCAATATTGACATGGCTCTGTGAGGAAATTATTTTCCATAGCCTTGGTGCACTGAGTGTGCTGATATCAGCACTGGGACTTTCAACAGTTGAGTTTCAGTAACTGGACTGGCAGTTTTAATTTCTCTCCTGGCAGGCCTCTTTCAATTGGTGGGAGGTCAAAAGGTTAAAATTGGTTTTATTCTTCTGCTTTTCATGTTGATAACACATGTAACAGTTGCCAGCTCAATTAAGTTTCATTGTTTCAATAATATATGTAGACCTAACCTTTACCTATTGTTGAGGAAGTGACCACTATGACATGTACAAAGAAGGGGACAGCTAGAAATTTCCATGCCACTGACTTCATAGGTTCCTATATATGGAACTTCCATTTTAATGTGGATGAGATAAAGTTATTTTCAAGTGAAGTATTTGTGTCATGATTGTTGTCTTTCTTTTCCTTATAGGGAATGGCCCTGAGCCTTGGAGATAAGATCAATCTGTCTCAGAAGAAGACAAGTTTATAAATTTTACCTAATGTCTTTTCAGGTCTTTTACAATTTAACCTTAGGTATGTGGCTTTTGGGATCCAGAACATCTTATATTCTTCAGTGTTCTGTAATTGTAGAAGCCAAGCTTTTGAGCTGACAGCATTCCAGCAGATAATTTATAGGTTCTCCATAATTGATATTGAGCAAAATTTTAAATCTCCAGGGTTTTTTTTCTTTGTCCTGGAAGTCATGTTTTCTTTGTCTCTAATATATACTGATGCTTACAGTACAATAAACGAATTATGCCAGTACTGCTTTGTCTGTAAATTATAATCTCTCTATTATCTGATCAGTATTGAATATCTGTCCAGGGGTATTTTGATACTCTGAGAAAATTGGGAGTCTGTAGTAGCTTAAGTGTCTACAATAATGACTAGGCCTGAATTTGTCAATGTGTGATCATGATTGTTAAAATACTCTGGTATACCCAGGAGAATATAAATTTGCCAGCTAAATTAAAGGCTGTATATTCTAGATGGTAATGTAATAACTTGGCACGGACAAGCTTGGAGGACTAGAAAAGAGACTCAAAATTCAGCTCTTCCCAGCAAGTTGTAGAACCTTAAGCTTTGTTTCTGAAGTGCTTTCCTAACGGTGTTATCCTGAGTAACGTAACATTGCTGGTGGTGTTCTTATTTTTCAGTTAATGTGGAAAAGACAGCCAAGTGCAGTGTTAAAGCTGCAGCAGCATAAGCGGTTTTTTCAGTGAATGCAGCCATTAGCCACGTGTGTGATCTCAGGAAGGAAAGATTCAGACTCATTGTGAGCTTGCAGTGAACTGAGCTAAGTTGAAAAGGAAGAGTTGTGAGTGAAGGTCAGGTCAGGATGCTGAAGTGAGTTAACACCATTTGGCTACTAGATCTTACGGAAATTAGCAGTGGATTAAAACATAACCATTCGGTTGAAAATACTGTCAGCTGAATCTAGTCAGCATTAATTCTGAATTTGTTAAATTGTTGCAAGCTATTACTTGTACAGAAGAGTGTCCAGAGCCAGCAGTACTTTTCCAGTTGGCTGAAAGTCCTGCTGCTGGATTTCCACAGCTGTGACCTGCTCCAGAAGGACAGAAGAAAATACTCCAAGTAGCTGATTCCCAAAACATTTAATGCCTTAGTGATGAAAATACCTTTTTTTTGTTCTGAATAACCACAAGGAGTACACATGTAAATTCTGAAATGAAATGGTCTGGCCTGCTGTATTTTATCTGGCTACAAGATGGCCCTAGAAGTGCAATGCAAAACCTGAGCATGGTTTTGCTGAATGACCTGTTTGTTTTTCATGTTTTGAAATCCCTGTTTGGTTCTGCCATTATTTTGGTTTTTAACGGAAGCTCCAGCTGATGCATAACATGATAGCAGCAAGAGCTGAAGCTGTGAGTATGCAGAGCTGCTTTGATAATGTCCTTATATCTCTGCATGATCCCACAGCAATTGTATTCCCCTTCTGGGAGGTTATGCCAGATTCACAAGGATGTAGTAGACATAATCAAATTGTGATCTTAACTGCTTAATACTTCGTAATTTGGGGGTGAGAGGTGGTGGTGGGAGAAAAGCATTAGGAGTGTGTTCTATGGGAGCTCCTGTGATATTCCATGGATATCAGCATGCTGCTTTGGGGTGAGTGTGGGGGATCTCATTCTGCAATCACTTTAAGCCAATCCAAGATAAAGGAAAATCCTAGGAGTCCAGTGGATGGTTTCATCTCTCCGCGAAGACACTGTGAGTTGTAAGACACCAACAGAGACTGAGTCATAGCTCTGTGGGTACTGACTGGTTTGGATGGGATGGATTTACTGACCACAGCCAAGGAAAGGATGTTTTTGGAGAAGGGTAATTACTTTCAGTGTGTGTTATCCAAGCCATGTTTCAGTCACAATCTGCTCTCCTCACTGGAGAACAGAAAAACATCCTGGCACATGCAGACATCCATATTTCAAGTGGCTCTTAGTCAGCTGGGAGGGGAACATAATTTTGTTTAGGATATTTTTTGAAATCAGGATTTTATGGAAGGACATGGAAACACCTGTGCAGCAGAAGCTGCCATGACTTTAGGATTCATTTTCCACCTGCCGTGCTTTTCAGTAGCTCTCCTGCTGTTTTTGTACAGACGTTCTCATTGATCGCATGCGTTTTTTCAGTAGCCTGAACAGTAAAAAATGTTAGATCTGTATTTCATGTCTATACTTCAGAGATAAAATTCCCTTCTTTTATACGTCCATCCTATTGTGTTCTGGCTAAGCTTTTGCTCATCAGCTCAGATAAGAAACTGATTCTGGTCCTGTGAATACAAAGGAGTATCTTGCACAGACCATCATTCTTCAGGATCCACTTGCGGCCTTTTCATTGCAGTAAAAGCTGGTGTACAGATGTGGCTCTGAAGTGTTCCAAACTTTGTACAAGGAGGTTGCTGTACCCTGTTTTCTGCACAGCAGTGTGTATTGCCTACGCTGCTTGGGTTAAGGGAGTGTTATTCCACCGCTCTGATTTCAGAATCTTCGATAAGATAAATTACCAGGAGAAGTAAATGGAGCAAGAAAGCTTGCTGCTTTTCCATTAAAAGTTTTAGAAAGTCATTGCAGGATGCAGTGCTGACATAGCAGGGAGCCAGTTTCTCCTATGCCCCTGCTCCTGGTGTCCCTGCTGCCAGGAATCAGGGCTAGGTTTCTTTATTCAGGCCCTCATGAGGATTTGTATTTGTGTCTTATTTAGATGCTAAAATGAGAAGCAGGAATGTTTATCTGAGGACAGGCAGATGTGGGCAACTCTCATCTGGGAGTGGAAGGGCTCATCCTAAGAAAGCATGAATAGGGAGACTGGATTTATAGAAACTTTATAGGTAGTGTAAAAAAATAAATTAAAAATCAGGCCAGAGAGGAACTTAATTTGTATGACCTTCAGAAAGATTTATGAGTGGTTCTGTAAAGGCAGCTTTATGCACTTCTGAGAAGTGTGAAGCCTTGTGTATTTGCTCTGTATCGCGTGCTTTTTGGCACAAAACTGCAGCTGAAAGACTCAGTCACTTAATCCTGTTAGTTAGCAGCACCCCAGCACAAATTTAAGACATTTTATAAATTCGTCAAAGTTTTCTCGTGTTGTTACACCAGGGGGTGCTGTCTTGCAACTGATAAATTTTGGGAGGTTGTTTTTTTGTTGTCTGTTTTTTAAAGTTTTAAGGAAGAAACGATCTGGTACAGGGATGTGCTGCAAGTTTTGTCATATAAGCAGTAGAGAGTAATTTTGGCACACTCTTGGGGTCCTTGGTTTTTGTATATTTTTAGGTTGCCTAGCTAAGTGTAAGCAGTGCACAGCAATTCACAGCTCAGATTACTAATACAGTACATCTGTTCAAACACTGCCTTTTCTCTAGAGATTTTTACTTTTCTAAAGCACAGTGAGATAGATTTGGCTGTATACAGCTGGCCTAGGGAGGATCTCCCATTTGAGAGACATGAAAATTAATTCACTAAGAAAAGGATATAGGTGAAATATAAGAAATTCTAGCTGTAACTTTGCCTGTACATTTGTAATACTAACCTAGGCTATTTTCTGTTTGAGCAAAGCCATAAAATACCCACTGTATTTCACTAGATATTTGTCCTGATTTTTTTTGTGTGTGTATATTCTGTAGCTTGTGATTTTAACCTTTTCTAAACACTGTGTATATTTTATTTTTTATTTCATCAGTGATCCACGATTGTTAAGAAGAGAATGGAGTTTCTACCAAAATGTGATTTCTTTTGTTTTGAAAGATCAGCATAATTCTTCCAGCTATAGACTGTAGGTATTTTATAATTTGGTTATAAAGTACAAATATTTTATATATAGAAAATGTAGACATTTTATACTTGAGTTATTGGATGCTGTCACAACCAGTTAGTTTAGACAGGTATAAGATCTGCCGTTTCTGTGGCTTGTAAGTGCCTATTTTGCTCTTTCTTTCACTGGAATTTCATTTAGGGGAAGCAGAACACACTAAGCTTATTGTTATCCTGGCCCCAACACAAAAGCAGTGTTAGTGGGTCTCACTGCTCCTCCATCTTATTCACAGTGGTTTTCAGGTTTGATGTTTCACGTTTTTCCTGTAATAGCTGATCAAAGTCTTCTACAGCAGATGGTCACACTACATCTTTTCACTGAAAACATGGTCTCTTCTTTTTCTAAGGTCTTACTGTACCAGAAAGAGTTGTAAGAATTCTATCATGCTTCTAATTTTAGCTACGTCCAAAGTTTGGAGATGAATTTCAAAATGCAGTAACGAGTTCTTAGTCTGATCTTTCAGAATAACTTGTGTCACTCATATTTAGACACGAGAATAAGCAATTATTTCTGTTGTGTTGTTCTTAAGCTATATGTAAATATTTTACTTTGTAGAAATTTCACTTAGATGGGGTTCCCCATGTCCTTTTGTTTTTTTCCTTCCTTGATTTTAAATATTTTTCACTGACAATGATCTCTACATGATCTGTCCAAAACTACCATGATGTGTTGCGTAGGCATCCCTACTCTTAATTGTTTTTGAAATGAAATTCTGTCATTTTTTTTTAATATCCATTGATTTCAGTGGTGCTAGTGGACCAGTTTCCTCTGAGCTATGATTAAAAGAGATGAAAGGGCTGTTCATGTGCAGAAGCATGCAACATTTAGCAGGAGATTCTTTTTTGAGGCCAGGAA
This sequence comes from Eulacestoma nigropectus, assembly GCA_013397775.1. Taxonomy (NCBI): domain Eukaryota; kingdom Metazoa; phylum Chordata; class Aves; order Passeriformes; genus Eulacestoma; species Eulacestoma nigropectus. The sequence continues at coordinate 268,774 of VZTE01004034.1, read as the reverse complement.
TGGTGGATGGTAGGCCTTTGTAAGCCCCTTCAAACTTTGGAGGGTAGAATTGGTACTTCAGAGGTGTCCACACTTGTGGTAGAGCTTTGTGGGCACTGAAAACCCACTGGGTTCATCTTTTTTAATAATGTAGTGCATGGTTTTAGGTGTGATCTGCTTTGCATGTACAGTAGTCTTTGGGATGTGCTTGAACTCAGCGCAGTTTTCCTCCTGGTGGGACCTGAAGTTGTGACCCAGGGCACTACCCTGTGCCTCACTTGCAACGTGGCTGCCAGCACTACCCTGTGCCTCACTTGCAACGTGGCTGCCAGGACCTCCAGCTGTTAGGTCTGTCTGTGGGATGTGCACCTGGGACCAGGACGTAGCAACAGCTTCATTCCTGCTCAAAACCAAGCCTGGACATGCAGTACCAGAATGGCAACAGGTCAGACCAGATCAAAGCTGATTTCCAGGCTGGTGTCCGAGCTTCACTTCAGCCATGAACTTAGCTCTGTCTTTCCTACTTCGTGCAGAGAAGTAGCTGCCTGCTCTAGGCACTACCCCATGCTCTGAGACCTTTGAGGCTGTTCCTGTCAGTAAGAGGCTGTTCTACATCATCAGGCATCTTGTCAAGAGACCAAATGTACAGTTCTCTGTACCAGATGGAAGTTGTGCTCTGGGCTTCAATCTATTAGATCTTAAGCACCATCTCTGCTTGTTTACAGCACTCTAATATGTGAAAACTGTGACTTGAAATGGTCCACCTAATTTCTTGTGCGTTATGCACAGATTTGATACCAACCTAGAAGGCAAGTGACCCGGTTTATTTGGTTAGTGCAGCTGATGTTGTCACCATTTAGAAAGTGAGGGTGTTCACTGGCTTCTTACAGTTACATCCATATTGACATGAATTATTGTTCTAAGGAGGAGTGGGGTTTTGAAGTCTTGTCATTTTTAAGGATTCTGTATCCCTTCATCCATGCTTGAGCTTCAGGGAGAAGAGAAGGCAGCTTGAATCTGTAACTGACAGCACATGCAGCAAATCACGTATCACTGGTGGCTTCAGACTGGCTGCAAGGTCCCACAGCTGTGCCCAGGGAGAATCCTGCTGACTGCACTTACTCCTAAAACCCCTATAAATTTTCCATAAATATGCCCCTACAAATAAACCTCTATAAAGTTTCTATAAATCCAGTCTTTCCCAGTTTACCAGGCTGCATTCAGGCAGCTGTTTACCTGCTCAGATAGCACCTACCTGCCAGTAAAAACCTTGGTGCAAGAGCATTCTGCTTTTCTGGTTCATCCCATGTAGAGCTGGTAAAGATTGTCTCAGAAGAGAAAATTCACCCTAAATATGGTAGCTGGTTCCCTGTGCCATCCTGTACTATCCCATGAGACAAGCATCTGTCTCTTGCCTAAATTTCTGACATGTAGAGACCATCAAGGTGATTGACAAAACAGATTTTCTTTCTTATGGTTTACTTATATAAATATTTCCATCATGGAAAACAGATTCACCTTTTACTCAAATTAGCAGGAATTGCCTTGGGTTCCTAAGTGGGATTTTTGTAATGCCATATCAAACTTTCTTTTAAAGATGCAAGAAAAGAAGCTATTAAAATTTTAAGGTGTTTGACCTGATAGTTTAGTGCTTGTATTTCCAAGGATGTAACACTGTGTTAATGCCTCTTTACCAAGAGATACAATTATTCCAGGGTTTGGATGCCTGATCCCTGAGTAAGAACAGGTGTTTTTTTCCTACGCCTGTTCTCACTTGCACTTTCAGGCGCACAAGTTCAGCAGTGCTGCTATATCCAGCCTTAATAAATGGGAATGTTACCGTAGAAACGCCGTCACTCCGCCAGAGGTACGGAACGCCACGGAAACCTGCTGCTGCAGCAGGCAGGTGCTAAAAGCACATGAGGATATTTATTAGTTAATCAGTCAAGCTTAATATTTGTGGAGAATATGGATCGTGTGAGACTATGGAATGCATTTCTTAATGAAGTGAAAAATCAGGAATTGTATGTGTTCCAGCCAATTCCTCGTGTGTTACTCTAAAGCATGAAGATACAAGCCCTAACAAATACATACTTTTATTTCTGGAAGCAAAGTAGTCCCTAACTTCCCAAGCTATATATATATTAAAACACATAAATAACAAAGGTGCGAATCTTGTTTAACCTTTGCTCTTTATTTTTACCAATGTATTTTTGCACTGCCAGTTTCCGTGGAAATTATTGGAGTTTGTAATTGTGGCAACCATGTTTTTGAAAGCTTGTAACTGATTTTTGTAGCAGTATTTAATGGATGGTACCTGGGAGTAGGTCTTGAGAATGAAACAGATTTCTGCAGTTTGTCTCATATATCCAGGAAATCACCTTAGGACCTCAGTTTCGTAGCTGTGGAGATAGGCTGCCACCTTTGTGAAGTGTTCTGAGATCTGCTGGTGAAAAGTTCTGTATGAAAGCTCAGTTGCTGTTGTGCTTCTGAAAATGTCAACAGTCCCCACTTTCTTCCTCATCAGTAAATGGGCAGGTAGTTCAGCTTGGACAGGTTTCAGAGACAGCTCTGGGTGAGTACAAGAAGACAGAACTGGGAACTGGATGGCTGTGCACACCTTGCAGTGGATCTCTGATGAGCTGCTGGTTGGCTGAAGAACAGAGGCTCCGCCAGCTTCATGATATAATTTACATTTTGCTGCAGTTTCGTGTGAAGACAGTAAGCTCTCAGTACAGCAAGACTAGTTGTTGACATGCACAAAAGCTAACAAACAGTCAGGTATGTGATGTGTTGTTTAGCAGTGGCAAGACACAGCTTCAACAGAGACAGCCTGATGTGTTTCAAGTGACTTTTCCCGTGAGCCAAGGAAAGGAAATGGATAGATAATTGAAAGCTGGGCTTCTCAAACTTGTCCTGCTGCTCCCATGCTACCAGGAGTGAAAAGACTTGTGCAACACCTTGTTTGTTACAGTGAAAGCATATTTTCTAGCTCTGTTTGCCAGTTTGTCTTTAACAGAGACAGGCACAGCTGCTTTTGGAGGGCAAATGCAATAGTGTTGACATCTGTTGGTAGTACTTTGGAAGCTCCTCTTCTTGCTAGACTGTTCCTGTTAAATCATGTGTACATCTCTGGATACAGGGGGCCAAATCCACTTCCAGAGGGCTGTACTAAATGTCTGTTTCGATGCCTTTGAAGGACCTCAACCTTCCTGCAATACTCTTGTCACCATCTAGTCCCAGGGAACCCAGGCACAAGAAGGGGCAGCAGGAGAGCAATCCTCAGGAATGGCACCTTCAGGTCCCCCCGCTTCTTTTAGCCCACAGGCCCCACACAGCCATATTTGGCCACATACATCCCATAGGAGTGGTCTCCTGATGTCCCAAACCTTCTTGCTGCCATTTTTTGGGCCTCTAAAAGTACAGGAACCTCGGCAGTGAGCTCACAGTTGCCTGAGTCTAAGCCCTCAGGTTCCAAGGATGCCTGAAACGAAGAGGTCCAAGACCAAAATGTCTGACTGGCCATCTTTGTGGGGAGGGACAGAAGACACGGGGCTGCAGGAACTGCAGAGGAAGAAGAGGCTGCTTCAGGTGGGATACCATCAGCCCCATGGACCACCTGGCTGATGGTGTGGAGCCCACGGAGGAGGGTCCACCTCCAGCACAGTTTTTCTGGCACCAATACACCGTGCCAGGGCTCCCTTCTGTGCCACCTTGACACTGGCATCACAGGAGCACTCATCCCAGCCTCTGCCCTGACTATCCTGCCAGCTCACCCAGCCCATCTCCCAGCAGCAGCAATCCCTGTGGTCATTGCCCAGATGATGTGGGCTGTGCATTGGACCAGATGACTTTTAAAGGTCCCTTCCACCCCAAACCATTCCGTGATTCAGTGCTTCAGTGTATTCCACCAATCTTCCGTTGCCTCACGTTGCAAAGAAACTAAGCTGATGAAGGGAAGCCTAGAGGCCCAGATCTTGCTGTTTTAAGGAGAATCTGCAAACTGACATATACTTCACCCAAGGAAAGACAGAAGGGCTTTGTATTCGTTGAAAAGGGAAGAGCAGTGGTGTTGGATCTTCCTCCAAAGAGCTCTTAAATGCTCCTTGGAAGGTTTAGCTGACCCTGCTTGATTAGGTTATGATAAACTTTTGGGGGGAAGTAACTTACTCAGCTTTCTGTGACACTATCCTATAGCTACCTTTGTGAAAAAGGTTAGTAACCCTGAATTTTTCAGGAATCCTTTAGTGGCACTCTCCTCTGCTGTGGAAGTGCCCAAATCTTAACCAAAGTGAGGGAGTATGTATAGTGCTGGCCTAAAATATGTTATGTGCAATCACTGTAGTTATTTGAATTTCAGGGCGGGCTTTTTAACTTTATGTTTTGCAGTATATGATGTATTTTTAAAGTAACCTAAAAATGCACTTAAATAATTAGGAGCTGGAAATGCAATAACATCTGAAGAAATGTTGCTGTCCACTAAACTCCTGGCAGTGCACATTCACAAATGCTTCTGCTCTCAAACTCTGCTACATGGAGGGTGTGAATGACAGTGGGAACAGAGGTGTGTTGTGGTGTGGGTCTGTTATCACATGCTCAGAGTTTTCCTGGGTGATGTAAGTGATGCAGGTATTACAACCACTTGTCTCTTCATGTTTCTGATGGCAGCCTTAAATGCGATAGAGCTCTAACATCATAGACTATCACAGAAAGTTTGGTCATCTCAAAAGTATGTTGAATTGGTGCCACTCACGTAGAGGAGTTCCATGGAACCATTTCAAAATCCAGCTGGGCTGTGTAGATTGCCCAGTGGAGATCTGATGTGTTTTTGTTTGACTGCTTCTATCTATGATGTTCCTATGTCTGAAATTAATTCTGGTGCTTGTGACTGAGCAGAAGATACCTGTCTCTCTGAAGTACCACTGAGCCTCAGCTTTCATAACTTAAGCGGCTACTTAGAGAAATGAGGGGTTAATCTTAGTTGTTTTCATGCAGAATTTATGTGATGAAAACAAGATTTAAGCTTGGGAATAACTGACTGATGATTATCTCTGCCCTGTTTGGATCCAAGCAAATATCACCTCATGCACAGCCATGCTGCAATGTCAGCACTGCAGTAACTGAGTGTGAATTCAAATTTCCTCAGTGCTAGGTTTGGGACTAGTACCTCAGATCATTGATAAGGCAGATAAGGAAGGTTGTCATTCCCTAGAGGTTGGTCCTGGAGTGGTGAGGAACCTTGCTGGTGTCCCAGTCAAAGCCAGGTTAGAGCTTCTTGGAAACATGAGCAAGATGGAACCTTGAAACCTGGAGCTTGAGAGGATTGAGGCTGGCTGAGGCTGGGCTGTTGCTCCCCACAGGAGAAGCACGAGGAGGACTGGACCTGAGGGCAATGGGAGGGTTGTAAGTGGTTTGTCCTCTAGTGCATTCGTTACAATATCTACAGGCAGGTGCTAACCATGCTTGGGGTAGCAGTTATCCCTGGCTGTCGTGGGGTCCGCGCCTCAGCTGATATCCTTAGAACAAACCTCTTGTGTCTCTTGCAAATTTGCTGAAGCCTGTTTCTGCATAAAAGCTTAGCAGCTCTCATCCAAAGGGGATTAGGGATCTCTGCCAAGGACTGTGTTGTATTTTGAAACCCAGGTACTGTGTGTTTCCTTCCACAGATGTTCACAAGTGTATGTAATGTGGAAATATGTAACTAAAACAAGGATGGTCTTTGGTTCCCCTACATCAGTAAAACCCACAGGGATGAGCATTTCCCCATTCACACGCAGGCCCATGTACTCTCAGAGCATCTGAAGCTTTTTAAAAGGATCTATTACTCCAAATTTCTTGAAAACTTCCTGAAAATTAAAAATCAATCAATTTTCTCGATCTCTGTCAAATTGTAATCTTATGGAAGTACTTTTTGTGCCCAAAGAGAAGGACTCTGACAGGAGACAAATGCAGTCATTTACCCTGGCAGACTCATTCTCTGCCTGACCTCACCCCAATGGCATTTTGAAAGTGTGGGAGCGTTATTTTGTTCAGGTGAATCACTCAAAATTACCGTTTGTCTGAAAGAGTTTATCAAAAACTAATGGGATTTTGCAGAATAAATGGCTTCACAATTCTTCATCTAGCAGATTGCTGAGATGAAATGAGTCTCTGAGGTATTTATGAACTTCTGTGGGTAGCTCTGAATATAAGAAAGGCATGTGCTTGAAACTTTTGTACAGGAAGTCTGAAGAATTTTTGCTTATCGGTCAGGAGTTTCTAATCCACAATCAAAATGCCATCATCTATTTGTCTGCTGCCTACAACACTGTTTGTAATGGTATAAGACTATTTTTAATAAATAATTCAAATTTTCCAAGAGTAAATTTCTAAAAATTAGAATTTTTTTAGCAAATTCTTTGAAACACTATTTTCTGAAAAATTAGTCTTTTCTACCACCTCAGAACTGTGGTGGATGCATAGCTCCTGAGAGGTAGAAGAAGAGTTTCTCATGGACTTGGAAGAAAATGGCAGCCATCATGCTCACCCTTCTCAGAAATTGTACGAAGCAGTTAGAATACAGTGCCAAGTTTTGATACCAGATGTGATTATACACTAGAGGCAAATGTATATTTAATCCTGAAGGGTAGGAGTGTTAAGTAGGCAGGGTAGAGTTCTCCTGTATGGGCTGCTGCATTCTTTAATGATGCTGGAGCAGGCTAAAGCTTATTCTCTGCTTGTGTCTCTATGTGTCAGAGCACGAACATGAATCAAAGCTGCTGCAGTGCAAATGTGAAGCTGCAGTTTAATTCACGCGAACTATGTCAGTGAGAGGGAACTTGCCTTTCCCAAAAGGGACCCCTCACACTGGGCTTTAGCCAGAACACTGTGTTAGCTGCAGACCAACTATTCCCACTGTAGAATTGTGATTTGAATCTTGTGCAGATTGTCAGATGGGTTTTATGGAGACAGGGGTGGTATGTTTGTAATATGTGCTAGACATGTATGGACCATGATATGCTGTGCCATCAGTTAACACCGCGTTATCTGAGCCATACCATAATAAGGGCTTTAACTGATTTTTGCCTTCTCTTTACCTACTGTCATGGATATTCTCTTACTCCAAAGAGCAAAGGATTGTGAGAAAGAAACAAGGGAAATTGTGCGTAGGAAGGGAAATTCCTTCTAACATTCTGTAATTCTGTAGTTTTCCATAATCACCTAAGTGGTTTGTTTTTACTTTTTTTTAATAAGCACTTAACAAATAATAATAAAGGCCCAGACCAAAAAAAAAAAAGGACAGCACAGTATCACCGTGAGATTGTTTTAATTTTGATGGTCAACAGAAAGACTGTTCAGCAGGGCAAGGGAAAATCAGATGGAAGCAGCCACTTCAATCTAAAATCAGATGATTTTATATTTGTTTTTAGCAGAATGTTTCATTTTTAATAGCTATTAAGATCTCTTTACATCATGTTGTAAAGGCAAAATATTTTTAATGTGGTTTTTTGTTGAGCAGTCTGCAGATGGGGAGAGTTGATTGTCAGTAATGAAGTGTTTTATGGCTAAGATCATTGCTGGAGTAAAACTGTTGACTACTTTTGCCTGCAGGTTCTACATCAAAATCCTATATACATTCATTAAGTTTAGCTTCCTTCTTTCTTACTGGCCTTATTCATTAGTGAATACTGTGGGTTCCTTTATTGCATCTTCTTCATCCTGGATCATTATAGGGTCACTAAATGTAATTTTCCCTGTGGGTATATATTAGCTGTTCCTGCTCATTTCACAACATTGTAATTATGGAGAAACCAGAGGTTTCAAATTATGAAAACAATTTGGTTTAATTTAGATTCAGTGTCAGCTGTAGGGGGAAATCCTTTTATGCACCTACTTTGTCAGGTTTATTTTTTGCTTTGTTTTTAATAGAAAAGGACCTGGATTTACTGCTTCAATGCCTCATAGAAGGTAGGAATCTTGTGGCAGTGTCCTTTTTTCATGGCCCATTGGTTTCGAGATATTAGTGCATTTTAAATTAAATAATTCTTCTTTCACCAGGCAAATGCAGCTGGGGTCCTGAGCAGGGAGCAGTGAAGGCGATGGGCAGTTCCCTCAAGGGCTGTGCTGTGCATGAGGGCACTGCCTGTGCCATGAGGGAAAGGGGATCACTGCTGCTCGAGGCCTCTTGCTCTGAGTTTTTCCTTTCCTCCTTTGAGTGGAGCCAGGTCCTGGCATAGGGATGGCTGCTGCCCAAAGGAATTGTGTTTCTCTCTTGTGCTGTGTGCACTGTTGGGAGAAACAGCAGCTTCAAAAAGATGGCAACTGACTCCTCTGATTTTTGGAACAACTAATTCTTTTCTGATCATGCTGTCATGGAATTGATTTCCCATCAAGGACAGCTAAGAGACAACTGCCCATGTTTTCTCCCTGTCTAAGTTTTCAAGGTAAGGGGTAGCACACCTTGCTTTGCACATGCACTCTCCGTTACAGCATGTCCTCGTGCTGCTTGTATTCCTCTGGATGTCCCAAGGAATGTGCAGTTGTGCTCGAGAGGGAGGGTTGCCAGCAGATGCACACACTTCATCTGATTCTGAGAGAGATAAGGAGAAGGGGAAATACACATCTTTCACTGGTCAGTGGCAGAAATGATCCCAGCCAGGTTTAGTGTTACACTGATCTCACTCGTGTAGTTGGTGTTTAAACCCAGGGATGACAGGTACCCCGTGGTGCTTCTGACAACAAACAAAGCAGGTACTGAGTACAGATTTGCACACAGTGCTGCTGCTGAAGCTCAGTTGTTTCTGCCTACAGGACATCCATTATTCCAGTCCTCAGACTCTGATGATCAGGAAACGGCTACTGCGCAAGTGCTGCAGTTGGAACAAATCCCTGAAGTGTCTGAGGGCCATAAGCCCATTTCACCTCTACCCATGCATCAAATATGAACTCATGTCTCCAGTGACTTAACTTTCTGCACCACCGGTCTCCAGCCCTCTCTGTAATGCTCTTGTTTCTGGATGGGTCACAGGGGATCCTCTCAGGCTTTTAATCTGTAGCTTATTATTTAAAGATTTATTTGTTTTGCAAGACTGCCACCAGTGCTGATCACAGGCCAGCAACCACAGAAGGGAGCTGGACAATTGGAAGAGTTTCTACTCTTTCTCCAATGCTTATCTGTGATGAGGCTGCTTTGAAGGTTTCAAGTCATTTGGAAACATCATCTTAAAACTGCAGGTGCTTAATTGTTTGCAGTGGAAATGTGTGAGAGAAAATGAGGTGCAACCAGCAATCCCTTGGTGGTACAGAATTTTTTTTTTTTTTTTTTTTTTTTTGGAGTGCCTTTTTTCTCTGGTTTCC
>VZTE01004034.1:231136-258205 GCA_013397775.1 Eulacestoma nigropectus | reverse complement strand
TTTTTTTTTTTTTTTTTTTTTTTTTGGTACTGTGTAATGTGTCCATGTAAAGAAGAAAGGAGAGGAGAAGAAAGTATACCTTTCTGCTGGCATAAAAACTCTTCAGTTCTTACTCTGCTTCTGGGCTCTCTGCTTGGATATCCTAAATACAGCCATGCATCTCTTCTGTGCTATAAAAGGGAATGCAGCTGTGAAGGATGCTATTTGAAGTAATTTTCCTTATGGGCTTTGAATCAGGCCCTTTTGTAGGAGATCTGTTGTCCATATATATATTCATGTAATCATAGCTCTTTGCTTTATTGATTTAAAGTCAGTTTTAATTACTCCTTACTTTTCTAATTTGTCTGGAGCCAATGCAGCTAAACCACATTTATCATATTTTGTAGAGGGTATGAGGTTGAGAGGGTTGTTCCTGCTCCATAAAGATGCCCCTGGCTGTTTCCTTGCTCTAGGGTGAGAGATCCCAACACTCCTGCCCGAGGTCTCTGCCAGGACCAAGCAGTCAGGTGAGGAACAGAGCCATGCTGGTGGTGGGAGCTGAAACGGAGTGTGCCCAGGTGCTTGTGGTGTCCCAGACCCGAGGGACCCTTCCCTGTATTCCTGCAAGTCAGTGAAGATGGGTTGTGTTTGCTCTCTTCTCTCTCCTGATGGGGCTCATTGAGCAAAGTTTAGAAGACTTCCTCATTTACAGAATTAATTGATGGCATCTTTTCCAGAGCATGCTCTGCCCTCAGCTTTTACTCATGCTTCCAAGACTCAATGTGTGGTTTTCTTTTCAAGCAAGTTCATCTTTTGACAACTTGACCCCACTTTCTCAGCAGCTCTTCTGGACTTTTTAATATTTTCTGGCTGTTCCTGAGTGTCTGTGAGCTGTCGGAGAGTTTGGTTAGTATTTAGAAAGCATTTGTTTACACATTTCACAGCATGTAAATAACCAAATGGATGGGTAAGTCACAGTCTGTACCTCAGAACTAATTTGGGGAGATTATTGCATCTGTCCAGTTCAGAACCTCTCTTGTCCAAAAATCAACCTTAGACACACTGAGAGCTGTTTGTATTAGAGGAAGACGTGATGCAATAAGTTTCAGATCAGCCCTGCTCCTGTCACAGTCTGTCTGAGGGGGCTGTAGGATGGCTGGCACCACAAAGTCTCCTCAGATTCTGGGCAGTCTGTGCTCGAACCTCTGTCTCATTTAAACCTGCACTTTATATTGCCACCAAATTTCCTTTTCAGGATGAAGGGTTTGGCCTGTAGGTTTCTCAGTTGAAAAGCACAACCATAAAATCCGTGAGAAAAGCAAGTTTTCTGTTCACAGCAGAGCTAATGTAGCTTTCCTATATATTTGTATCTCCCTCACATGCTCATATCCACACAGCTTTTCCTTCTGCTTTCATAAGACTTTCTAGTTTCTTTTCTGTATTTCTCTGGACAAGCAGTAGCATTTTGGCTAATACAGAGTTATGGAGGGGCTGACTGGTAGGTCAGTATTGACGCCCATGTTAGTATGCCTGTTCTTTCACAGTACGCATTTTTCCTCTCTATGTGACTACTTGCTCGGGTTTCTGTCCTCCATCCAGCTGATTTGCATGAAGAAAAAAAATAATCTCAAGTGGTATGTCAAATTTGGCTGAAATTGGTATTAAAAGGAGTATCAGTTTGCTGCTTATGCTGAAAAACTTCAGTGTGCTCCTTTTTGGCCCCAAGTCATCTTATGTTTTATTGAAATATTTGCCCATGAGCTTTAAAAGATACCAATAATTGAGCTTTCATCCTCGTTTTTTTTCCTGTGGAATTTTATTTATTCATAGGGGAGCAGTCTGATAGCTTATATAGCCTGTAGACCATTGGCTATAGGACTTCAGTAGAAGGTCATTGTGCAGAAGATTAATAAAGGTATTTGACTGTGTTGCATTTCCTCTTTATTCATTGTATGAGCAGTGTTGATGTGTGCAGTACACTGATACAGATTGTACTCTTTCATCCAACTACACACAGTCCTATTCTGCCTATGTTTTGCCTTTAAAGTGAACCACTTGCAGTTGTGAATGATGTGATTTATTTTATTAATGGTATCTTTGCTGCAGGCTCTAGAATTGAGTCTCTTTGTCCCCATGGAGTCTTTTTTAAGACAATGATAATATATGACTTAGTGTTTGTTTCAGTAACAAGGAGACAACTGTATTTTACTTGTACTTAGTTTTTCAGTCTCAAATTCTTTGGCCATTCCCGAAATAGACAAAATGCGCTGAAGCATATGCAAAGATCCTCATTTCAAACTTAGAATTATCTATTGGCACACTATTTTTAACTGGAGACAACAGCTCAAGAAAACCAATACATTCCTTAAGCATATCCTTAGGTTTCATTGAAATCAGTCTAAGATTTTGGGGTAAGTTCAGTAACCCCAGCCTGTTAAATTTCCAAAGTTAGTTAGACCTGCAAATCCCTGTGTTTCTGGACAGCACATAGAGACCCCAGGGCTCTGCATGGGGCAAGGCAAATCCTTGTTGTCTCCAGCTGCAGAAAGGAGTTAGGATGCAACTGTATTGTCTGGACATTGTCCCGGGCATCAGGAAACCCTACTCCAAGAGAAAGTGGTGTGGTGCTTTTATCGACCACTCATCACCAGGGCTACCCTTTAGAGCCCTGTGTAAGGAGTGGCAATGCTGCCAGAGCAATTCCTTCCAAACCTCATCCTACAGTTCTGGCTCAGTGCTGCGTCGAGCCCAGCTCTCTTCAGCATCATTTTCTGCCCACATTGGTGCCACCTGGAGACCTTCCACTGCAAATATTGATCCAGCTTACACTGCTTTGCTTATGAGATCTGAGGAGATGACAGTGTTTGGCCTTCTGGCTGCAGGCTATTACAAATGATTACAATATGAATCAGATCCTCCGCCTACCTGCAAGGTACCATGTTTGGGATTCTTTTCCATCCCTGCCCACACAGTCTTTAGCCCAAAGATTCTACCTGGGTAGGGAAACGTGCTGCTGGAGGGATCAGGCTGGCAGACTGCCTTCTGGTTTGTGTTTCTGTCTTGAACACATCAGCTTTTTCTGTTCATTACATGCTTACCATAAGGCCTTGGGTGAGTGGCAATGTTTGGAGGTCTTTTGGCTCCAGCTGTGCCGCTGCTTGTTCAGCTCAGTGTCATGACTCACAGGTCTGCATTCTTTGCACTGAATCAGACATTAGAGATGCAAAAGGTCTGTTAGGTCATCTAGCACGCCCTTTGGTGACTCTTCCTTTCAGGATGTAAGTGCAGTTTCTGTTCTGCTAAGGAGAAAAAAGGAAGCAGGATTACACAGCATCTCTGCAGGTCTGGATTGCTGTGTGAACCCAGGGCTCTTTGATCCTTCGTGCCTGTGGAGAGCTTTGGTCCTTACAGTTTAAAAAAATCAGTATTGTTTCCTTTTTTTTGCCTAATCATGTGTGAGTTGATACAGCAAAGGCAGAATAAAAGGCGCAGTGCATTGGGTAATCAAAGGGGAAAAACTTTCTAAGTTCTGGGGTTTGGGGATTTGTGCCACCTGTTCTTTTCCATCACTCGGACAAACACAGCTCATGTGTATCATCCCCGGCTTATTTCTCCTGACATTTCTTTTTCTGCTACACTATAAAGCATTGTTAGAATTGATATTTCTTTGATGAGCCTGTCCAGGGTCGTCTTGATTGTCTCACTTAAGAGAAACTGGTGAAAGAGGTACTGCTAGGAACAGATCTTGTTCATTTGAGAGGCCAATATTCCTTCCTTCAGCACTAGAGCTGAGACTCACTCCATGCTCTTACAGCTCTTGCATTCTCCTCTGCTCATCAAGTTGTTTTTCATGATTACACTGCTGTGCTTGTTCAGGGTAAGCTTCCCTCTCTCCTTGCTCTGTGCCCCTCCTTGGCATTATGTGTGTGCCTGAGTGTCCAAGAACAAAGGCAGGACTCAGACAAATACCTCCTGCCACACTCAGGTTTCTAGCTAGGCTTGCATTTCTGCTTGACTTTGTGTGCTATATTTTGGAGATTATTATTTCAAGTACCAGCTCTCAAAGAGGAATTTACTGATTTCCTGAAGCCATTTTAAAAAAAGGTCAGTGTTTAAATCCCACTGATTAAGTGAGATATATATATCCCCAGCAAGAATCAAGCTAGATGATTACCTGTGTTTCAGCAAGACCTGGATGGAAGTTTGTCTTACTGGGCTCCATAAATGCATGGTGGGAAACAACTTGTATGTGGAAGAATTCACTGTTTGAGGAGGCAATGCAACAAAGGCTAAACAGACCAGAAATAGTGAATGTAGCAGATTCAAAGCAGCACGAAAATCAAGCTGGGAGTCTGACTTAGAAACCCATCTTTCTCAGGTGTGCCTAAGGCCCACATACTCCACCCCAGTACTTCCCATGTTGCCTAATTTTAAAAACATTGAAAACGGGAAAAAAGCTGATGGCTTTAAGTCCATCATGCCAGATTCTCATTTCAGTTCTTTTCATACTGAGGAGACTCATTGGATGAAAGGTGGAGTTATCAAATCTAACACAGGAGGCTTTCTTCTCAGGGGAAAAGGGAGTTGCTGCCAACTTGTTTGGATAACAGCAGATAGCCAAGCCCGTGTCCTGGAGCATGCTTTAACCCTCAGCAGCTCCACGTTCACCAGCCCAGTCGTGGCAGGCACAGTGGGAGCGCAGGTTTGCAAGAGCTTCGTGTCTGACCCTCTCACCAGCCCTAGCGTGGTGGCAGCCTGGACTTTCTCTTCCTCAGTGAGAAGCACACCAAAGAAACAGGTGCAAAATAATTGCAAGTTACAGGTTAGGATTAATTTGTGTTTCATTTGCTGGATAGCAAGACAAAAAGGATAACAGTGAAGACCCATCCTCATTTTCCTGAACAGGTCTTACAGGTCCTTTGAAAGTGTGCAACGTAGGGGAAAAAATCTCCTCAGAATCTCACTGCTCAGGAGAGGCAACTGTGATTTCAAATAGTCCCTGTCCTCTCCCAAACCCAAAAATAACCTTATGATGCTCTCAGGCAGAGGAGTGCTTGTACCGCCCTCTAGCACAGGCTGGTCTGAGCTGGAGTTGCTCTCTGCAGTGTCCCAGTGGGATGTGGGGTTGCAGGCAGGACGGTGGGCAGTGGGGATGTGGCTGCCAGCATGGAGGATAACAAAATAGTGACTTTTGTCCCCTTTCTGTTGTAGCTCTGCATCCCGCTTCCCATGCTGCAAGGACACTTTAACCCCACCCTATTTGTCTGAGTAAGTGATGTGTGAAAAATGAGGGAGGGGTTGGTTTTGGTTTTAGTCAGCAGCAGGGTTTTGTGTTTTATTTATGTTTGAGGGAGTAAAAATTCGTGTCCAATTGCTCAGGGTGGGAGGTCTTGCCAATATTGTTCTGGTCATGCCTCAAGGCTATTTGGGAATTCAGTTAATGAAGTCCATGCTAACAGCTAAAGACTCATATCTGAGAAATGCTTTTTAGGGTTTTTATGAATCTATGAATCTATCTTAATGTTTTAGGTTTTGGTTTAATAAAACTAGCAATTTTAAAAGCACAGCAATCTTTCACCAGGTGTTGACGACCTGGGTTTGTAGTTTAGGGGCCCAACAGTCATGGAGGAGAAGACGCTTCCCAGAGAGGCAAGTGCCCAGATCTAGTGGTGACCCTTCTAAAGGCTGCACTTGCTGTGCTGTAGGACCCATTCAAATGAGAAATTATTATGTTTCTTGGCTCAGATATTTTTTGTTTTGTTTTTGTTTTGTGTTGTTTAATTTGCATTTTCCTCACTAGTGCCTGTAAAGCAGCCCTAGGGTGTTGTGAGAAGCCATAAAATATTCCTCATTCTCTGGGGCTGAATAGGTCTCATCCAGGGATACCTCCTACCTGGCTTATTTCAGTGTACCTTTCACAGAAATGCAGGGTGCTCAGCTGCTCAAAACCCCATGGTTTTACTTCATCTGCTTGATTATATCTAAAATAAGTAAAATAATATGAACCTAAAAATAGATAAAATTATTTTTTACTGGAAAATGTTTGGCCTGGAGTTCTTAGTCTGTTCATTGATGTCTGTCTCTGAAAGGGCAGATGAATCTCACGTTTCCAAGAAGACTATAAATACAGAGCAGTGCAGTCTCATTTACTAATATTATGAAGCTAATTTGGCTGTAAATTCAATCGTCCATCTATCTATCTAAACCACCAAGAAAAAAGTCACCATGCTGGGAGACTGAGTTCCCAGGAAACATCTAAGCAGAAACACAAGTCTCTACTCTTCTCTTCCTGTAAATCACAAAAGTGGTGTCCTCTTGAAGCTCTGAAATTAGAAAAACTTTTTAAATTTGGTATCTACTGCTGTTTAAAGGCACCTCTATAGATATCCTTTTAATTTCTCTGTGGTTTGTGATTTCTCTATGTTTAAGGATTACAGAATTTTCCTGCAGGTAAAAGCAGGAAAGTGTCTCCTCAGTTATTAATTAAAAAAAAATAATGAGAAAGTGAGAATCATTTGATAGTCTGCCTGGTGCTTTTCCAGTAAGTGAGTGATAATATACTATTCTGGATATCTCGAGCAACTCATCAAGCCTTTCAGCACTAAGCAGGCCACTAATGGATGCAGAATGAGTCCCTACTAAAATACAATAATCTTTACTGGAAGTGGTAAGCCTGTGACAGTGTACCCTAGTGTAGGGTGACAGGGATCTACCTGAGGTGGAATTTGGTGAGACACACCATTTATTGTCACTGGCTTACAAAATGTTCCAGGAATTTCTTGTGATTCTCTGAACTTTCCCTCACGTCACCTGACTTTGACTCAGAGCCCAGACTGGAAAACGTAATTTGGTTTATGAGATAAGATTTTCAATTTCAACCTTTACAGAATTAAGCATTGACTTGACATTTATACAGATTCTGACTTGTGGGATGAGTTGACTGATTAAAATGAGGACAAGCAATCTACCAGAGTGTGAAAAACAATGATGAATAGTGAAGAAATAATGGTTGATAGTAATTAGGGAAGATTATATCATGTCTGTAGTTCTGTAATACCACACTGAATGATCTCCAAAAGCTAGTTAGAAGACCCTTCAATAAAAAAGCAGAAAATTCCATTGAACTTCTTAAATGTGCTTGACTTGAGAGTTTATTTAGTGCAGGTCTTATTACATCACGTGAGTATTTAGCAGAGGTGTACAATATTAGCTCCCACCTTTCTCCTCCAGTGAAGAGGCAATGTCTGTTCAAAATTTGAGCTCTACTCTGCTTTTTTCATAACATTTAATATTACTTTCCATTATCTAACTTTTGAGGGACTGCTGAATAAAACAAAACAGAAATGATGAAAAGGTGCTATAGCGAAATGTATTGGGGGGGAACATTGTCACAGCTTTTAGAAGATGGAGACTGAGCAAATAAGGAGCTGCATTGTCAAAGTCCTGGCTTCCTGCTAGACTTTATTTGCTTTTTTGTTGCCTATTTTCTTGCCTGCCTCTGTCACTCTTTCCTTTTTAGTCTCTCCACTGTGTCAGAACCAACTCCCAGACTGTGAGCTTTTACAGTGAAACTGTCTGACTGGGCACAAGATTTGGCTAGCATTTTTTAATTCATTAGAAGTGGTGTAATTCATTAGAAACGGTGTAATTTATGTTCATTATCTCTATGCTGTGTTCAGAAATAGACTCTTAGTTTCTGTCTGATATTCCTGGGCAGTACCTTAACTCAAGTAGTAATCTGGCAGTCATATGGAACCTGTCAGCAGATGACCTGAAAGCTAACTTTTTAGAACCAGATTTGTCATCTTTTGTTCCTCTCTATAAAGTTTATCATGATCTATCCATAGCCCCAGTGTACACCAAGTTATGCCCTGGAACCACGGTAAGGCAGCATGAGGAAATGCTGTAAAATCTCTCCAATAACAGCAGATGGGGGGGAAAAAACCTGCTTTGCTCCCAAAGGCAAAATATCTGGGCACAGAGACAAGTATCATTTATAACAAGAGCTGATAATATTTTAAATTTTTTATTAACTAACTTCCCTCTGGAAAATGCTACTTGCTTGTAATGGTCTATTTTAGTGAAACTGGGAAAATTGTGAAGCGGTTCAATATTGAAATGGGTGCTTCTTCTAGACTTCCTTCTCTCCTTCATATTCTTCCATTCCTTTTGCTCCAGTGTCTTGGCTTTATTCCCGGAACGTACATGATAGGAAACATCATATATTATATATTGGAATATTTTAATGTTCAGAGGTTTTCAGCTCTGTTTTTATTCATGTTCACTAGCTTCCCACTCTCTGCTGTTTGGGGTTTTTTAAACTTTAAAATTATTTTAACCATTGACACTATTTCCCACTGTCCAGTCTCTTCCTCCGTTGCTCTCCTCCTTAATTTGGCCCTTAACCATGCCCTAAATGACATCCTGAACTTTTAAATCTTGTTCTTTCTCTCTCAGTTTGACAACACCTAAGGAAAGACTCTGAGGTATGGATTATGTGTGAATCACAGCATCCAAGGAGATGCCTCAGGACACTTCTGTATTTTCTGATGCACAATACATTTTTCTTCTTTTACTTGAGGACAGCAAGCTACTACAATCGTCAGATGATGTTCCCAACACACTTATGAGCTATTCACCTTAACTTGTGGAATGATGGGTTTTCATTTGATCCTCTTGGTGGTGATGAGCATCAGCGCAAAATCTTGCTATGAGGGGCAAGTAGATGATTCTAACAGAGGGGTCTAACCTTGATTACTGTCATCTCCTTCTTTTATGCCTGGCATGTGCTACAGCTCTTGGAAATTCTCAACAATTACTCCTTTCCTTGCTGTTACTGCTATTTCTGTTTTTACAGATGCATCAAACACAGCTTGAGGACCCATTTAATAGACACTGCATTAGACTGATACATGACCTCTGATCTCAGACATTTATGATCTCAAAAAGCCTTCCATGAACTGTAATTCTGTCTCCAATGTGCTTGAACAAAATCTTGAGTTTAGCACATTGCAGCTGAAGAAAGGAGATGATGGCAAAGACACAGGGTTTCAGTGAGAAGAGTTGCTTGGGAAAGCTTTAAGGAAAGAAAGGGGGAAATGGCAGCGATGATGGAAGTGAGATTGTGTCAGTCACTGAAGCTGGGAAACACAAACGCAAAGGAAAGAGACCAGCAAAGGAATTCCTTGAAAGAGTAAACTCCAAGACAGTGTGAAGGGAAAGATGACTTACTGTTAGAGCTCTACTGTGAGCAGCCCAGGGCAAAATAAGGACTTGCTGTGAGGGGTTTGGGAGCCCATGGAGGGAGTTCAGCAATAATCCTATTGAGTGGAGATCAAGATTTCCTAGGGGGGGATGTCTCTGGTGAGATTTGAACTGAAGAAATGAGTGCTGGTGAAGCAATGCTTCAGATGCTGTGACTGCTGAGAGAATAATGAGTGGCGAGGAAGACTGGAATAAGAAGTAGGTGGAGAGATAAATAGAATCTATTTACTAGTGATTTGTGACAGGGTGGACATGAGCTGCTTTTTATTGAATAAATAACTATCAGTGCAGCTACCATGCAAGTGAATCTGCTGTTTATCCTTAATGTGCACATCAGTGAAGTCATGGCTGTCTCTTCCATGGCTGGCTGTTCCAAGGCTGGCTGTTTCAAGTGGAGGTGAAGGGCTGTTGCAAACCAGACTGCAGCTCAGCTTACACGTTTGTTCAGCATAGTCGTCTGTGCTGTAGGTTTATTTGCTTTTGTCATCCTACTAATTTCTGTTTCAGCTACTGGAGGGGATGAGGGGGAGAATATTATTTGTGTTTCTGGTATTTCTTATATGTGTTATTAAAGGAAGGGCAAAGTCCACGTTCACTAGTAACTAGTGCAAGCTGCCTTCTGGGCAGGTGTTTTCTGGAGCTGAAAGGTTCAGGAAGCTTTGCTCTGTAAGGATGTATGGATTGAATTGCAGCTCTTTTGCTTCATTTCTCCTAAGCTTGGCCTTTAAAAATAAATAAATAAAAAAACATAAATTCTGGTTGCTGGATCACAGAGCACCTCCTGTCTTAAGCACCTATATTTATAAATACTCTTTTATTGGTAGCAGTGAACTAAATCCAAACATTCCATTGCAGCAGTGGAGTGCGAAGAACACTTCTAAAAGCTGAAACACAGCCTCCGAGGCAATGTCAAAGGAAGGTCCTGGGGACTCTGTCCCCATGCACATGCCATTTTCCATGACTAAGATAAGGTAAGTGGCCCTGTTGCCTTGCAGAAATCTGCCTGTGCCTGTGACCTGTGGCTTGCCCTCCTGAGGAACATGGCTTTCTCCGTGTAAAAGTGAAAGTGAATTGGCTCTGTTTATCGGTTACAAAGAACTAACGTGTTTTGTGTAGACTTACAGATTGCTTGCTTATAAACACTAGGACGCTTAACAAGTAGATTTATTTCCTGTTTCTTCTTGTATCTTCCATAATGGCTACAGGAGCCCTGTTTCTCTATCATATTTGGTAGCTCACAATTCTTGTTAACTCTGCAGTAAAAACCTCACCAATTTCAGCCAGTGTTGCATTAGTCCCTTAACAAGGGATAGACAAGATGGCACTCTCGGGGTGAATTGCTGAGTGCTTTGCTTACCTTGCCATGGATACGTCAAGCTCAGGAACCCTGTAGTGAGATCAAATCAGATTCATCCTAATGTCAACGTAATGGGTCAGTAAGTGGTACATCTTTATCATTCAGTAGGGAAAAAACAGGGAAACTGTAGCACATCACTCTGTTTTGTTTCTACAACTGACTTCCTATATCCATGTATTTTTCTCTTAATATAGTAATTGCATAGTTAGAGGACCCAAGAGCTTGTTGATAGTCACACCTGTGCCCTCATATATTTCTCTGAAAAGCATTTCAGTATCTAGTGTTTTAATTGTCTAACTAGGGATTCATTGCCTTCATTTTTACTTCTGAGAAAGCCAGAGTGACATATAAAAGACAAGTACATGCTGAATGCATTGAGATTTTACAAAGGTTTTATGAACTTATTACAAACCTATTTTAAAATACTTGCTAAGTCCCTAATATGTGAGTGCTGAGCTGAAACTACTAATACAAGAAGCCACTTCTGACATTTCTAGGAAAAAAAAACCCCATTAACTGAAGAAATTACTAAGTTCACAGAATCACAGAATGAGTCTGTGACTGGACCACAGGGGGTCATCTGCTCCAACCTCTCTACTGAAGCAGGGTCATGTCATGGCACAGGATTGTGTGCAGATGGTTCTGGAATATCTCCATTGAGGGACACTCCCCACCCTCTCTGGGCAGCCTGTTCAGTGCTCAGTCACTGCACCGTGAAGAGGTTCTTCCTCATGTCCAGGTAGAACTTCCTGAGCATCAGTTTCTGCCAAGGAGTGTGGAGTCTGCTGTACTTCCCACAGGAGTCTTGTTAGTCACTCAGGAAAAGTAAACTGCATTTGATGAAGTTCACCCTGGTATTTCAAGGATGAGAGCTCAAATCAAACTCACTCGTACAGAAAAAAATAAATGATCTGTTGAAACAATTAAACTGCAAAATGCCACATTGTGCTATTTTGGCAGTGATCTGAATCATGACACACCTTCCCCCATTCGTGTGGGAGAGATCTCAAGTGGAATGCAAGATTAATTATTCGGTGACGGTTGGGTTTTCTTCCACCGGAGATTACCTCTTTACATAGCTATGAGCTGCTGGTGGCAGCTCCTGTCCATATCCCCAGTAAAAGTATGTCTCTGTATCACAGAAATGAGTCAGAGACCACTACCAGGTACAGCTTCACCTGGTGCAGTAGATGGGGCTTGTTTCTCTATATGCTGCTGTTCTAAACTGCTCTTAACAGTCCCCATGTGACCTGCTGTGTTTGCACAGAGACCAATTTGATTTCAGAAAGGCTCTGTGCAGTCACTGCAGCCTGTCTTGATGTTATCATCTGAGAGATGAGAGTCATAGATCTTAATTCTCACTGTTAAGAAGCGTCAAAAATACACAGCGGGAGCCCATATGTTATGTGTATATTAGTTAGACCTGCCTGTTATCCCTCGGGCAGCTTTTTTTATATATTGAGACACAAAAATAATACAATCATGCTGCTTTGGATGTAATGTCTATAACTGTGTTCAATCCATTCCCCCATGGCCAGAAAAGGTGGTCTTTGCACTATGCCTCTCGTTATTAAATGCAGACTGACATGAAAGAAAGAAGTGGTGGGGATGAATCCATGCTCAGATGTAGCATCACATTAAAAGGTCAAAAACAAAACTAAAGTTTTGTCAACATTAGACATTGTTCTGCTTCTTTCTGAAAAAAAAAGCCTGTCCTTTACTCCCCACACTGAAAAGCATTTACACTTCATTGCCCAATTATCTATGAAGGTTCTCCAATACTAAGGCAAGTGCCAAAAGAAGAGTCAAAAAGCCTGTAGGGCATGGATGAATGACAGGTTTGTTTTTATGACTTCCTACAGTGAAATGAGAAATGAATTTTCTGAGAGTGGGAATTGCAAAGAAATTTGGTCAAATATGTAGTGTGAAATCTTGCTTTCAACAAAGCAAGAAGCATTTTCAGCAAACGTGAAGGTATGGCTTAATGAAAGTACTTGGAAGCCAAAGCCTTTGAATTGCTTTGGGCCTAAGCGTAAAAAATCCTAACGTCAGTACTAATACGAATGTCTGTCATTTCACTAATATCAGGTAAATCCAAACAGAATGAAAATCCAAACAAAATAAACAGACCATACCTTTGGTCTGTGTCATCAAATGACTTCTGGTGATGGGATTCTTATGGCCCTGTTGAGGAGCAAGCTGGGTTTGCTTCCTTCTGCCTTGGGCCCCATCCTGCCATGTAGAAGGCTGCTTGGCCACAGCCAGACAAGGATCCTCACTGCTGTGGGCTGTGGCTGAAGCCACAGACTCACCTGCTCCCGGTCCCTTTGGGGACAGCTAACTTGGCAATACTTGGTTTGGCTGTGCTTGTGATCTGATCTGGTGCCAGGCTGTGATCAGAACTCTGCTGTTCTGTCTGATCCCGGGGCTGTAGCACCGCCGTGTCCTTGATCTGTAATTCCCTCACTATGGAGCAATTGTCATGGGGTACACGTTGCATTTTCTGCCAGGATAGTTCCTGGCTCCACTGGTTGTGCTCCCAAGAAGTGCCAGGTAAGCCTGTTAAGGGAGCACAAGAGTGATGTCTGTTGTGTCCTTCTCTCTTCAGAGTCCTCTTTAGGTGTGGGCTGAAGGGCGCAAAACGGCAGCAGGCTCCATACCATATAGTGACCTTTTGGGAGTCTCCTCTCCACAGCAGGAGGAGGCTCAATAACACCTGGGGTGCAGGTGGCCTTTTGTGAGGTTCAGCAGGCACAGCCACTCCATGAATAGTGTTTGGCCAAAAGCCTTGGTAAAAGGGGAAATGGCCAGTTTCTCTAGAGATAGAAAAGGTAGAAAATGGGACAGGATAGAAGGTCTTGTGTCACTGTGGACAGGAGGGAGAAAGGATTTCCTTGGTGAAGGGTGCTTTTTTTAGTCCTGCATGATCCAACCAGCTGGTTCCTTTCCTTGCCTTTCTAGCCCTCATCAATTCTTACTCCCCCATCCATACGAGCTGCTTACACAGCCTTATCCCTTCTGCCACTGTCTCCACTGCCTCCCAGGAAGCAGACAGCAAGCCAATCTCTCCTCACCCTCCCCCCTTTTCTGAACTGCATGGCACAGCCACTTGTCAGCCGCGTTTTTCTCTAGCAAAACATGTAACCCTCAGCCCGTGATGTTTCCTCAGGGTTGTGGAGGCAGCAGTCACAGCCGCATGCCAGAATGCTCAAAAGGTCAAAAAAGACATAGAGGGCCAGGACAGACACAGTCAGAGAAACCATGCTTGTTCAGAAGCATGGATTGAGGTGCCCTGGGGAGTGAGAGTAAAGCAGGCACACCTAAACCTTTTCTCTAGAAAATGGAATGGGATAGAAAAGTCATTGAACTCCACTCTACCCTGCTCAGTTGACCCTGCTAATGAAGGCATGGTCAGACACGGAGGGTCATCTGGCCTCTCCAGCTACCCACAGACTGCAGAAGATGAGCATAAAGAAGAAACTGCTGCTGCTGAAGAAACAGTCCTTGCTCGGTCCAGATGGAAAGGCTCAGCCAGTTCCTTGCAGAAGCTGTGTAGGACACAACAGCCATCAGGACTACACTGTTTGTGCAGCCTGTGCAGTTTGCACATTTGTGTCTAGTCTGTCAATCAGGACCTGCCATACTGTAGTCAACAAAAAAAGCACATTCCATTTATTTGCAGTATTTCATAGCATGTGGTTAAACTAGCCCTGTTCCTCGCTGTTGTGCCAGTATGCCCTCGCCACCAACAGCACAGAGGGCTCTCAGCCTTTTGCACTCCATGCTGTGCATGAGGACTTTCAGCCTCTCCCACTCCATGCTGTGAATGATCCTGCTTGGGAAAGAGGTTTCAGCATCCCCTTTGAACCTGATGCTGGAGGAGGGGGAAACACAGATACCATGAGGCCTCCTGAGGCAGCCTGCTGGGATGTCTGCAAATGTGTGTTGGTGGGTCCACCAAGGCCTACTGACAACTGAGTGGCAGTGCTTGTGGGTTACGTAGTTGGAGCTGCTCTGGGGTGGGTTCTTAATGGGAGAATGGGATTGTCATGTAGGGAAATCTGTGGAGAGCGGTGTCCTGGATGCTTCAGTGATACGTCTGACACCTGAAGTCCAGATTGAGGTTTGGAGGATGGCTGCAGGATTTAGAGGGTGGCTGACAAGGGCCACAAAGACTTGAGAAACTCAATGCCTTCTTCTTCTTCCCCCAAGCAAAGGCTGTTCAGGAAGAGCCAGTTCACTCTGGGTGTCCCAAGGAGCTGCCATGGCTGCCGTGTGAGGCCTCTCATTCTGCCTCTGCCTGCGGCCCAGCTCAGTGCTGGGAGGGGGCCTGGACAGCAGGTCCTGAGTGTGACCTGGAATAGGACAAGGAATGTCAAGGAGAAACATGGTCAGAAGGAAAAGGCACATGCAACAACTCTTCTACTGGAGAGTTTGGCTGGGGTGTGGTGTGGCAGGTGGACAAACAACTTCTGCAGGAAGGCAGAGCTTCGAATCCCAGCATGGATTTTTTGTCCAGGGAACCAAAATGCATGTTATCCAAAGTGGCACAGCAGGGCGTGCCTCAGCCATAGGGATCTCAGCGTGCCTGGATTTAATGTCCTGATCCACTCCTGTTTCACTGCATTCCTTGTTAGCAGGCAGTGCTTAGGCAAGGACTTCAATGTTTTCATTTGCAGAGAGCAAAGTAGGCAAATATTTCTTTGCATCTTCTAAGCTGTTTTGAAGAAGTGCAAATCTAACACACTAGACTTGATGCCAGACCCAGGAAAACTGCAGGTCACTTTCTGTGCTTCGCCACACGGCTCCTGCCAATGTGATAATGTGAGAAAAAGTTGCTGGTTTCCTGCACAAGCTCTGCTGTAGCCAGGAAAGATGTGCTGACCTTGGGGTTGGATGTCTTGCCAGCTCTCTTGTCACCACTGAATGTGTTAACATTGTCTCTGCTGATCTTCATTTTCACCACTTTCCTTTTTGTCCTTTGTGCTGTTTAAGACATCGCTCGTTAAAACCAGGCCGTAGCCTTGACAATGATTTTGGAGAATGTCCACGCAAAAATTATTTATTTGGTTAAGAATTAACTGGAATATTATTCATTAGCATTCATTTACTATGAAGTAGTAAAGGCAAATGGTGTTTTAAGCACAGGAGTAAGTTTGGTGAGTGGTGAATGCCCACATTTCAGTGGGCTCACGGTGTTAGCTCCTCAATGTGACTGTTTATTCTATGTAATAGATAAATTTAGATTTAATGGTAAATTTAATTATGATCATTTTTTCCATTATCATTTTGTGTGACTACTACTATTTTAAAATATCTTTTAAATATACTTTCCTTTAATAGAAGATTTGACAGTGAGCCAGAGCATCTTAAAGATTTTGTTTTATTACATTAAGGACTTTTAAAGATGGGAGCTGGAGCTGCTAGGAACAGAAAATCCTAGAGATGTGTTTTTTTCGATTTTTCTGAAGGAAATTATTTGGCAAGTAGAAGATTTGTCTTGCACGATGATTATCAGAGAAGACAGAATTTAAAAAAATTGTACATTGAAAAAATAGCGTCTGGTTACATACAACATGTTCTGCCAGATATTCTGAGACAGCACCAGAAGGCACCACATTTCAAGTGGCAACAGCATGTCATGCAAATATGTGAAAAGTCTCCTTCTCAGTAAAATCTCTGTTTACCGTGCACTTGTTATCAAGCTGGCTTGTTTACTTTTACCTGAATTTCCCCATTTTTCAATTGTTAGATGTATTTTCTTTTTTTTCAGCCAGAGGCTTATTTTGTGATATAAGAGTATAAAAAACCATAATACTATTTGTTTTAAAGTATTTATTTAAAGCTAATTCATTCCTACAGCAGATATGTTGATCTCATTGATTCATATTGACTTCAGTCTCTTGTTCTCATGTACATAAAGACAACAAAAAGAAAATCTATTTCAACAGCTTCTTCACCTGTGGTGTTCCTGGTGATGAATTAATAGGCTGATTTAGGGGAAGATACAGAGTGTCTGGAGCAGCAATAAGTAAAGGGCTTGTGTTGTTCATACCCCAATATGGCTCACTCGACTGATGTAGTCTTTCTGGGTATCCTCGGGCATATTCCCTGGCGTGTTTGTGCTTGAATGCCCTGTCTGCAATGGGATAATAATATTTCTTCTGTCTGTCTAGATGGTAATTTCCTTGTGACAGAAACTGGATCTTACAACATGTTGGTGCAGAGTCCACTGGTGTGATCCACTGGTGCTGCTTCTTTATATTGGTGGTAAGTAACAACTTGGACAAATACGAAAATTAAATGTTAATTCCTCAGCTGACATCTCAGTACAACCTAATTTCACATATTTGAACAAGCGCTTTTTTTTCTGCTTGGCAACAGCCTCACAGGTCAAAACATGAGGGATTTGGCAAAATGTCCTAGTATCACCTTTGAATCAAAAGCTCAGGTGCCTCTGAAGCTGGACAGAAGACATTGTGAATATAGGGTGTTTTGCTGTGTATGTAGGGTTTCCTTGAGGTATGCAGATTGAGGCAGGAGGAAAAGGAGTGGGAGAGGAATTGCTGGAACTCTGAAACAGGTTGTTTCCTCTCCTCTAGCAATTATTCTTCCATTCCTATGTCCCCATACCTAAACTGGGGCAAGCCAGAAGACAGCAATTTCATTTGTACAGTGTCTGTTTGTTGAATTTTGGAAAAACACCCTTCCAGGTCCTTAAGCTGGCATTCAGCAGTGCCTCACAATACCTGGTATCCTGAGAAAGGGCTCTCTGGCCTGCTGATGATGGGAAGAGCTTGGAAAGGGTGTTGATTTCTTTGTTCATCATATGTTGAGACGTACGGGGGGTGTGATGAGACCATTGCACTGCAGGACTCTGTGGAGGAATCTTAGGAAAAGACTGGCAGAGGAAATCAGTGGGGAGAGAGTTTGCCAACAAGGAATAGGAAGAAAATACGGCAAGAATGGTAGACAGGAGAAAAAGATAGGTTTTACAAGATTTTTACATGTGTATTTCAATTCTCATACCCAAAGAAAATGAACTGCTGAACCTTCTCCTGTTCACCCGCAAGTAACCCTTATGTGATTAAATGACAGTGCTGAGGGAAATCATTAGGCTGAGAAAACAGTTTCCCTAAGCGATAGCTGTGATTTCAGCTTGCTGTGACATTTGAAAATACAGCCAGACTAACCTGTCCTTTATTCCCTAGCAGAAGAGATGCCCTCTAATGTTCCATAGGCAACTGTGATCAGTTGCTGAGTTGACCCAAATAATAAGGGAAGCTTCAACTGTTGGGGCATCTTGGGGGTATGAAGAAATGTGGCACTTTGGTGATAGGATGGGTGAAGAAGAGAGTGGAGATGGGAAAAGTATTTCTTTAAAAGAAATTCATGTCCCCAAGCAGCTTTTAGTCCTAGAAAGAGTAATGCTTATGTATCTGTGAACCCCTCTACAGACAGGACCTTGCTGTGCAAACCCCATTGCTAACGACAGCACTGTTTCAAGGCATCACTAGGTGAAGAATCCTTACTGCCTATTTTTAGCACTGGGAATTTGAAAGACGATGTGCTTGTTTGGAAGAACAGCTCTTCTTGTGGTGCCTAGATGGTGATGCCACATTGCATGGATTTTTGTCATTTCAGTCACCACCAGGGGATCAGAACATGACAGCTTGAAGAGCCAGACATTGGACAACCAACAGCAGAGGGTTTATCACCATCAGACCAGTGCTGATGGCTCAGGGAAGAGCTCCACATTTCATGTCAGTGAAGAGAGAAGCTTTCACTGTGCTCAGGGTGTACCTGTGTTGCACAGGTAAGTGCACACTGGAGAGGCAGGGTGGGCAAACTAGTCTGGGCACCAAAGTCATGGATCCACATGTAAATGCACTTGTTTAAATATACTTGCAGTATCTCTATTCTATCCAGTAATCTCAGTTTTTTTAAACCACTCCGAAGTACTGACTCTTTTAAGTCTCATAATTTCCTAGTCTCTGACATCTGGT
The DNA here is from genome assembly GCA_013397775.1 of Eulacestoma nigropectus. Lineage (NCBI taxonomy): Eukaryota > Metazoa > Chordata > Aves > Passeriformes > Eulacestoma > Eulacestoma nigropectus. The sequence goes on along the minus strand of VZTE01004034.1, from coordinate 239,599 downwards.
AAACTCCATCTGTGCTGTGGAACTATGCTATTTCAAGGTCATGCATTTCAGTAAATGATTCCTAGTGCATTTTGTTCCTCTGTGGATTTAGAGTTCTCAGAATTAACCAGACAGATCTCTGCATCCAGCTGAGATACAGAAATACTGGGACAATGAATTCTAGAAAAATCACATCCAAACGTTATTCTGTGGGAATGGGTCATAAAGGGTAAAGGGAAATAGGACCGAGGCTGGAAGTGAGTGACCTTACAAAAAGTGAGTTTATAGGAAATAGCAGAGTAGGCAGTTTGCAAAATAAATGCCATGAAGCACACACATCACCTCAGTGCAAAAGGAGGATGGGAATTTCAGTTAGACCAGTGCCTCAATCATTAGCTCTCCTTTGATCTTAGCATAAGGAGGAAATATGCAGAAACTGAAATGTAGGTCATCATACTAAAGAGTTATGCTAAAATGGTAATACAAGCCTTTATCGTGGAAATTACACCGTAAGTTAGCCAGAGAAATAAAACGCAAGGAAGGATATTTCTGAAAGTATATATGTAAAGGGAGCGAGTTCAGGGTCAGGTGGTGTAGAATACCAAGAAGCAAGGAAAAGCACCAAGGAAAGGGAAAGTATTTTTTTCCAGGTTTTTTTTCTAATGTACTTAACTGCAATCAAATAACTAACAAATTCTTGTCTACAGGCAGAACAATATGTGCATTGTTTCTGCATTGCATTCTCTTTTTTTAGAACTTTTCTTTAATTCTTGTGGTTATTCACAAGTCTTGTTTTCTTCCCTAGCATGCAGCTTCTGAAAATGGAGGACATGTGCTATCTTGTTTCATAATCTAGGTTATTACTGAAATATTTAATAATACTAGATTGTGTCACATCTTCTGGATTGCTGTGTGCTGCTACCCTCAATTTTGTCAATGAACCACCAAATATCACTGGGTCCAGCTGTCCCACCTGCCCTGCTCCAGGTTTGGTGCTGCCATCTAACATAGCACAGGGGTTATGTAATAGCCTAATTATAAGCACAGAGAATCATAAAATCATAGAATAGCCTGGGTTGGAAGGGACTTTAAAGATCCTCTAGTTCCACCCCCCTGCCATGGGCGGGGACACCTTCCACTAGACCAAGTTGCTCAGAGCCCCATCCAACCTGGCCTTGAACACTTCCAGGGATGGGGCATCCACAGCTTCTCTGGGCAGCCCGTGCCAGTGCCTCACCCCCCTCACAGTAAAGAATTTCTTCCTAATCCCTAATCTAAACCTGCCCTCTTTCAGTTTGAATCCATTCCCCCTTGTCCTGTCACTACTTGCTTGCATAAAAAGTCCCTCTCCATCCTTCTTGTCAGCTCCCTTCAGGTACAAGAAGGTACAATTAGGTCACCTTGAAGCCTCCTTTTCTCCAGGCTGAATAAACCTGTGAAAGACAGCATCAAGGTATAGGATGCATACTGTTTTCTCCTACTCAAAAGCCAGTTAATGGATCACAGGAGAACAATATTTTTATTTGACACCATTTGTTCTTGGAGAAGGACATATTTGTTGTCAGTTGCCTCCTTGTTTTCTTAGAGGTATTTACAAAGAGTTTAATTATTTGTTTTAATACTTTTTCTTCCAGAAAATGAGATTAGAGTGACTGATAGACAATTTTCTGCTCTTCCTTTTCTCCCTTTTAAACATATTTATCCTCTTTATTCTCCTCAACTTCTCATCCACTTTCTATGAAATTCTAAGGGTAACCACCAATGCCTCTGAGACTGCTAACCATGTACCTTACAACAAATGTTGTCAGACTCAGATGATTTAGTCCAACCTACCTAATTTCTCACCCTTTCTTTCTCTAATCAAGCTTAACTATCATGTAAATGGATCTAGAGCAGTACTGGTGCAGGAGCTTTGGAAAGTGGAAATGTGGCTTTCTTGGCTGCACCATCTTGCCAACTCAAAAAATGCAACAGAAGCCAACTAAGAGGTGCCCACAAACCTTCAGGTTTTTTGCAAGGTGAGCAGCAGAGGTCCCTTGGGACAGGTGCTAAAAACTGCTTCTCCATTTTGGGGTAGCAGGATCATGAATGATGGAAAGGTATATGAAAATCTGGCTGTTCCCAGGGCTGAGATTCAGAGACCAGTTTGGATAGCCCTGTGTTTCCTACACAAGAACCATCTTTTTATTATGCTGCCTCTTGTAACTCTGGAAACATCATAAATGTAAGAAAGCAAACTGTCTTGTGAGCATTAGGGGATAAGAAGGTTCTTATATCCTGTATGAGGGGAACAGAAACCAGCAGTGTTTAACCTTTTGGTGGTGAAGGAAAAAACTCAGTTTCTGAGTCTTGTGGGAACAGAGGTTCTGATCATACTGTGGTGGTACATGGAGTGGCTGTGTGCATTAATTAAGGAGGCTCATTTTCTGGCCAAGGAAGTCCAGCTGTGGTTTGTGGAATTGCCTTTCACAGCACTGCCGGTCCATCCCCTTGCAAAGCCCCCCACATTGTGGAGGTGGTACGTGCAGTGAACTTGGCTGCTGAGCACCATCCGGCAGGAGGGGCCCTCCTGCAGTGTGATGGGAGAGAGGGGCAGCTCTGTGGGGTGTGCTGATGTGAGTCTGGCAGGCTGGGAATCCTCCAAACTGCCCTAAACACCGAGACCAGCACGGGGACAGAGAGTTGCAGGTGTTACCTCAGCTCTCAACTCTGAACTCGCCACCCACAGGTTCTCTGCAGCAAGTCAGGAGCTGCAGAGCTCTGCACTCTCGCTGGGGGCACGTTGTGGTGCTGCATGGCAGCTGCCTTTCCTGAGAGACAGCCCTCAACCTGCCCCTGCACTGTGAAATGGTGGATGGAGTTATCCACCAAGGAATGGACATGATAGCACAATCTCCCCTGGGGTGTTGGGAGAGCCCTAACCAGCCAGGCCTGGCCTCGTCCTATCTCTCTGGCCCAGAGACAGCTCTGAGAAGGTGCCATGAAGACTCCTGTGGTCTGCAAGGGGTACAAACAACAACTGAGGGCAGGTGTGGAGCTCACCAGCCTCTGGAATACTCCTGTGGGGTCCCATACTGTGAGGAAGATGGGTCAGTGATGACCACACTAGATGGATAGAGGTTTGTGGTGTACGGGATTGAAGGCACCAGCTCCGTGGTGCAACATGGACAGGGCCACCCTGCCTCAGAGAGAATGCCATCTGCTCTGAGCTTATTTCTGTGGTGTATCACAACCTGTGTTTGTACCCCTGCTTACTGCCTTCATCTTGAAAGAGATCAGGAAAGGTACACACACCTTTCCAACAGAGCAAGGTCTTCTTTCAGCTAGGAATTTTGAGGTGATTTGTGTTGGGATCACCTTCTCATTTTTAAGGTCTATGAGGAAGGTCTAAAAGGTACTAGTTTAGGTGTCCTTCCTGCCTCTTTTTTATCCTAGTAACATAATTAAATAAACAGATAGATCAATACATGTGTAAAAATAGATAAACTCATATTGTCTAAATATGCCTGGAATCACGTATTTCAAATCAATCAAGATTAGATTGCTTGGTTTGGTAGAGGATTGCCTGAATGCCCAGATGTGCAAAACCTGAGCTGCTCACTAAAGAGCCGATGCTGGTGCACTCTCTAAAAAAAACCCCATAAATTTGCCCACATATTAATTGCTCAAGGCAGTTATGTAAATGTTAGGGAAAACATATAGTATCACAAACTAAAAATCTTGCTAAAAATCCTATTCCTACACAGTTTATTTTACTCTTTTCTCTTGGGATATCATTTGGCTGTAATTATTACTGGGTATAAACACATGTGAATTGCTAAAGTAATCATAATAATTTATAAAAATTGACAAGCCCATCTTAAACATTACAGAAAAAAAAAAATGGGACTTTTCTTTTGTAGATCAGTTTCAAGCCTCAAAGAAAATGACACGTTTTGAAGCATTTACTACAGACTACTTTACTGGAATAGGTAGATGCAAAAATAGATCAAGATTTATAAAAAGCTGTAGCTACTTGGCTGAAAATAGTCTTACTTTTTACTCAGATAGAAACTAATAAGCATGTCTGAGGAGAAACAGCTTATTTTTCTCCCAGTTTCTGGGTGCTCATTGCTCATTAAATAGTTCACGTTTTTTGTATAGACAAGAAAAGTTATTGTCTGTTTTATTCCGAAGTAGGTCTTACATTCATAGTCCACGGAAAGCCAAATTGTTTATATCTTTTTTCCCCAAGCTTTTTGTTTTATGGCTTTGTGAAAGCCGGTTTCCTCAAATATTCTTATGGTCGGCAGTGGAGTCCTTGATGGGAATTGCAGCACCTGGATGTCCTTTAGGTGACACTCTCCACACGGTAGGAGAGGTGATGTTTAAGGCCTGTTTGAGCAAGGTCAATAAACAAGTGTCAATGATAGGTACATATATAATCCTAAACCAGTGGAATAACTCAGAGGTAAAGTTACCTGCCACTCTGACTCATGTCCCAAAGATTTTTGTAGCTTTTTTCTGTGCTAAGCCTGAGAACAAGTTTTCTTCTAATTAAGCTTTTAAGCTCTCACCAAGCACTTTTTAGCTTTCAATATGTCACTTATTGCATACACGTCTTCTAACCTTCCAAACCCACATCTTTGCCAGGCTGCCAATGTAAAATAAAGTTCTGGATCTTTCCCTCAAGCACTTCCTGAAGTCTTTTTTTTCCCCCCTATCATTATATAAAGCACTAGGGTGATCTTTCTTTTAAGCTTGCCATCTGGATGTCATTCTTGATTTTGTCTCTTTTAAATATGCATATTCAGGCTAGACCTGAAATGACGCAGCTTCTTTCTATGCAATGCTTCTAAAAGCTGTACTTTCTTTCCCAGCTGCTTCATCAGAACTTTGGTCATGCCTTCATCATCTCTATCTTGGCATTTCAAGTTCTTCCTCTCTGTTATGAAATCCTACATTTTCTACCTCCCTAGGGATATAAAAACTTGTGCTGCAAAATTTACTTCCCTGGCTGCGTGGAGCATTCCAAACCCCTTTTGAATCATCTTCCCCTGCTGCCTTCTATCAGTCACAAGTTTCTTGTCTTCACCTGCTGGGTAAAGTGCCTCACCACTCAAGTCTTTCCCAGGTTAGCTGATCTTGAAGTGAATCCTGGAGTGTGTAGTGTCCTCACCTCCATGTCTTTATTCACATGTATACCCCTTGTCTTCCGAAACCAGGGCTCACAGCAAGGGCTCTTCCTGAGGTGCTGACTTGAGTCAGGGCTCAGGGTGCAGGGAGCAGAGACTGGCACTTCCAGGGTTGGATCTGCCCTGGCTGCCCTGGTTTTAGACTGTCTCTATACTTGATATTCTCTCCCTTTACCTATGTTTACACAACAAAGAGTAAACAATTCTTACTGGTATCTTTAGGTACAGTTACAGAACTACAAAGCCCACTGCTGTTCATTAATTGCAATCCATCTCCTGTTTTTCTGTGATCATTGCCTTGTGCTTTGAAAGAATATAACTCTATTTATGAAACTAGATTTCAAAATTTACAAACGCAAAGAATTTAATAGTAATTTTTTTGCAATAGAATCTTTTGATTATAATAGATGATTGTGTTATTTTAACCCTTTGTTGTATCTGTCAGGGTTGTTTAAAGAACAACAAGATTTTCTTGCAGAATTCACAAGATTGGATGGCTATATCAGTGAGACTACTGATATTGTTTTCAGAATACTGAATTTGTTTTAAATTATGTATAATGAAACTGAAACCTAAAAAAAATAAGGGATAACAAGAAAGTTTGGGTTTCTATGTAACTTTGAACCAAGAAATCAGATATCCCATTCCAATAGTTTACATAGGAAATTAGTTTGTTCTTAAAACTCACTTAGAATCTGCTTTTCATGTCACTGCCATTCCTGGCAGTGGAGTTTAGTGGTTACTGTACTAATGGCCAACTGTGACACTGTAGCTGTATTTTTATTAAAAAACACCCAATACTTCATAAATTAGCTGCAGCTTCACTTCATCATAGTCGGTACTTTTGATTTTTCTTAAGCTAGAGAATATAATTAAGAATTAGGAGACTTGTCCTGCTGGATTAATACTCACACGGGTCCCTGATCCTGACAGTGGCCAGTAATTGATTTGTAGGTGAGAGAACACCAGAACCAGGACACGTGGGAAGAAGCTGGGTTCTTTGTTTAGCCAACCTGCCTTCAGGCTGCCAGTGCTTTAGAGACTTCCCGAGTCAAAACTGCGTCCCTGGTCGCTGTGCTTAGTAGCTGCTTTATGCTGCTTTATGCTCTGTGACTTTGTCTAACCTTTTGTCACTCACATGCAGTTTCGTTTTCCACAGCCCCTTGTGGCAGCGACTTCCACAGTGCCATTGATTGTGTCTGTGGAAAACAGTACCCTTTTTTGTTTGTTTAAACTTGTTTCTTCCTGCTATCACTGGGTGTCCCTTAGTTCCCCTATTTTGAGACTTTCTCTGTTCAACTTCCCTGCGCTGCTTAGGAATTTACAGACCTCTGTTTTATCTCCCTCTCACTTATCTTTTTTCCGAACTGGAAAATATTAGGCTACGTATTCTCTCCTGTGTGAGTTGTTCCTTATTTCTGGTCGGCCAGGGCAATAAGGAAACGGATGTGAAAAAGTAGCTTATCACTACAGGAGAATACCGAGGCAACTGAGCCTGAGTGCTGGCATTCCTCTTCCAAAATACTGTTGTGAATCCTGGGAACAAAGTATCTCCTCCTCATAAAGTTACACCATTAACTCACAAAGTATCAGTTTGTTTCCCGTGTGTCGGACACTCTTCTCCACTGAGGCAGAACGGGTGTTGAAGGATGTTGTTCTTGGTTTTAAAGTTTTGGGGTTTTAAGCAGAGAAATCCAGTTAAAGAATTGCAAAGCTCAGCATGACAAAGTGGGAAATAGTGGAATTAAGATTAGGCTACATCATGGATTTGCCCCCATGTGTATATATGATATCATGCTTGTTCTTAATCAGCTCCACAAGCTGTAATTTCTCTGTGGATCTCTGTTAGTTACTGCACCGGGCAGTCACTGCTGTCCTGGGTCTGTGGAGGGAAGGAGGCTCCTGCCTGTGGGACCCTGCCCTCGTTTGGTGCAGAGCTGAAATGTGTGTTGAATGTTGAAAGTCTGGGTTTCTCGGGCCAATGAGCAGGAGGCTGCATGGATTGCTGTCCCTGCCTCCCCACACAGCTCCAGTGCTGTACAGGGCAAGTCTCTTCAGCAAAGGTTCCATGCATGGCTACTACTTCTGTGGTTTTGTTTGTAGGGAGGAGGAGTGTGTCTGCCTTGCTGATGTGATTATGCTGTTCAGGAACATGATAACAGCTATCTGTCATTCCGTGTTGGCAAAAGGATGCACGTGTGTACAGGTGTGTAAGATTACACATACATGAGGTCGTTGCTTTATATCTTCACAAAAAGGGGAGTGGAAGCAAAGAAGGAATTCCCTGAAAGTAGGTCTAACAGCAAAACTTCTGCTTCTTTGTATTATGGGCCTCTGCCGAGTGTTTTGGGTGTCCAGAAACATCCTGGGCAGTAAGGTATTACCCAAAGGGGCAGGACGCCACTGGAAGATCACAGCAGCCTGTCCCCGGCCGAGGTGGTGGAGATGCAAAGGATCGGGGTGAATTCACCACACAATGAAACCAGAGTGCTCTGACCAGGCACAGAAAGGGATGAATATGGGGCTGTGACACCCAGCGGTGGGTGAAACTTGGTGGAGAGGGTGGCCTTGGTCTGAATGGCCTAAATGAGTGAGAAACCCATTCACGTGCATGGTCACAAGACAACCTGATGAGGAGTGGTGAAGGGCTATAGTCACTGACTTTTCCCGATTTTTCCCTCTTGGTGGGAAGCGACATTAGCGACGCTTTGGCTTTAAACCTCCCTGCGCCTTGGCTCGGCGTCTGTACGCAGGGTCACCAACACCTCCCTCCCTCTCCATCCCGTGGGTACCCAGAGCGGCTCATTAATGTTGATAAGGCACTCAGACGGGCGCCCCATCAAAGCCCATGAGGACGTCGCTAATTACCTCCGCCGCGCGCTGTCTGGCGGGGGGGCAGAGGGGACAGCGGGGGCCGCCACCGCCCGCACGACACAAACACAGCGGCGTGGCGGTGCCGGGCAGCCCTCATGCATATGCAGGATGTCATTAGCATGGCGATGAGCCCGGCCCCGCCCCCGGCGGCAGTTTGCACGGCGGAGCCGCGGCTGGCCCCGCCCCTCGCACATATCCCGCCCTCATTAGCATGCAGATAAGGGGCGCCCCGCCCCCTCTTGCATGCCGCGGCTCATTAGCATGGCGATGAGCGGCCCCGCCCCCGGCGGCCATTAGTGCCGCGGCGCCCTGGCTGCGGGGGCGGGCGGTGCTGCGCGCTCCGCTCCGCTCGGCTCGGCTCCGCTCGGCGCTGCCGCACCGCACGGCGGGGCGGGCGCTGCTGCTGCTGCTGCTGCTGCCGGCGGCGCTCGGCGCG
>VZTE01004034.1:106206-217833 GCA_013397775.1 Eulacestoma nigropectus | reverse complement strand
TTTCCTTTTGTTGTTTTTTTTTTTTTTTTTTTAAAAAAAAAAAAAAGCCAACAAAAAAACCCCCTCTGATCAAACCCCATGCATTCTAAAGCTGCCTTCTGAAAGTAAACAAACTGAAGGTCTTTGCATACTGCTCACACTTTTTAAGATGGCATTTGATATACTGCTGCCTCTTTATACCTTTAAATGAAACATTTGCCGGAGTTCTTTGCTCAAGAAAGCAATCAAATACTGATGTTCTCCACTTATTTGAGACGATACTTTATTATGTGTGCCTGTCAGACCAGGGAAGAATGCTGCACATTGCAATTTGAATTTAGTTGTTGCTCTGTAGATGAATTTCCTAATGAAAACAAGTGGCTTTAGGTGATGGAGTATGTTCTTTCCTTCAGGGCAGGATGTCTTAAGCTGTCTTCCCTACTAGATGTATGGTAAAGCACTTTTTCATGTGCTGTTAACCTGTTAGTTGCAAGTTAGCAGGGGTTGGAGTTAGGAGTTAGTATGGAAGGACTGTGACGTAGTGAGTCTGGCTTGCTTGCTATGAGTTCCTTATTTCTGTACATGTTCTGAACTGGGCCTGGGTAATTTACTTTTTTGCTACTCATTTCCTGTCAATGTGAACTTGCTCGCAGAGAGGACAACTTGAATTTTGTTTGTTTTTAATGGTTTTGTTTGTGGATTTTATAATTGCTGCATTTCATGCTACAAAAGCTCTTGGGTTGCCTTCTTTCTTCTTGCTCTTTGCATGGGGTAGCAAGTCCTTCTTGTGCTGTGCCTTCCGCACTCTAGAATCAGCCTCTGCTGGACTGCAGCCTCCAGAAATGAAGTGGGGAATGGAGGGATTGCTTTGGAGAGAACCAAAAAGCAAGTAAGAGCAGCAAAGAGCTACATGACAAGTCCCATAAGGCTTTCCAGGAGGGGAGCCATTACTCCTGACAAGTTGAAAGACTGTAAACTAAGATAGTATGGCTGATAGTGGCATGTAAGTATTGTTTGGCATGTTAAGATGATAAACAAAAAGCGTCTTCCGTGTAAGTTGGTTCCAGACTGTAGAGAAATCTACTTTCTGTGCTGTTTATGGAATTCATACTAGTACCTTCTTTTCTGAGCTTTCTCTATGCCTAAAGAATATTGGTCTAAAATAGTTTCCAAAGGCAAAATATTTTAGTAATAAACAAATTAGAGTTCCTTTTGTGGCAGTGGCTGTTCACAGGATCTGTCCTGAAGAAGGTAGCTTATTCCACTGCAGATTTGTTACACGTTAGTAAGCATAAAATCAGAGAGAGGTAGCAGCTGCTAGTGGTACCAGCATCTGAAGTGGAGTAGAACTAGCATGATCAAGTTATTTTTCATCAGCCCTTGTCCTTCTTGCCTTTGATCATCCTTTTACGTGGTTTAGTCAGTATGTTTACCAATCCTTTCATGACCTATACTCATCTGATGTGCACCTCTGTTTTCTAGATAATAATGCTTTTCTCCTCAACTGATATCTGTAAAAGAATAATGTACAGAGAAGTCGGCCTGTATCTTCTAATGCAAATGAAGTAAAAATCATGTGGTCTGGCTGCTCTGTGCAGGCTAGCTTGTAAGTTTAGAAAACAAGTTTATTTGAGAATTTATGTAAATTCTTTGTAAGAATGAGTGCACACGGGGCAGAAGGGAAATCACCTTGCTGGAAACCCCCGGAGCAGATCTTGACTATATGCTGTTACTAAACTGAAGTATCTGAGTTTGAACCCTTAGTTTTTAAGTTCACACCTTCAACAATCTAAAAATCCCAAAGCCTGCCAGTCTTCTTGAGGAGGGGATGATAAACTGGTCAGTGTGAGAACAGGGTAGGAGAAAAATTAATTCTTTGCATTTTTAGTGGTGTGCCTTCCTAATTTTCCCTTAGAAGTTGAAAGCCTGCTAAAATACTAGATTGTTTTAGTCAGAACAGGAATAGCAGGAGAGAGAGAGAGAGAAGATTTTTTTTCTATTCGAGTGAAATTTGTTTAGAGAGTTGTTCTTGAAGGTTTGAGTGGACATAACCAGGGTGACTCCGAAGATTTACCTGTGCTTCTCTTAGGAAATGGCAACAGAAAACTGGGTTCCAATCTGTTTAAATAAGCACATAAAGTTACAGTTTCGCAAAAGGATGAGAAAAATTCTTTGTTTAACTGAATCGAGCTGAGATGGATTGTGTGTAGTCTGATGTTGCTTCTGCCCTCTTCTAGTTGGGATGGGGCATTTCACTAAAGCAAAGCACGTGACAGAGCAAGATCCTTCAGCCGAAGATCTTTCCTTTCTGTTGATGGTTGGTGTGCTAAACCTTGGGATCCCAGCAAAGGCCATACTACAGAGATACCATCTTGTCGGGGTTTGTGTACCTGCAGCCACAGGTGGTACCCCTGAGGTTTTTCATATGAGGATCAGGTGAAGAGCAAGGGAAGAGTGCAGGAAGTTTCTAGATGCAATGGAGGTTTGCATGCTCTTGATGGTCTCACGTTCTGTAGGTGCATTTAGTTGTTTTCGGAGAGTTTGCTGCTATATTGTAGGAAGAGCATTTTGATGTTAAAGCCCTGTTTGCTGTATTAATCTGCTTGCCCAATTACTTAAGGAAAGCTGTGTTTACAAGCTTTAGATGCCAGAACCAAGAGTGGAGAATGACTGTCTGAGCATGTGTGGCTGGGTTGGTATATGGAGCACTTGTGCTTCAAACGAGGAATTACAATACCTGTTGTTTCATGAGAAAAGGTCTCCACTGGAGAGCTCAGGTTCAGCCTGAGCATCCAGCTCTGGAAGGAAATTAGGCACTGTTTCCCTTCAGCAGTTCACGTGCTTCTGAATGAGAAGTGTTTGCTCTTAATTTGATCTTTAAACTCTTCTTCCCCTTGGAGGATCTTCAGTCACAAATGGGTAGAAAACTATTCTGGAACCTGCTAAATAGGATGTTGGAGAAGAAAATACTAATCCGAGATTTTCAGTGATCCTAAGATCTATGTGACTCTAGAAAATGCTTGTAGCTCAAACTGTGAATTCTTGGAATAACGATGGATTGCTCGTAGATGTGGTGCTTGATACAAATCATGGTTTTTATCAGTTACTTAGAATCAGCTCCACCATGGGAAGTGATGGTGCTCGGTGTAAAACTGCTCCAATCTTTCATTTGCCTTCTCCGCTGCTACCATAAATGGCCATACTGTAAAAACATTTGTTGACTGTGTGTGGTGTTTGATTGTATAGCACCTCAGCTGAATGTTTGCTTGCAGTTTCTTGATGTGGTTCGTCATAGATGTGGCTTTTTGAAATGTGAAAGTAGGTGTTTGCACATAAAGCTAGTTTGTGGCGTGAAGTAGATCTTAACATTTCAACAGATCTTTCAACATGCATCTTAGTGTGCTGTGTCTCTGGGTTTTAACGGGATGAGGATGGTCGGTCCCTTACAGCAGATGTTTGGCTTTTTTGCTTTAGTTATAAGAGCACAGGGGGTTTGGGGTCATTATATACTCACTGAGGTAGAACAGTCCTTGCTTTTAAGATATACGTGCTGTAAAAGTGCAAAAGCCAGGATTAACATCCAACTGGGTAGGTCCTCCAACTCAAAAAGTCGTGTGAAACATTAATCTAACAATCACAGAATCAATTAGGCTGGAAAAGACCTCTGAGATCATCAGGTCCAACCTTCAGCTGATCGCCACCATGTTACCTAGGCCATGGCACAAATTGCCTCATCCAGTCTTCTCTTAAACATTCTTAACATTAACATCAACGCCATAGATATCAATTAATGTTAGTTATCTCTATCTTTTTCTATTCCATGCGAAGTCTGTGATAATTCAAAGCAAAAGATAAACTCCCTCTGAGATTTCTACGTGTTTCCCTGCCCTGTGAGTGGGGTGATGCTGACTAAGAGTGGTACTACACCCGCAGGTGCAGGGGCGAAGGGGAAGAAACGCTGTGGTTGTTTTAGTACAACCAAATGTTTTGCTGGTAAATAAGGTTTTTTTTAGATGGAAATTGTTGCTTGCTTAAATATATAGACTGACTACTGAGGGCAAAAGCATTTTTAATAAAATTTGGGGACCTAAATATGTTTCCATTTGACATTTTTTTGACTTCAAAATCTGGAGCTGCTGAGGCTGAACATTCTGGCACTGCTTAAGAGCATTTAGTTGTGCTTACTGGGGCTTTAGGATCTCTTCCTTTTCCCTGTAGATCAGCTAACAAGCTAATTTAGCAAGACAGTGCTTATAACCAGTTCTGTGCTGTGAAATCTTACTCACATGTCAGGATCAGCAATGGTAAAACCACTCAGTAGCTTCTGGTTCCTGGAATTTGACTCTGTGCACATTTCCCCATACGTAAGTTGCGACAATACTGGTCACATTGTTCTTTTGAAGTCTTGATTATAGTGCTACTCAAGAACTTGCCTCTGTCAAGCTCCCTAGTGAATATTCCTGTTGTGAATGATTTGGCTTCGTGTCTGCCATGCTGCTGGGGTGGGCCTGTGTGTGGTGCTTGCCTGGTGGATCAAAAGGATAGCCGTCCATGCATCTTCTGCCAGGAAAGCATCTCCCTCTTGCTTGTTCTGTGATTCTGATGTTGATGTGACTTCATGCACACTGTAAAATAACTCAGGAAAAATAGGTACTGCCCTGTTTGATACTCTTCAGCTGAGTACAAGCGAGTATGGATTCTGGAGGAGGTGCACAGGCAACGTTAGGGTTGCACATAAACGTCATGTTTATGTCTGCAAATGTGCTGATTTAGAAGTGAGCTCACTGATTCTTGTGCCATTGAGTGCAGGGTCTGGAGATACTGCAGGACAGTATGTTTGGGTTGACTTGTGGGACACTGATGCAAAACATGGAGTGGAGCCATAAATTCTAAGTCTTCCCAACCATGAGTCTGGTGGTTTGGGTTTCCTCATTGTTTTTATTTATATTTAGGATAAAACTTTCTCTTTTACCTTTTGTGTTTCTTCTAAGAACTTCAGTTGACTGTCTGTAATGTAGAAGTTCCAGTACACATGGCTTTGCTTCTGAAGAGTCAGAAATGAAGTGCTACGTAGCCTGTTGTAAACAATCCTCATGCGCTGTACCATGCCTTAGCCGCTTGATGAGAAAACCAGGCTGAGTTACACTGTTGTCACATGGGAAGGAGTAATAACCTTTGATCTTGAAATCTGCTGCTGGTGGTAGTGAGAGAGACTATGAAGACATTCTTCAAGGACATTAAGATTAAACTTCTCTGCAAGCACTGATTAGGCTGGAAAGGAAAGCATTGTACTCCCCCGATATCTGTGATGGAAAACACTCTGTATTGCTTTTTTCAAAGTGGTTTGTCCAGCTGAAACTGTTTCAGTTACACCAGTCCGCACTGCAGGCTGCTTGCATTCCATGTATTGGATTTCTAAGCTTCTGTTCTTCCAGAAACCTGGAATTATGAGAATAGTGCTATTAAATTTGAACAGTTACTTCTGAAGCAGTAGTGTCCACATCTGTGAGACCAGCCTCTGTTAATATACTTGTGCTTTCTGACAGGCATCATGCCTCACCGTGATCTCAGGTCAGCCTGCATCACTGAAATATCTGTGTTGGGTATCTCTCTGCTCACATAGGGTAGGATTTCTCCATCTTGCTCCAAAGGTGGAGTGACTTACCACATTGCTTTGCTAAGTTCAGTTTACAATGGCTAAGTCTCGGCTCTTTTTCTTCCCATCTCTCGGAATTGGATCTGTTGAACACTGTGCCCGAGTAGTGGGACAAAACAAAGCCTTGTGTGCCAGGAAGGTCTGAACACACTGTCCCTAGCGTGAAAAGGCTTATGCAGCCTGCCCTACCTTGGAAGAGATCCCCTTCCTTCCTTTTCACTCTCACAATTAGGTGGGTTAACCTGACACCTTAGGTTAGAGGCACGATAAAAAAATACTCTTAAGCTTTTTGTTGTTTGGCTCTAAATCCCAAACTGAGTGCTTCTCCTTGGTGTGTCTGGGTTAAAAATCCGATGCTGAAATTTGAATCTCTTGAAAAACTTCACTTGGCAAAGGGGACATGAAGGTTAGGGAGCTTGTTGCTGATTTGGGAGTGAGTGGCATGAAGTGCTTTGTCCTCCTTCCTGGTCTCCGTGGGAGCCCGTGTGCTGGCCCAGCTCAGAGGAGCCAAATCTGCAAGCAGAGATCACAAGGAAAAAAAACACCTATTGACCAGTGCAAATGCTCCTTCCTTCTGAGGTTTTGCCTATTAGTCACAAACTTCTGAGAAATGGTTTCGGGTGGTGGAAAGCACGTTTTCATCTTAGAATACAGTGTGATTGATGACTGATATGGATGTGCAAAAAAACCCTGGGTACTCCTGACTGCTGAGCTGCTGGGCCTGCAGCATGGGACCAATGGGCCTTGGGTTGATCAGCCTGGCTTGGTGTGGCCTTCATACCCTGTCACTATGGTGTGTGGAAAACTTTAGAAACTGATGTGTTAGAAGTGTGTGTTTAGTATGTAATTGCTGTTGGAGTTTTTAGTGTGAATTTCTTGTTGTTAGCTTGCCACCTGCAAGCTGTTCAGACACCCTTTTCTAAAGGAAAGTTACCCAGTGTGTTTTCATTTTAATTGATTTTGCAGCACATTTCACCATTATAATATATGCACCATGCAGCTTCTCACGTTGGCACTCCTGAATGATTAACACACTTTGAAGGAGTCCATTATTTCATGGGTAGGCAACCAATTATTTCATTATCATTTAAAATTGTCATGCTCCAGGATGACTGCTATGTGTTTTACTGAGTTGGGTGAGGATCTGGGGGGAAAGCTAGTAATTATTAGCCTTGCTAATGAAAATAGATGGCTAAATAACACTTACACAGCTGTAATTTCAGCATTCCTGACACTTCTGGTTATGACACTTTCCAAACTTAAAGATAATAGTAATTGTCTGTAGTCTGCAAAATTAGTCTAGACAGTCTAATCTAAGGCCAGAAGGTTGGAGTTGAATAAATATGTAATTTGGGCAAATAAAGCTATTAGAGCTGTGCTTATCTTCCTGACGCAATAGTTCTTATTAGATATAAGTGCTATTTTATAGCTTTTTCCTAAATAATTAGCTTCTGATGATCAGTCAACAAATCTTTGAAAAATAAAGCACTCTAGACTTTGCTAATGAAACTGAATGTTTTTATGTTGGATATTGTCCAAGCTGATGTTCAAAAATTCCATGGAATTTACTGGTAATAGAAAAAACCCCACAGGACAGGAACTAGTGTATTGCTATCAATGCCTACAATGATCTGGTAGTGTAAATAAAATGTGTTACTGGGTCTGAAAGAGTCATCTCAATGTTTGTTTTCCAGCAGAACAAGTGGTATGAGCAAAACTTCTGGAATCTTTATTCTTTGGGTTCAGTCCCTGTTTGGCATTTAAATATTTAAGCGAATTGTGTATTAGAAAAAGTGGTTGTATATATTAAAGTTCGGTGAAAAGGCATCTTTTAGTCTTATCGTATGAACTTTATTAAGATGCCTGGACATATGAGTGTGGTTTGCATGAGGAATTTTTATAATTTTTAGGTGCCAATTTGAACTTCCTGATTTCTTGAAGGCAGCAGGGAATTATAGTGGAATGTCAGGACTGGGGATGATAAAACCTCCCTCTTTCACTAGGAAGTTGCTGTAGTTTAATTGTAGAGTGAAATACTAGCCTAGAAATATTTAATCCTAGCTTGACTCATTCTAGAAAACTGTAGGTTCTGGATTTAGTGGGCTAGTCAACCTGATTGTATCTCCATGTTAAACAAATGTTTTAAGAGGAAGAACGTGGAGCATCTACCTTCCTCAGGCTTTCTGCTTGACTCTTTCTGATGAACCCGTCAGAATAAGAAAGGTACTAACTTCAGAAAGTTTTGATCTTAGCTTGCTGTGGAGTCCCAGGGATCAAACATTTTCGGGCACTTAAAATGTGAAATAGGGGTTAGAGTTGCTGGAGAGCGGCTTTGTTTTACTGGCTTGTTGGACTAGAAAAAC
Organism: Eulacestoma nigropectus; assembly: GCA_013397775.1. Lineage (NCBI taxonomy): Eukaryota > Metazoa > Chordata > Aves > Passeriformes > Eulacestoma > Eulacestoma nigropectus. The sequence goes on along the minus strand of VZTE01004034.1, from coordinate 209,835 downwards.
TTCTTACTTTGATTAATTTAATCAATGTATTTGTCTGGCTCCAAATGTCCGTAACCTAAGCTAGACAATCAGAAAAGTCCAAGTTCATCAGAGTTACAAAGTGGCTTCTTTGTTAATAGACTGGAAATACCCTAAACATGGCTCTCCTCGGAGCCACTAAGCTGAAGTCTGTTGCTGACTGTGGTATACTCAGGTCTAAGTTACTGAAGAGAGATTTAAATTGACTCTAAGTCTTCTCCACTTACTGTACTTAGTTTATAAACCAAAATCTCAAAATAACACTGTATATCTTGAGGTGATCTAATGATTTAATGTGTATGAGAAAAGGTATTCTGTAACTTCTGCCTCACCAGGGGATTTTTGGAGCAACCTTACTTTTTCTCTTACAGCTCTAGTCCTCATTTTCTGGTTATACACAGTCCTAAAATTGGAAGTGTACTTTTAAAAAAGTATCACTGCCTTCTTGAGAAAAAACTTGAGTTCATCATGAAGAGCTTGTGTGAGCTGCTAGTTTGAAAACTATCTAAACATGATAAAACTTTATGGATGAAAAGATAGTGTGTGGTGAATGTTTTAAACATTCCTTGAATTACAAATGGTTAAGATGAGGAAGATGGAAGTACCTGGTGCGTTCGTCGTTCCTGCACGTATTTACTGCGAACCAAAAATGAAATGAAATTAAATCAAGACTCAATTATGCTTGCAGTATAGAGTATGCTTTACAGTCAGACAGGTTTCAACTTGAGAAATTGCAGAGCTGCCTTCAAAGAATTTTGTAGGTGCTTACTGGCATTAAAGGGCATTAACTCAAGGCAGTAAAAAGAAATCTTCTCAGAGAGTGAAAGTGTACCTTCTCTGATCTCGAGCAATGGGAGCTGCACCACCAGGAAGAACTCAAGGGGCTAAAGTTTAGTGCACATATTGCCTAAAACAGGTCTCTGTTTGGTGAGTGTGTTTGGTGTGGTTTGATTTTGAGATATTTGAGAATTATAAATTGGAGGGAAATGTTCACAGGCTGGTGAGCTGCTAAGAGCAAGTTGCTGTCCCATGGGGAGAGCTGTAAGGTGAGAACTGAAAGGAGACCTAAGCACGGTGCAGATTCAGTTTGAGTTTAAAAGGTGAAAGCTGTCTTTAAAAAGTATCAATCTGCTGTTTTTTCAAGAAGTTAATATTTTAAAAGATGTTCACATGCATTGCAAAATATATATGAAAAGAAAACCCACTCTCATCAGTATTCACATCAAGTTCATGTAGACAGCATCCACTCTGTCCGTAATTAGACTCAGAGAATCCTTTAGATTGGAAAAGACATTTAAGGTCATCAAGCTGAGGCTGTACTGGCATCTGATGGTGTGTTTAAGCTTGGCAGGATGTTAGCAAAAGGGCATGTAAGTTTTCAGAAAAGTGGTTTTAATGATTATTCTTCAAACCTCTGTGACTGAACATGCACTCAAAGGCTCTCTTGGTCAAAGTGTCAGAGACACTTTCTTTTCCCCAGGCAAATCTACTGTCTCTGGGTTTATTTTTTTCCCACTGGATCTTGTAATTATCTGTTTAGCAGTTACACTGTCCTGTTTTTTCCCTGTAAACCCAAGCTATTTTGCCAGCCATGCCTTAGGTGCCAGGTTTGAGGAAGAAAAAAAGGGTGAGGTTGGAGAAGGTAAAGCTGCTTTATTTTAAGTAGTAGTTAGGGGAAGGGCAAAAATTAGCAGACAGTTTTTTAGGCATGTTGAAAGGTGTAAGAGCTGATGGATGTTCCCTGTCAGTGCACAAAAGTCAGTTTGATTTCAGTCTTTCACATTCCTGAGTCTTGGTCCACTGTGTGACTGCAGAATTAAGTTGATGCTCCAGAACCAGTCTGGCTCTTAAATCTGTCACACAAGTCAGTCCTGCTCAGCTGGGGATGAAATCTGAAATTTCCTAGCATACAACTATTTGGAGAAACACCGTTGGAAATGAGTGTGTTTATGGATACAAAATCCAAGTGTTCATTTAGGAAATGCAAAAATAAAGGTGCATAAACAGGATTAGACATATGTGTTAGTCATCAAATTAAAGACACTTTGCCCTCCATACACTTTCCCCCTTGCCCCTCCATCCTAGCTCTTCTTTCCCCACACCTGTGAGGGAAGCAAAACTAGTTTTGTAATTAGGCACTCTGGGTAGTGAGCAGAACAAAGCCCATGTAGAAAAGAGCCATGTTATATTTAGCTATGTGCATTAAATATGCCCATGCACTGAACAGAGTTTTCTCAGGAGTTTTCTTTTTCTGGTGTGCTCGCTCAGTGATCAGCGTCCATGGAGGGAGAGGGACAGAAGAGTATGTGGCTGTGTAACAGGACTCCCACTTTTGGTGTTTCCAGACTAAGCACGGCTCTTGACAATCCTTGCATTGCATATAATCTTTAAGGGGAAGACTTAACTCTACTTAACCAAGTCAGGTGTTTATTTCTGTATCCGGGTATCTATTCTGTATCTCTTCTGTCTTTGGGTTCTGTGTTGGCAGGGGAGTAAGCTAACGAATGTACTCTAAGGCTGCCATGGCTCATTCAACAACTTTGCGTTTTCCAGTATGATTTTCTTCTTTGATAGAACCATTAATGGTTGATTAAGCATGTACTTAATCATAAAATTTGGTATTATATATGATTATTGCTATTTCTTCAGGAACAAATACTTTTCAACTTGTGTATGAGTTTCCAGTGGGCATAGCTTGTACGTGGCTCATATCATCTTTCTTTCACTATAACTTTCTTCAGCTTAATCCTCTTCTGTCTTTGTGCCTCAGTTTTCACTGTTCATGAAATGAAGTGTTTCACATCACTGGGTAATGGCAGTAATTGAAGTTTCAAATGACATCTGTTTCCCTGGACAGCCATAACAATGCTGACAGTACACATTAGAGCAGTGGGAAGTAGTGCAAATTGAGGGAAGCATCGCTGATTACTTGCAAGCACTGACTATCTTTTAATTTATCTTTCTTGGAAGAAAGGAATGGGTGCTGTTACTATTTGTATAATTAAAAGAAAGAACCTCTTAGAGATTTGTAGGAATTGATTGGATGATGACACACTTGGCCTTCTGTAGCATGAGGCAGTGTCCTAATCATTATTTCTTTAGTCTGGCCTTCATCAGAATAATTCTATACCTTTGATCTCCTATTCTCCCAATGTTCAACACCAAAATACTCTCCCTCATTCTGTAAAGTGCGACTGTTTATGCCAGCAAAGCATGCTGAATGCAGTCCTGAACATTTGTGTTTGAAATGGTGCTGGGTTGCTGTGGGTACCTCCTGCAGTCCTTTTCTGGTACTGGTTTGGACGCTGCACAAAACCTTTGCAGAGGTGGCACTCCTATCATCAGCCCCAACAGCATCCACCTCCTGCTTCCCCAGCACCAGCCAATTAAACCTGCCTGGAAATGCTGGGTCCTAGTGAACCACCTGCTCTTGGGACGATGTGTGTTTGCTATGGGAACAAGCTGACCAGAGACTCTCTGATTAATGATGTGCTTTTACTTTGTTTGGGTTTTTCTGTGACCCAAGTACTTGGGGCTCTGCAGAATGCTGAACTCATGTGTTTTGCTGTGTCTGTTCCTTTATTCTGGAATGCAATCTGAGTTTATGTTTGCTTCTAGAAGTCAGTAAGGGTTTTTTTCCTGCATGTTTTACTTGTTTTCTAGCCAGCCAACTCAAGTACTCTCCAGAAATGACTTCTCCTTTGTGCTGTGAAAGGAGGTTCTTTTAATTCCTTGAGGTGCTGAGGCCCTGAGCTGCTGTTTTGCCTGATTACCCCTTCTGCTGGGCAGGTTAGCTCCGGACCAGGGCAGCATAGTGCTTGGGCAAGGTGACTGCCACCCATCCTCTAGGAAAATGTCTGTGTGCCGTAGAACCTGTTTGTTCCTCTAGGGACAGGAATGTAGATAGAACTCCTAGAAATGCTGTCGCACCTCCTTTGCAGCCTGGAGGAAGGCACAATGTGTCACTGGGGTCACTAATACAGCCTTGTCTGCTCTGCCACTCTTAGGTAGAAGAGTTGAAGGCAGAGGCTGTAAGATTTCATGGGTGGGAAAACAATGAAAGTTGCAAGCTGAGTTATGCAGTCAGTCATTTAGATCTTAATTCATGGTCTGGGTAGGCTTTTATGGTGTAGCCAAGTACCTCAAACAGAAAGCTGTCCACTTATGGCCCCACTAACTGGCCATGGCACTGGAGTTCTGGTCTTAACCTATGGCACTGACTTTGTCTCTGGTTTGGAATGAATGCTAGAAATACTCACTTCAATGAAGATAACTTAGGTTTCTGTCTTTTTCTGGTTTAAGTATTTGATGTGATCAATGTGGTGTGTGATAGGGCTGTAGCTGATACTGCTGTTTGTTGTATGCCCATGGTGAAGACCTGGCAGTGCAGGGAGGGAACTGGGCTTTACATTGGTTGAGTGGATCAAGAGCAGGCACGTTCTTGGTGAAGTGCAGGGGAAATGAGGTAAAACCTAGAGAAGAGATGATAGTGTAAAAGGCAGGGAAAGGAGAGACTGCCAAAAGAAATACTCTGTCAAGTAGCACAGCACAGGAGGTGGCTTGGGATTATACATTTCAGGTATTTGGGAATGTATTCAAATCTAAAGTTGAGGCTTTGGTGTTGGTGGATGCTACACGTTTGTTTTAAGTTCTGGCATAAAAATTATAGCTAGGGAGGATTTTTGGGCTGTTTGCAATGTTCAAATTGTAGATGCTTATTTAAATCCAGAGCTGGTCTGTAACTGTAGCTGGAGGGTGGAAACCCATCTATTTCCTTGCCTTTGCTGGGTTTGAACCAGAAACTTAAAACGTGGAAAAAATTTAAATAAGCAACCAATGACTCTTTGAAACATTATGTGTATGTTTAGTAAATAGAGATGGAGATTATAGAGACAGCAAGGATGAATATTTATTTTGGCATGTACCTCTCCTTTAACTTACTCATCGTGGTGTGCTCTCACTGTGCTGGGCTGCCTTTCATTGCATGGCCTTCAAGCTTGGTGTAAAGAGAAAGGGAAGAATGTTATGCAGCCAGCCTCTGGACTGCAGCTTAGAGCAGCTTCCTGTCAACAACATCCTACTTCTCTCCCACCCTAAAACATAAAAGTGCAAAATAAAGTTATCTCGTGGCTTTTCAGTTTGTGGGCTGTTGATTACTTTATGAAGGGTAAATGTGAGCAGCTGCATGAGAGCTGTGAATTGGCACTGGGGTTTTCCATCGAAGGTGTCTGTACTTAATAGTTTTTATTAATTTATGGGGTGGGACTCAGGCTCGTAAGCTAATGGAGGAATTTCTCTGTGTATATTAAAGGCAACTTAAAAATGGAGGAAGATTATAAGCTGAAGAGCAGGTTTTCATACCTTCTCCTTACCAAAAGACTTCAGTGATTGAAACAAAGATTTAGGGACTGCTATTGTCTAAAACAAAGACTGCTAGAGCAATATTCTGTATGGTGTCATTGTTTCTAGGCACTGCAGGTAGAAACTCCTGTGAAGGTCAGGAGGTTGTTAGAAATGCATTTTAAGATAAGTGTGTATATAGGAAGGGGTTTTAGTGGTGGGTTGCCCAGCTATAAATGATGTAGGTAGTGTGGAGATGGGGATTTTTATGTTCTTTTGTTTTTTTTCCCCTTTGCCCAAGTCCTTGGCAGCGGGCTTTCCCATCTCTGGACTCGATTGCCTCAGCAGTGTTAGAAAGAGAAAACCTAGAAAACCTGTTGCATAATATTCTGGGTAAACTGAATGGTTGATGAGACTACTGGGCTCAACTTCTCATTTCCTTTCTAGGGGATGGGTGGAAAGAGCTTTGATTTTGCTGGTGATTAAGGGAGTGGTGCAACAGGAGAGCGTGTTCAAGTTACTATCTCCTTAGAAGAAATTTAGCTGCTTCTCATTGTTTCCTGCAGGCAGTGGCCAACTGCAGTGGAGCCAGCTGAATGAGTTGTGGCTCTTTGGATTTGTCAGAGGAACTCAGCTGTTCCTAGGGGAGAGGATCTGGCGACCTGGTCTGTGTCAGGTCACCCTAGAGAGCCGTGCCGTGTGTTCCATGCCAGCTCCCATCCCAGGCTCCTGCTGTAGCTTCCTGGTGTTGCTGTAGCTTAGCAGGGTGACTGCTCTGAGGTGTTAGGGCTTGCACAGACAGCTTTCATAAAGGAGGCAGCAGTAGGCAGGGTATTCCAGCACTCTGGGATGTGCTTGCTCCTTTAATTCGTCTAGACTTGGCACCAGTTAGAAACCAGTAGGTTGTCAGTGGTTTGTGTCTGCTGGAATTGTGCTCCTGTTAGGTTCATAAGCAGTTCTGCCACAAACTCCTTGACCTCTACAAAGTTATTTATGCTGGTGTAGAGTCTTTGGCTTGCTGGATGTGCGGGCACCTTGCCCGGACAGCATTCAGGAGTGAAGGGATGGCCTCATGGAATGTTTCAGGATATACTCTGCCATTCCTTAATTCTTTAAATACTGCCTGAACAGGAGCAGGAAGGTCCATTTCTGCTCAAATTGATAAATATTATGTCTGCTACATCTAATTTTCGCAAATCAACCCTGACTGAGTAAGGCCTGCAAGCTGTGGTTGTCACGTTTCCTGTGGCACATGGTCCCAGTGCAATTTGGGAAGACTCCTTCAAAACCAGCAGCTGTTTCAGGCACATAAGCCTTGTTCAGTGCCTGGAGGTAAACCACAGCACTAATTGCCTTGCAAACTTCTCCTGTAGTGGCTGTGACAGCAGATTTGGCAGCGCAGGTCCATGGGAGGGAAGAAAATACTTGTAAGAGCAATTGTTTCATGGGGGAGCTCTGGCATCTGCTCGTTCTGCATTTGACATGTGGCTGATGCTGCATCAGGGCAACTTAATCTTGTTTCCCTTTTTGAGGGAGGAACCATGTTCCATGTCTCTGTACCTAGTCTTGCACACTTGCTTTGTGTATAGTTGTGGTTATTTTAATTAAAAAAAAAAAAACACAAACAAAAAAAACCAAAACAAAACAAAAAACTAAAAAAAAAACTAAGAAGGGTGGAGGGAATAACAGAAATGCCCTGCAGATTACAGAACACGCTGTAGTTCTTGGCCCTTGGACAGATAATGAGGAAAATAAGAAGAATCCCTCTGAGATCATTATGGCTCTCTTTTTCTGAACTCTCTTTGCGAAAAATATTGCCCTTGTTGGATATAAACTTGCTGCTTTTGGTGTTTTGCTAATACTGATTCATGAGAGTGAAATAAATCAATTCCAAAATCTTACTTTTATTTAAAAGCTGCTATCCTTTACCATTTTGTAGATGTAAAGGTTCAGACAGTAACTTTGAATTCTGCAGAATGGAGAAATGAAAGCTGAAGCTGGAGAGGGATAGTGAGTAACTTCAAAGTGCAGGCTTTATCTTCCATGCTTTAGGCACCTAATGCTTTTTTTATAAATACCACTTTCTCTTTCCTTAATGAAACATAAGACTTAAATTCCCTTCCTTGTGATCATCCCTTTAAAGTCAGATTCTGTAAATTATTTTAATTATACATCTGTATGTTCACATAAGTTTCTCATCCATCTTTCAAGGTTTGTTAAAGGCCACAGAAGAATTGAGACCTTATTTACAGTTTGTGTAAATTCATTCCTCCAAGTCTGTTCTTAAGCTCCTGGATAGCACATTTTGAGTCATGGATACAGGCAAAAGAAAAGATGAAAACAGTTTTGAAGGTTGAATTTTTTCCTCTTTAAATCTTAAAGGGAAGCAAGGTAAAGAGATGACTTGTAGTTGAAACACCATCTTGTTCTGTGGTAAGTGTTCTGCTGCCTATGGATTGGCACTTCAGCAGGGAATCGTGAAGTTTGTGTGCTGCATTTAGGATCCCATGCCTGTTGGTTTAGTGGAATTTTTTTGGTGGCGGAGGGTTTGTTTGGGTTTTTTTTTTGTTTTGATTGGTGTGGGTGGGGTTGTGGGTGGGATTAAAGCAGGGTGACCGTTTAGCCTGGGTGCCGTCGATGCAGAGCTGTGTAGGTGTATCCTGAGAGGACACTGATGTCTACTTAAAATGCAAAGGAGCTGTTCAGGGTCTCTGCTCTGGGGGTCAGCAGCTTTTCAGCGTGGTGCCAGATCGAAATGAACAGATCAACAGCAACCTGTACAAACTCCTCCTGCAGCCAACTGCGTGAGGGTTGTGGTGCATGAGCGTAGGTTATATATAGCACGCACAGCTGGTCGGGTATGCTACAACTGGTGATGTGTTTCTCCCAGAAAGGCAGCTGCAGCTCAGTTGATGAGCTCTGCTGGGGAACCCCTGTCCATGCTGCTAAACCAGGAGCCTGGCACGGACATGTCCAAATGGTGGGGTCAGTTGGGTGCAGTGAGGACAGCATCCTGCAGCCTGCCCTCATGGGCAGTTCCAAAGCCAAACTGGACAAGGACAAATACAGCCACATAAATTATCTGCAAAGAGCAGAGTTAACTGTGTTCTGCACTGACAGTGGTGTGTCTGGAGAAGGTTAGTGGGCTAGTGCTGTGATTTCAGTTCTTCCTTTTTTTCCCCCCTTATTTTTGTTTTGTTTTCCCAACCATGACATCTGTTAACTTGATTTTGGTAAGTTTAGCGGAGCAGAGTGGTGTCTTGTTGGTATCTTTGAGTTTGTGTGATGGGAAAAGTGCTTCAGCAAGGACTATGATTTTTCACATGGATAAGGAGATGTTCCCTGGTTTTGGTGCTATCTTCTTAATGCAAGAACAAAGTCCCCTTTTTTTTCCATCCTAGGAGCCAATATGTAGTTTCAAAACATTCCTAATTCCTTACTGGCTCACAGAACTGAATAATGTACACAGGTGGTAGTCCTTCAGTTCTGCACAGTGAGGGTAGTGCACTGAGTGCCTGCTGGGAGCACAGATGGGAAGGAATTTGATCAGGTTTCAGATTTGTTATGCTAGTGTGCTTTAGTTTTAGGTGGAGATAGCTTGCATGCAGTCATAGTAAAGTTGAAACTTCATTCTTTGAATTCTAAGCTTATTTTCTGATGGCATTGTTAACTCAGTATTCAATACCAGATCACCCAGTCTCTAGAGAAATGTACCAGAACGTGCTTTGCTCCACAGTTTGGTTGATAAGCAACAGCCTGGCAGTGTCTGGTGAAGCCTTGTGCTTAGGCCATGGGTGGCACAGGCATTTCATGGCTTATTCTGCTTTCAGGGATTGTCTTTCTGGAGGGTGTGAGTGCTTAAAGTCATTAAAACCAGGAGAGAAATCCTGGGAACAAGGATGATCCAACAAACTTTGTTCCGCTAACAAACTAAGTGCCACTTGTGATGTGTGGAGTTGTTGCTAGAAATTGTTTTAAAACTGCTAGGGAATTCTAGAAGCAGCTGAGAAAATCCTGGTACTTCCCAGAAACTGCTGGCTCTGGGAACGGGGGAGGAGGAAGTCCTGTAAACTTGAGAATGTCAAAGAACTTCTAAACCCTACCAGAAGTTCAGAGAAGATATGAGAGACCTTAGAAGTCTGTAGAAACTGAAAGTTTCGAAGGATTCCCAAGAAATTGTAGGAGTTACCAGTAATATCTGGAAAATGTTAGAAATGCTGTGGGAATCCAGTTAACTCAGTGACTCTGCTAGTAATCGCTACAATTTATGAGCATTTACTAGGAATAGGAAACTCATTACTGGTTATCTTTGGATGAAGTGTCAAATGGCTGTACATGGATAAACATTCTCATCTTCCTTAAGCTCTCAGGTGTCCAGTTTCAGCATCTCCCTCAGCGAGTGTCCTGTGTGTGCTTGTCTAAGACACAAACTTGTTTTCTTCTCTGCAGTCCTACTTTGTTACGGATTATGACCCAACCATTGAGGACTCCTACACCAAGCAATGCGTGATAGACGAGAGAGCTGCGCGCTTGGACAGTAAGTAGCCCACCCACAGTGCCCACGAAACTAGGATTAGGAATTTCTGTTATTCCCAGGAGTTACCTGGGTGACATGGTGGAATGAAAAACACACCTCTGTGCTGCCTCTCCCAAGTGCAATATAAATGCTTTGCTTTAAAAATTTCAGTTCTCGCATGTTGGTGATTTCTTTAAGGATAAACCAACGACCCTCAGCCCCACGTATATCTGAGCATTTTCCATCTGTTTCAGCTGGTCAGAAATTAGCAGAAGCCCTCAAATGTTTTGTTGTTCAGTTTATGTGGTAGGTCTTGAATTGTTCAGTCAGTGCAAGAACTTGTTTGGAATATTAGAAAAATATCCAGTAGTATCTGTGGAAAGTGGTTTCTGCTTAGCTATGATGCACAGGAGAGGCTCTCACAATAGCTTATTAGGAATAATTTTTTTTCTGAATCTATCAGAACATGAAATGGTGTAATCTATATTTTTGTTTATGTTCAGTTCTGGATACAGCAGGGCAAGAAGAATTTGGAGCCATGCGTGAGCAGTACATGCGGACAGGGGAGGGTTTTCTGCTCGTTTTCTCAGTCACAGATAGAGGAAGGTAAGCCTGAAGTCAAGTTATTAAAACAAACAAGTTTTAAGTTTTCTTAAATGGCACCTTATTCTGAACTGAAATAATCTCAGAGACATTAAGTATGCATTCACTCTTAGGTTCGAGGTGTGATGCTCTTTCAGCACTGATGAAGGCCGATTTTGAACCAATCACTTTGTGAAAGTGTCTGTCTGTTTCAATAGATGACTTGAAAGCATACACACAAAAATGACAGCTCTATTCAAGAACTATTACAGTCCCGAATACCAGTTTGCTGGAAGTGACTGGTATTCAGTCAGTTCTTAGGAGTATTCCCTTGCCATGTGCAGCATCAAGTAGCTGGCTCCGGGTTTCTGAGTGGGTTTAGGGTATGTGCCTGCACTCTTTTGCAGGCAGTGGTCTCTCTGCTTAGTCCCATGCATTGACTGAATGGCTGCAGAGTGGAGATGAAACATCATCTTAGAAGCTCATGGAGAGCTATGCTTAGTGGCATACATCCCTTCTAGCTCACCTTTGCATGAGGTGTCTGACTACCTAATTATTTTTAATGTGACTTTTTTACTGATGATCATCTTGCTTTTAAATTTTAGCTGGCAAATTAAGTGTAAATGCCCTCAGACTATATGTCTGGAATTAAATACAGTGTCTGGGAAGGCTACAAAGGGTATGTGACTGTCTGCAAACATCTGTGCTGAAGGTCCTTACGCAGGGATGTAGCTTTTACAGTGTTTACTTGAAAGCAGTGATTTATTTATTCATTCTCCAAAAATCCATGCTTAGGCCGGAATTAGCCTGTTTAGTACACTATCCTGGAAGAAGTTTTCTGCTCTGCTCACCTTTCCTTAAACACTGCTGGAATATTCCTTACTGCTTGAACAGCATCAGTACCTGGTTTAACTTAATTGGTAACTGGAAAGCTTTCTGATCATTTAGCCCTGCCATTTTTCTGTTCGTGAGGAAACAAAACTTTCCAGCTTTGATAGCTTCCCCAAAAATTCTTAGAAGTAGCTCTGGAGGTTGGCAGCTTGAAATACTGATCACCAGGGTCTCTATGCTGTAGTTTGCATATTCTGGATGGAGCAGAACTTCAGAGTCAGTATTTGCAGAATGGACTGTGGTTGCTTGATTCTCTGCTCTGGGTCCTTGTGGACTGAGACACAGTCAGTGTTTTGCTTACCCTGCAGCCCCACCTCAGCCCAGTGCAGAGGACACTGCTCACTTGGGGATTTTTTAGTTTGAGTGTTGAATGGTTCTCTAACTGGTCATGCTGTGACTCTGGAGTGCCTGCAGCTGTCTGTTCTTGTGTGTCGTGGCAGAGCAAGTCCAAAGAGGTGACTCATCATTTCTGAACTTTTGCAGAACCTGGGAATCTATGAATTAGTGCACTGATGCTCTACTTGTGTTCTTTCACAGCTTTGAAGAAATCTATAAGTTTCAGCGACAGATTCTTAGAGTGAAAGATCGCGATGAGTTTCCAATGATTCTCGTCGGTAATAAAGCAGATCTAGACCACCAAAGACAGGTAATTCATTTGCTGTTAGTTACTGCTCACTTTCTTCCAGAAAATTCAGTTTTCCCACCAAAACTAAACTTCCTCCCAGGATGGGAACAAACAAATGAAAAAGTCATATCATACAAACTAATTTCAATGCAAGAAACTGCACTCAGTTTTTGTACTTGAAGAACCTTAAGAGCATGATGGCATTCCATACACAGCACATCTTCTGTCTGACTCAGTGGGGTTATGTTGAGACCAAATCTGTTCACAGAGCTGGGAGCTTTCTGTCATGACTTGATTACTCAGGCATGAACGTGTCTAATTCCTCGGTTCTGTTACTCACCACTGCACTGTGCCAGCAGAGTGCATTCCAACACTAACTCCAACGATCCTTAGTCTTCAGTGCTCTTGCTTTTTGCCTTTCACTGCTGTTATCTCTAAATTAGTAGTTGTTCACTGTTTTCTCTTTGGCCACTCAGCATAACTGACTTAAAGCTTTAAACGTTGCAAGTACAGTAACACAATTTCTGTTATATTTATGTACCTTAAAATTTTGAAACCAGTAGTTTTCAACTTCACCTCTAGTTGTGAGACAACTTAAAAGATTTAGTTTAGAATGATTTAAAGGACTTTTAAATGTGTTTTCCCTAGTTGCTATTGATTTTTAATGAATCAAACTAATTTGAGCTGAAATGAAAATAATCTTACTATAGCAGCAGGAAAGGAGCAGATGTCAAACTTGTATTTTCTCCAGCAACTAATTTGAGAAGCTTCATATTTTCTCGTCAGACAGTAAGATGACATGTAAAGCTTGGTAGCAAACACATGATTTTTTTTTTTTCCTGAGAATAAAGGTAGAATTGCTGTAATTGTTTTGAGAGTTTCACGAGAAAAACATAGCTTAAAGAGCTCAGTGGGTTAGTATGTGCATTGTTGAATTACAGTACAAAAAAGTTCCTGTTGAGTATGGTCCCTTGACTGTCACAGCCTCTTTATCCCAGAAGCTGTGTGGAAAGATCATGATAAAATTAAAAGTTATGCTGATTCACAGAAGTAGCTCACAAACTCCTCAGAAGCAACTTTGAATACTCACACATTCACAGAACAGCCTGTCCCTGAGACAGAAGCAAAACTCTTTCATTCTTCAGTTACCATCATGCCCCCATCAAAATTCTCAGATTTAACCTTGCAGATCCTGGAACATATGTACTTTATCTCCTGCACAAATGTTCGCCTGGAAATTGTGGAGGTGAAACTGAACTCTTCTGCTGACCGTAATTGCTGAAGGACAAACACCCCGATGCTTTGGGAGGGAAATAACATGGTTGCTGTCAGCCCCAGCTCTCAGGATACCTGCCAGTGTAGCTGGTAATCCTGTACGTCCATTGCTAGAAACAGCTGTGAACTTTGTTCTCTCTCCTCCACCCTCCTCATGTTATTGCACTGCCCCTGCTTCTCCCTTAAAGGCAGAGAGGTGCTTGTCACCTGTTCTGCTGGTCCCTCTGTCCTGTTCCAAGCTGCTTTTTCAGGTGGTGGTGGGCTGGAACACATTCAAGCTCAAAGCAGCTTTTTCTAAATTGCCTAATTTTGCAATTTTGCTGCTTGTATCAATAAATGTCTTCAAAATCTCCTGCTGTGTTTTATGGCTATATTAATTGCCTTAATTGATTAGATGCTGATGGGCATAACCTTTTGGTGCTCTCACTCACCATTTACATGCCAATTGGTGGACTTGTCACTCACATCATAAGCTGAGGCTTAGGCAGATGTTGCTGAGAAAACACTTCTGGGTTTGCTTAAACAGCTACTTACGTGTTCTTAACTCTTCCCTGCCCTTTCCCTGTCACATGGTGTGTTTCACTTGGCCTTAAGTCAGTGTAAAGGAATGGTTTAGGGATGCTGAGCTGACATAATTGGTCCCCACAAGGGAGAGGCTCCCCTCCCTCTTGACTTCACATTCCCACTCTTTCCTTTGCTGGCCCCAGATCTCACTTGAAGCACTTTAGGAGTTGAATCATCTCTCTGGATGGGGAGGAGCAGGAATGGCTTCCTGGGACCTGTGTGAGCTAAATCAGCTTGCAGAGAGATTTGAGTGCCAGTGCTGGGAGCATGGGAAGGGGTGGGACTGTGGCTTGAAGCAGAGCAGGGAGGAGTTGGGGTGGGGGGAAGCAAGTGAGACCTCGCCTTTTGGCAGCAGCAAGCAGTGAGATGTTATCAGCTGGGTGTTAAACAGAGGGGTTGTTTCTGCTCCATCATGTGAGCTCTCAATACAGCCATCCGGTCACTGAGGGGACCAGCTTGGTGATCTGACTGAAAACTTGTCAACTAGTCCTGCCACCAACTAAACCAGCTAGTCCAAAACTGGGGAAAAACTTCAGCCTGACAAGCCAGATCATCTTTGGCTGCAGGTTTCTTGTGCAGGCAGCTGCGATGGGAGGTCTGGGGTCAAAGGTGGTGAGAGTGCTCCCTCACCTTGGCTGGGAGCGCTGGGTGAGTGGGAAGCGTGGGGTGTCCCCAGGCTGTAACTTATGGGCAGAAACATGACAAGGGCAAGTCCTCTGCGTTCTTACACTTTGTCTGCTGATGTGTCAGGCCTCACTTGGGCACCACCACCAACCTGCTGAGTCAGGCTAGTGTCACACTTATCTTTTACTGATCTGGTTCTTTCTCTCTTAACTTCTTTAATGCCAACTGTACATTCTTCAGCTTCAGAATTCACATAACATTTTTAGAAATTCAGGAAGCTGGGTGTCAGTTTTAGAGCAAAACTGCTTGTACTGGGCATCTGCCTGCTTTTTCCAAAAGGCAGGAGGCAGACTACTGAAACATATGCAACCTCTAAAAGACTAAAGTTAAAGTGATTTAGTGTGTGTTTGGATCAACAAATGATACTCAACGAATCTTCCCAGAACCCAAAACAGTTAAACGTGTGGAAAAGTTCTGGATGTCTCAAGGGTCTGGCCACACCTTTATCCAAGTAAATGTGTGTTGAGGTTGAACAGAGTACAGAGTACTATCGTTGTGACACCATAAATCTGGAGGCTAATGATGCATAACTAATCATCCTTGTGTGGTGGCAACTGTTTCTCGGGAAATACATGAACTGGGTTGTACAGCAGAAGTGCACAAACAATTGTATGATCTTGATGGATTGTTGGGGCTCACCAGAGGTGTGGTGTAAATTAGTGGGGCTCTTGTATACCACAGACCAATTCACAAGTGGTTTTGGGAGAGGCATGAAAGAGTCAGTTTGAAATAGCAATTTGTCATGGTAATAACTGTGTGGATAAATACAGTTAAGCATCTTTCTTGTGATTTTTGTCTCTCGATATCCACAGGTTATGTTGACAAAGAAAAATGAGTCTTTAGAGGACAAGCAAGCATTAATCTTTAGAGTGTATGATAAGATATGAAGCTGCCAGTGTTTCCAAATTCCCCAATCGGTCACAAAGTGCTGACTCTGAAACCAGGAATGAAGCACCATCTCTCACTGCTCTTTCTTTAAAGTAAATGCTGTGTAGCAGTCTTTCTCTTAAATGGGTTAATTCCTTAGAGCTCAACACTGGATGTTTCTACGGTAAGATAATTCAGTAGAGCACCAGATGTTTTAATAATAACCACTAGTGATGGAGGAGTAGACTTGTCAGTGCAGGTTACGTATGACTTTCTGTAGATAACTGCTAGCTTAAACTGGGTCAAGTCTGATCATTCCCCAGATGGCAGGGTTTCAAGGAAAATCCAAGTTGCAACAGGAAAGTGCTTGGGTTTCATTAAATGCTAATTCTTGCTTTTGCATCATGACTGAACTAACACAATGACCTAGTGCTGGGATCACCTCTGCTGCCAGTTACCTTTAAAGCAAGGTTTTAAAGAGAAGTCCATGTGACTTAACTCTTAACCATCACTTTCTTGTATGAGTGTGACAGTAACTTCTTGCAGTGGTGGATGTTGGGGCCGTGTCCAGGGACACCTCTGTGCCCACAGACAGATTGTACCTTCTGATCTTCCTGTGGCTTGTGTGATTTTGGGCTTCGTAAAGAATGACCAGTTGGGCATCTGATGCAGTGTCTGAACACAGTGAGCCAGTCTGAATATGTGTCAGTGCTTCTAACCACAGTTTGCACGTGCCAAAGCGACCTTTGATAGGAGAGCGTGGACAAACTGGAATTAGTGGATAGTGAACTATCCCTGCAGGAAAATCGAGATGACAGATGCACTCCTCAGGAGTGATGGAACTCTTGGCAGGAATGGGCAATGTTTCTGTGTTGGGAGCCCTGTAGGGTGACCACAGGGTGGTAGAAATGGATTCCTCTCAAACTTGAGGAAACATTTAATTGTTACCTGTATGATGTGTCCCTTAGTCTTGTGTCAGTGTCCAGGCAAAATACAGGTGCAGTGTTAGGTTAGGCAGCCTGGTAGAGTTGCTTTAGGTGGAGGAAAGCATGGAAACTTTAGAAGTTAACATATTTCTGACAGCTGTCAGACACAATAGTGAAGAGAGAGGGACATGTGCTCACAGGATTATTGTGCAGATAGTCAAATGGAAACTGTTTCAGAAGAAGAATGTTAACTTAGGGAGGTGGGGAATAGGCTTTTCCATGTTTGACTCGCTCACATCTTCTGTAATGAGTTTTCATTTGAGAAACTTTTACTAACTGTCTGAACAGCGTGAATGAGTGATATCCAGAAACAAACAGTAAAATGTCCTTTAACTAAAAGGATGAGCATTATGAGTGGTTCTCATTCGTATTCAGCCTTAAGCTCGCTAAAACTGCAGAACCAACACACACAGATGTACACACGGTTACTACCATCAAATCTATGGTTCTCTTTGCTTCTGTCAAAATAACATCCAGTCTTCTTTGAAGAAAAGGGATTTAGTTTTTATTTTGTTGGTGATGTTAAATAAGCTGTCCTGTCACACTGCCTGAAAAACCTGTCATGTTACAGGGTTGTCGTACTTGAGAAGGGACAACAAACATGAAAATTCATGGTTTTATTTTCAAGTATTTCTATGTTTGTACTTATATTTTCCTCAGCTTTGAAGATGGAACTGGTATGTTCTGGCCTCTAATTTACATCTTGGGTACTGCAAATGTTTCCATAGTGTTTCCAAACCAAATATTTTTTTAAACTGACTTTGAGGTCACTAAAATTGACCACAAGTAACTTGACAATATACTGAAGTGTATCTTAACTTTATTACAGGGTTAGTTTGACCTGTACCTGTAATGTGCTTTAGATACAATAGTGAAGAAATTCTTCAACGTATGTTTAAAGACTGAGTTCAGTTTCTCCTCAGGTTTATATGTTCCTTGTCTATGATTTAATTTTATTGAACTTTAGCCTCTAGTTTTCTGGGGCTGCAATAAACTGTGCAGAGATGAAGAAAAGTAAAAGGAGTTAGTTTTGTAAGAACTGTTACATCTATACTTTAACTTATTTATCTAAGGTAGAGACGTACAGAAGGTTCTGGAAGGTCTGGTGCAAACTTCAGGAGATTCTACAGTGTCATTGATGTGCCAGAAAACAGCTACAAGTATTTGTCCAAGTGCAACCTTCATAAGCTTTGGAATTAGAATATTTAGACATCTGAGGTCAGAGTGGAGGGTTGAAGTGGAATTGTTCTAGCTAGGGGAGCAGGAGTCTTTATTATTCAGTTTGCAAACAGCAGAGGAGGATTGAAGGATTCCAGTTCTCCTTGTGTGCCCTGCAGTTAAAAAGCCAGCTCCATCCAGTAGCTGATCTTGGGGTTGGTTCTAAGGGTTTCTTTTTTGGCTTCAGCTGGTGATGATAACACTGAAATGAATGCAGAGTTGCTGTGAGTGTTTGAGATCAGCAGATGCATCCTGAGTTACTCCAGCTAATGGCACAGGGTGCTGGGAGCATTTTGTAGAGCTTCACGAGGGTTTAGGGGGAACAGCCCTGGTTTCAGCAGGAAGTGTATGAATACAGTACCAGTGGGATGCTAAGGACAGAGGAATCAAACATGTGGAGATGACATGCATGAAGGCTCTCAAACCACTGTGTAGCTGTTAAGAAACTATTTTGCAAGCTGAAAAGTACTTCTAGATTGTGTACTGTGGGGAATGCTGCCACTGCTTTTCTATTCCCATCTATTTCCATTTCTGTGTAGCTTCTTAATCTAATGAATATTCTGAGTTCCTTTTCAAAACTAATTTAAAAATAAACCCTCCTTATTTTTGTTCTTCTATCAGTCCTCTACGTGATGGTTTAATGTTTTTCTGTGAAAGCAGCGTAATCTTTGACATTTCTTCCACTAGGCATTGTCTTGGCAAGATCTGTTGTACTTCCTTTTATCACTGAAAGCTGCCCTTTCCTCCCCAGCCCTGTGGGTGACCTTCCTGTTGGAGCCTCTCATGCCTTGCACCACTCAAGGTGGCCTCTGTTCCCTGACCTTGCTGCTCTCCACCTCATCCAAAAATACACAGTGGTCTCCTTTGCTTTTGCCCCGTGCCTGACTTATTCCTCCTTCCTAGAATGGTCCACTGGCTTCTTGTCTTCTGCTTCATCACTTCAAATTTTATACCAACTTTTCATGATGCTCGTTGTTTCCTCTTCATCTCCTTTTCCACTGTTGTCCCAAGGAGTCATTACGTAGCCAGGGTTTCTTTGATATTTCTGGATTACCTGAAGGCCTCATGGATTTTTAGAACTCTGGTAATCTAAGGTGTGTTTAAAACAGGCTGTGTTAGTATTTTGCTGTGTCATTAATAGATTTTTTTATAATGACTTTTATAAAGACTTAGAAGCTGAATAGCAGTTGTTTTAAAAGTAGTCTGAGTTTTTTTGTTTCTCTGGATTTAGCTGGGACAGTGAGAAGGTGAATTAGCAATAGTATTCACAATTCTGTTAGCAATCCAGCAGATGTTGACTGAAGCACTTGCTTTGAGGAGGAGCAAAGGAATCACATCTGCATGTGAAGGAAAACTTCATCTTTATGCAGAACTGAAGTGAGGACAAGGCATCTGGAGCAAGGGCAATTTCTTGGAGAGTCAGTCTTTGTCTATTGCAGAAACTTACTTAAAAAAAATTCTGTTTCCCAGTTGTATCATGTGGACAGGGTGAAAAATGTGTTTGAGAGAACTGGATCCTTAACATGCACATGCAGTGTCTGCTGATACAAACCTGCTTGTAGAACCCTTGAGCTTAACGACTGATGTCTGTTACAGGTGACACAGGAGGAAGGCCAGCAGCTGGCACGGCAACTTAAAGTAACGTACATGGAAGCCTCAGCAAAAATCAGATTGAATGTAGACCAAGCTTTTCATGAACTTGTCAGAGTTATAAGGTATGGTAATTGAGACCAGATAATTAATGTCCATATATTAATGGATAGCTGCAGCAAAGGTGTTGAAATGCAGTGGGAAATTTCTGGGAAGATTCTGCCTGCTGTTACCTCTAAGCTTTGACCAATGATCTGCATTATAAAACACTCAGGTGCATTAGGAAAAATGCTTACATGAATTTAATATATATTTGAAAGAAAATTTTGTCGCCTAAATCTTTCAGATTTTATTCATCACCCAGTCAGTAAATGTGATAAACTAAATCTGAGACTGGCCTTCTGTATAAAATTGTGTTTCTGAAAAAAAAAAAAAAAACCAAACCAAACCAAAAGGTGAACTCAAAAACGATCACTTATTTTATCAGTAATTTGAATGTAAAAAGGAAGTGCATTCCCTGTGGAAGTGTAAAAAGAAAGTGTAGAATACAGTAGTTATGTTTGTTTACCTGAAAATTATTCTATGAATTTAATTTGAAATACCTATTTCCAGGAAATTTCAGGAACAAGAGTGCCCTCCTTCACCAGAGCCAACACGGAAAGAAAAAGACAAGAAAGGCTGCCATTGTGTTATTTTCTGAGAATCCCAAGAACCAAGCTATCAACTGCCAGATTATTTTTTTTCTTTCCATCATTTTACATCACTTCTGGTATTGGTCTAGCCTTATATGTGCATGTCCTAAAAGTGGTCACCAGAATAGCCTTAGTCCAAGAAGCTGGCAGAATAGTTCTTGAAGAAGACTCGGTCATCCTGGGGCAGACTTCAAACCAAAACACTAAGGCTGCTTCTCTAATACCACAGTTCCTTCCTTCTCTCCCTTCAGAGCTTGCACCTTGTGGAGTTTTATTCGCAAAGGAGATGAAACAAAACCGTGTAGGACAAGGTGTTGAAGTCATGCATAAGTTGTCTCTTGTGAATTAATTTATTTTTACTTCTGACATTTCATTAGCTATTACAGAGACCTATATTGGAGTATAGAGAATACTTTTTAAAAAAGGGGTGGATTGGCTTGTTTTTGTTTTTGTTTTTGCCCTCAGTTAAATTAGACTTGAGTATTCAGCTAGCCTTAAGAAACCTACACTGAACTTCATTGTCAGCAAAAATTTTCATCTCTCATTTATGCTGCAGTTTTATTTCGGTGGCCAAAACATTCTACTGTATTTATTTTATGAATCCAGAACAGCTACAGGATGATTACTACTACTATTAGGATATGGCCAAATACCTGAGCTCATTCTGGATTGAGGCATTTCAGCTTATTAAGAAATTTCACATTATGTTTGAAAACAAATTGTGTCTTCCTTTGTATTTCTGGGTAAGGGATTAAGGGAAACTAAAATTGTAGCTCTTTTTGTTTCATGTGATATAAAAACGAATTTGATCTTTCCATTGTCAGAGATGATTAAATGTTTTTGCTATATACTTTTATACATTATTTTCTTATCAAACTAGTTAACAAGTATTTTTATATGTTTGTAAGCAAATATGCTTTCACAGCATAACTTGTGTATATGTAAAGATGAGTATTTAATTCTCACAGTTCACTTTTAACTGACAAAATGTGGGATTTGCCAAACTGTGGTAAATTTCTCCTTACTCTCCCCGTTATACCCAAGAATGGCCAATTATGTGCCTGCCCAGCACACCTATAGAGTAAAATCTAGTGTTGTGTTTTAAGGAATTTCAGTATCCCTTACTAAAGACTGACCATTATGTGAATTATTAAACTGTAAGACTTTTAACTGATTGTTTAGTTAAACTGTGGATGGTTGTTTAATTTTGAGTTCTGTGGATTGTGTTTAAACAATTCAAGAGTATGGTCCCTGATATTGAAATACTGAGTGGTATTGCACAGTTGTCACCTTAACTGAATGTGTCCAGCAGTTCTTTGAAACTTGATTATTAAGCAAACCCTTGTATAACTTCAGGTGCTAGAATTAAAGATGATCTAACCATTTTCGGGGGGTAAGCACACTGCCTCTTTCTGAATCTCTTCCAAAACCTGCATTTTTTGGGGGTGGGGGGGAGAAGGGAGTGATGGAACCTGGCTAGGGAATAGCAACGCATGTCTGCACAGCATTTTCTTCAAGCTTGGAAGTAAAGAAAAGCCATTTCAACTTAAGTCGTGACAGATGACAAAAGCTGATGCTTGCTTTGGCTTGAAGTGTGTAGTCAGTGGTCCAATCAACAATCCTTGTGTTTTCAGGCTATGCTCACTGTCAGGTGCTCTGCCATAAATCTGTGTCTCCTGAGAAAACAGGGCTGAAACAAGTTCCAGGTACCTTTACAGCAGCAAGGCATTAAACCTGGAAGTCAAGCTACTGCCAGGCATTGCAGAGGAATTAAAGTTTTTTAAATGTAATTTAGATTAGCCTGCATAATGCAGTTTTGAGAGAGTGGGTAGCTTCCCCTCCCCGATGGATTTACTGGTTGATGAAAGGCTAGGAGGAATGTGTGGAAGATTCAAACAAGAAGCTGCAGTGGAAACACATTTGGGAGATGCATTGCATTTTTCAAGTCAAATGTAAGAAATTACAGCCTGTAGCAAACACCACGTGTTTTCTTAACTATGTAAAGCTCTCTGGAGTTAAATCACTGAATATGTGGCATTAGAACAAGTTAAGACAACAGATTACGGCATGTGTGCTGAGACTGAACTTGTGAGGTGAATATATTTTTAGGTTTTATAATTTTTTTCCTTTTTTTTAACCTTTCGCTCATGGTAGAATGGCTTTAAACAGTAGAGTGTTAACTAGATAAGTTTTTTTTTTTAACATGAAGCTCCTTGTAACTGATAGAGAAAGTGGTAGAACTCCACATAAAGAGATGGATAACTTTGAGGAGGTTGATGCTGAGGAACCTACACCTGCTAAGCCATGTTGTAAATGTGGTGAGCCTTACAAACAAGATAAACACCCCTGGGACCACCAGCAGCTGCTGTGCAAGTCTGGGCTAAGTTTATTAACTAAGACATGCGCATGTGCTTTTTAAGGCTTCTGCTGCAGAGAATGTGCAGAGAAATCTCTGTGTGATGTCATTCTCTCTTTTCGAGACTGGTTCCTATGTGGCACTTTAAGGAGATGTTAAATGTAGGTATTTGGATCCTACCTTTCAGACATGAAGTAAATGTTTAGAAAAGTAATAGGGATTTTTGGCCGGTAATGGTGATCTAGGTGGTTGTGAATTCAAAACAGCCGAAGGTATTTCAATGATTTGCTTTTCTAATTGTTGTAGCTGAAGGTGTAATGGTGAAAAATGATGCTTCTGGCCCTGGTGTGGTGCTTGAAAAAATATAGTAAGGACCTTGCCAGGCTTTTAAAAAGTGGTAGCCTCGATCCATATGCCTTGGATTAGTTCTGAATTTACAACATTGCCACTTTGCTGTAGGATAGAGTTTAGCTGACAACCCAAAAGAGTTTCTTACAACTTCTCCTGGCAGAAGAAATGCTTTAAGATTTGTCACTTATGTTTGTAGTCACTTCAGTTCAAGGCCACATCCATAAATCTATTAAACTTGCAGTTCAGGAATCTGGAGTGCTTAAAATGTACCCAGAAATGACCTCCTGCTCTTCCTAGAGCACAGGGTAGGGTCTGGATCTGTGGTTCAAAGCACAAAATAATGCCTCTTCTTGGCATCTCACACTGCTGAACCTGCTACGCCAGTGGATGAGGAGGGGGATTGACATGATCATAGGCAAAAGCCTTTTTATGCATAGAAGCATGAGATGAGCGGTTGTGAAAGGGTTAATAAAGCAAAATATATTTGGAAGGTGTTAACTCCCACTAATGCCAAGGAAAACTCTGACTTACATGCATGGCCTTGTGGTTAGTCATCATCGATAAAGTTCAAGTCTGGATTCAAACAAAAATATTGGCTAACGTTCTTCTGACATCATTTATGTGACATGATTTCACCCGTGGCATAGTGTAGTTATTGACTGGCCTTGACACCTAATCTTGGTACGAGACTTTGATGAACTTACTCAAAACAGGAGACTCTTGAAGTCAGTCACCACAAGCCCAGCAGTGCCAAAAATTATCTGTACTTACTCTTTAGAAGTTCAGTGCTGGGAAAGGGTCAGGCTGAACAGAATGCATTTTCACTTGATTTAGGCATAGATTTTGAAGTTGGTTACCCTCACGTTCCAAAACCATGGTAAAAGAAACACTCAAACAGAATTTAGGAAAACAACCATGCTGGAAGTAGGGGGGCATGGGAGCGTTTCCTTTGGTACTGCACTGGCAGCAGGGCAGCTGCCTGCCAAAACATGAAGGCTTAAAACTGTAGAGATGAGCTCTTGCTCAGAGCATCCTGGATGGTAAATGCACTGCTCATCACTTTGGAAATGTGGCTTTTTCTGCTTTCTTAGCTGGGTCTGTTGTAAAGCCAAGTTAAAATTGCAGGCTTGAGGCAAATTCTGGGTTTTGCTTGGGGGTAAGTAGAGGTGTGTTCAAGATCTTAATCCCAGCATTGTGTACACATGTTGGAAGGCCAGAAAACTTCAGAAAATTATCAATACTCAAATATTCTTGTAGAGCTCTGACCATGGGAACACTTGCATGCAGCAAGTCAGGTGCAGAAATGAGGATGGGTGGTAGTCAGAGTAGCCTTTAGCTGGGAAGATAGAGCTTTAAATGAGAAGCCAAAAATGTGGAAGAGGCAAGGGATTAAACTACAAAGAAAACTTAATACTCAGGCACAGCGTTGTGAATATGTGCTGGGCTTGCTTTCTGTTCTAGAACACTTGGTGTGCTGTTCTAGGCTTTTAAGACTGCAGTTATTACGGATTTGAGAGACTCTTGTAGATTAAATATAAAGGACAAATGCTGTCCTACACAAAAGCTAAATTTTGTTAATGGGTGTAATATTAGTCATGTTCCTCAGTGAGCCAGTAGTATGTAGAATTCAATGCAAAATTAAATGGAAAGCAAATACTGATCCATGCAGCTACTTTTTCAGCTGGATTGTGCTGTATGAAGATACACAGTATTTGGTACTCACTAATTTGTAGTGACATTAGCACTTTTTAAATTACTACATTTTCAAGTAATGCCTCTGACATGAAAGTATCGTAGAGGGAGAAGTTAGGAAGCAAAGTGCAAACAGCAAAAATGCAAGTAGAGACAGTGATTAAACCTCGTAATTCTCCGTCTCTTAGTCCAAGGCGTGGATTAGGGCGTACTAAAACCAGTTTTCACCTCAGTTAAACTGAACTGAAGAGCGATAGAACACAGTTATGCCCCAGCATCTCTGAATGCCCCGGGATCTCCTACAGACCACCACGAGATGGCACCAGGGGCAGCCCTACGTGCATCTGGGAAGTGCTGCTTTCACCAGGATCCCCGTACAGAGTTAAAGTGCCTGCTTTTGCAAGCAGGGTAGGAATGAACAGGGAGAACCATCACAGAGCTGTTGATCTGTAATTAAACGGGGCCGTGTGTCAGGGCTATTTCAGAGGAATTATTTTCCATGAATTCTATAAAATCTGGATGGTCAAGAGCTGGGGAAAAACTGGTAATTTAATAAATAGTGGTTCTGTGTCAGGAATACTGGAGACAAAGCAAAAATGAGTAACATTCATGTATCGATAGTAACATGTACAACTTGCAGTCAGAAAGTTATCTTTAAACACTTCATGTTCAGCTAAATAATACATCCATGATGATTGCTGATACCAAGTTTTGCTGGGTTTGTAGGATATCTGGGAAGGCGTCTGTCACTGCCACGTTCTAAGGTTTGGGCTCTTCCATTGCTGCCAGGAGCTGCTTTATGATGACTTCTTCCCAGCAGTATTACTTGCAATGAATGTCCTTGAAGGGCTCTGGAGTGGAAATAGGGAATGCACACCTGTTTCCCACTCGTAGCACCAGAGCAATCCCTTAGAACTCCTATCTGATGTCTTTGTGTTGCTAGGACTGAACGTGACATACTCCTCCAGACCATTCCCCTCTGTTTGCTTGTCTTTCAAGAGTTTGGTGCTGGCCAGGGAAAATGGGGAACTGTTGCTGGGTGATTTAGTGGCAGTAGGCACAGTACCCAGAGCCTCCATTGCCTCTTGACCAACCTGATTTCCGAGGCCCGTGTGAGAAGGTAGAATGAGGAGAAGAGGCAGGAGCAGTGGGTAAGGATCAAGAGAGGGGTTACTTTGGAGGGTTCAACCCATACAAATTCACAGGATCTGATGGAGCCCATCCAAGATGGAGAGAGAACCTGCTGATGCCCTCACAAGGCTGCTGGGACATCTTACATGACCATCTTTATTGGAGAGCAGGGAAATTCCTGGTGGCTGGAGGACAGCATGTGTTGCCCCTCTCTTCAAGCAAGGCCTGGGAAGCAGTGTAGGGAACTGCAGGGAGTCATCCTTGCTTCTGTGCCTGGAAAGTCACACAGTGAGTCCTCCAGGAACATGTTTCTGGGCACATAAAAGAGAAGTGGGTGGGAATGGTCTGTATAAATGTATGAACTTACTGAGGTCAGTCACACCTGACCACCAGGATTGTCCTCTGTGATAAAGTGACTGAATTTGTGGATGAGGAGAGATCAGTGTATGTTTTTACCTCAGCTCAGCAAGGCTTTCAGTGCTTTTTCCAACCCTGTTTTGGTATTAAGGTTCAAGATGTCGTGGGCTGGGTTAAGCACTGACTGATGGATTGGGCTCAGAGGGAGTGGTTATCCTCAGTGGGTAACAGGCTGACCTCCAGGTGGAGTCTGGTGACCAGGAATGCTGCAGGGATCTCACCTGGCACCTTGAACATTTTTCCAGTAACCTGAAGGAGAGAACTCAGTGCACTCTTAACACGTTTGCAGGTGACACCATGCTGGGGAGAACCAGCTGGTAAATGTGGACATGGAGCTGCTGGAGGAACAGGTCAACAGCAGCCCATGGAATTTGAGAAGGGAAAAGGCAAAGACCATTTACAATCAGAAGTTTTAGTTAAAGCAACTTAGAACTCCAGCAGAGCTCTGTGACTGAGCTGGGGGTCAGGTTTGCACTCATGCACACCAGGAAGGGTGAGGTTGCACTGGACCACGGTGGCTGCCCAGGGCGTGCCAGGCTTGCATTGCATTGCTGGCTCCAGTTCTTCAGAGATCCAGAAAGAAGAAACAGGAGCAGTGGCTTGTGCAGCTGATGTATTTTAGGGAGTTAATCAGATACCTCTATTATATTTTTGAATGTGTTAAATGCTGCTTCCCACTGCGGAGAAGTTGCTTGTTTCTGGGCAAGAAGTAGCTTGTCGAGCGGGATGTCAGGGAGACAAATGGTGAAGTCTTGCAGCTCAGGCTCAGATGTTTTAAGTGAACCATGGAACAGGTTATGTACCTTGTGTGCAGAAGGACAAGGTGCTTTGGTCTATAATTATGGGCTGCTGCCTGTGAATGAGGAATCAAGACATTACGAGGCTTTTGCAGTTTAGTTTCCAACTGGTCACCTGCCAATAGATTCTGCTACTTTAATATCCATATATGGATCCTCTGAAATAAGGCCCTGCGCAAGAGCAGACCTCTACTGCGGTTTTATGGTCTAGTGAAGGATTTTGTAATTCCAAACTCTTAGCCTGAGCAGGATCAAGTGACTTTTTTTCCATATCTGGCAATTATATTATTCATTTCAGAACAACATTAAAAACCTGGAAAGTGTAACTGCTGTGTTACAGGGTGAAATCTGTCACTGTTTATCACAAACCTGAGATGTGATAGGGCTGACAGCTGCAGGGAGATTTGTTGGTGCTTTTTTGCCTGCTCTACTGAAAATGACAGAGTTTTTTGCCCTTTGAAATGTGGTTGCCACCTCATTTTTGGCTTGTGTCACTACACTAACGTGACAGTGTTTCCACTTTCCAGTAGAGGGGACAGCCTGATGCGTGTGAGCATGTCTCTGTATTTCAAATTCACTTTTTGATATTTTCATGTTCCATTTTCCTAAAGAAATCCAAATTTCTCATGACATTTAAACAATGGTAACTTATTTTGTAAGCTCTAAAAATTAATTTTTAAAAGAGTAAATTAATTGAATTTTCTTTTGTTTGTTTTGCTGTTTCTGCCCCACACTCCAGATTCTGAGCTATGAAGCCTGAGGAGCCTTTTTAAATGCTCCTAGTACTGAATTCCTTCTCGAGAAAGATGCCTTATGGAAGAAATTCTTTAGGGTGTTGAGGGACTGGAACAGGTTGCCCAGAGAAGTTGTGGATGCTCCTTCTCTGGAAGTGTTCAAAGCCAGGCTGGCCTTGAGCAACCTGGCCTAGTGGGAGGTATCCCTGCCCATGGCAGGGGGACTGGAATGGGATGCTCTTTGATTTCTCTTCCAACCAAAACCATTCTATGACTTAAAACCTCTGTATTAGAAGCCAGTCAGTGTCAGTCCTTGTTCAGGGCAGGGCTGCCTGCCTGGCTACTTACCCACTGCCTGTGGTAGCTACAGAAAGCTGGGAATGCCAGTGTGGTGTTTGAGGACACAACCAAATGAGGCATTAACAGTTTCCTCCTGAATGCTGAAGCCAGCAGGAACCGTGGAGAAGCAGGAATGGGAACAACACGTGTAGTGCAGGGCAGGGATTTAAAACGCCTTTACTGACACCTGGTTCTGTACTGGGGCTGATGCCATTGCTCCTGCAGGACGCTGCATAAATTGGAAAAAAACCCAACTGTTGTGGTTTTGTTGAACCTGAATTTCAGTTGGTAAAGCTCAGAATTTCTTTCACAGACAGGAGGATGCCAGTCCAGAGGGATGAATGCAATATAAAAATCCCCAGCAGATGGGGACTGGAATTTCCCAAAGAGTGGCACTGCCAGCTGGCTCCTGAGGGCCTCCAGGGCTGGCACAAGCTGCTGCAGCCTGAAGGAAACACTGGGAGGCTGCTGGTGTCCCAAAGGAGGGGAACGTGGTGGGTTGGAGCATCATTGTCCAGAGCTGCTTTGTGCCTTAACACAAGGGACATTCCAAATGGTCGGAGCAATTTTTATATTTCAGCTTTTTATTTTGGTTAACAGAGCAGTACCTCACAGAAGGCCACTATACTCATCCATTGGCACAGTCTTACGTTTTACGTCCCGCCATTTCTGTACATGTGGGAAATCAGGATATATTTCAGAGAGGGGCAGAGGATGAAAAGAGCTAATGAGTTACTAAGAGATTGCCTTAGCAGTTCACACTGTACAGATGGATGAAACCAGCACGCTGTCCTTTCAGCAATATGGTCCGTGAGGAAGACTGAGCCTGCTAAAAAATACAGATCAGCACCCACGCTGCTGTGGACTTCCTCTGCTTTAGTAATTCTAGTATTTTCTATAGAGCAAATATAGCATACACATCATATATATATATATATATAGTAAAAATAGTATTTTCTAGCTCTTAAAAAAGAAGAAAGAAGTTGAGCTGTCATGAATGCAGAGCCAGTCTCTTATACTTGTAAAGAGTGGGACTTTAAAACCACCATGAATGGCACGGTCAAGTTTCTAAACACTTCCAAGCAGAAGATTACCAGACAGTTGGGTTGTCCTTTGGCTGTGTAGGAATGGGGCCATTGCAGTGTGGAGGCTGCAGGGCCAGTGTGGGTGTCTCCCAGGGTTTCTTGGTTGCTGCTAGGAAAGCTGTGCTGCTTCAGGTTCCTTTCTGCAAGATGTTAATAGTGATGCTGGCTTTTTTGCGAAATGCCTGCAGCCTGACGAATGAAGTTGTTTATTATACCAGAAGCAGCATAAAATCATAATGGCTCTTGGAGGGAATTTTTAGAAGCTGCATTATCCTTTGAAAGGAAGATGGAATACAGAATTATGCCAGATGCTCTTAAGGATGTAAATACCCTCTTTTCAGGCAAAATCGTTAAGCCCAACTTTCACAAGCTTTACTTTGGCAGGGTAATATGAGGGAGGGTGGAAGAGCAAACAGGCGCGTTCCTCCTTGCCTAGTTCCCCTGCATAAAGCGTTATGTCACCAAGGCTCTGGCTTACGGAGCCCCCAGCACAGATGCTGGCTGTCCTGGAGTCGCCACTGCCTGTCCCATTGCTGCGTGTTTCTCCTCATTTTAACTAGCTCCTCCAGAAGCCTTTTGTGTCCTTACTCTCCCCTCACCTCCTCCTCACCTGCAGGCTGGCTGGCCAGCGTTTGAACCCGGGCAGCCCCTCAGGAGGAAAAAGGGAGGAACTTTTTTGTCGAAACAACAAGAGAGGGACATTCATACAGGTCCCTGTGATAGGGCACGCCTGCAGAGCCGGGAGCATCCTCACCTCCAGGCAGCAGCCCCGAGGGCTTGGAGAAATCCCTGCTTGCGTAAGCGCTAATTAGCACTGCTGAAGGACTCTAATCTCATTGAGCAACTGTTTGGGGTGGTGGGGGGAGCGTCGGTCCTGTTGATACAATATATGTATGTAATTACAGTGCGGGCATGCCCAAAACTCACACTTAAAACTCAGAGTGTTTCTAGAATATCTAATCTGGAGTTGTTTTATTTTGGGTTCTTGACTTTCCGCTGTTAAACCTGTCAGGCTCCATCCAGTGACTCAGCAGGTACTTTGCCATTTGTTTGCAGGGAAATGCAGCAACAGCCTGTTTGCTTCAGTCCTGCTGGCAGTTTAATTGCTATGGTATTTCAACAGCTCAAACCAATATTCCAGATCACATTTATTTGGGTGATAAAGTCATTTGCCATATTCTAAACACCTGAAACAAGGAAGATTTTGTATCTTTTCAGTGCTCAGTTCCAGTCTTTCCCCCAGCTGGCACTGGGATGGGGAGTCTGTGGGGCAGCTTCTCAATGCTTTTAAGAAGAACCGAAATGTTATTACTGCTCCAGCATTCATATGCTGTAACCCAGAAGCCCAGCCCCTTGCTCCCCCCGGATTAAACATGCTTGCTTTGAGATGTCCCTGCATCTGCAGTGGTCAGAGGGAATCTCTGGGAGCAGGGAGCAGACGTGACTCATTTCGGATATGTGTGGATGCAGCTGAGCACAAACACAGGGTGACACATGCCCTGAAGCACTGGGAGCAGAAGGAATGGCAAGAAAACCATTTATTTCTTTCTCTGACTGAATTCCAGCATGGATCTCATTTGTGTCGCTGCCCCTTGCACAGGTTCATGAGTGCCCCAGCTTCCCCATCAAAGCCTTCTTGAAAATTTCAGCTTTGAAGTAATATTGTCAGCAGTGCAGGGTGTGGGGGCAGGGGGCAGCAGCGGAGCTGGGACACTCGCAGAAAAATGTCACTGCCCAGCAGCAGGAGCTGGAGGTGCTCACAGTTGATCACAGGCAAAGGCTTCACTGTCAGTCAATAGTGTTTGTTTTGAATTAGTGAAACGAGAATTGAGAAACTCCTGAGCAGAAAGGTGGGAGACTTTGCAGTCAGGGAGCTTGTCATCCACGTGCAGGAAGCAGAGAGACACCTGTGTCCCAGGAGGCTAAATCTGCTGCCCGGGGTATTTTTCTCATGAGTCTCAAGCTGTTGTTTACCTGTAGCAGAGCAGTGGAGACCACGCTTGGTTCTACTCTGGAGCACCTCCTCTGCGAGGATGTGTGTGAAGGGGTCCCCTGAGGCGGGCACAGGCAAGTTCTCCAAGCACTACTCTGCCAAAATTTGTGGGGGGAGGGGGTTGGTTTTGGTGTGTTACCTGTGTAGAGACGCTGTGCTTCCCCTGAGGTTCGGCAGAGTCAACCCAAAATCTTTGCAGCCCACCTGCCTCAGCATGCTGGGACAAGACAGCTCCGGGTGTATGGCTGTGTTTGCCCTGTCAGAATGAACCACCACGGTTCATGGACATTCTCCTGCTCAGTGCTTTGGTCCAGGATGAGTGAGAAAGAGCCTGAGGTGCCAACGAGCTCCACTTGAACTGAGGCATGTGAAGAGGAGAGCAGCCAACCTGTGCTCTTTGCTTTTATTAACGTGTCTTGAAGGGTTTGTTTCTCTGGGGTGCAAGGGCTCATCAGGGTGATTTTCAGCTGCTCCCATGTGGAAAATGTTGGCCTGAGTAATCCCACAGACAAGTAAAGGGTTTCAGTTTGCCCATTTCCAAATGTCTCAGTGTGAGCGGAGCAGGTGGGCGGAGGAGATGGGCTGTAAGTAACTCTGCTTTCCAGATGGTCCATTTCATCCAGGCCACTCGATGTGGATTATAAATGAGATAAATGGGAATGCACTGCCTATACATAACATCAACAACGGCATCTGTGACAGGATGTTATCAGGATGACAAACTCGCAGGGTATATGCAGTTACAAAGAGCAGGGCTCAGGTCTGGGCATTTTAATTGCCATTCCAAGGAAACCTGGTTGATGTTTTCCCTGTTTGAAAGAAGTATGGCCAAATACCACCCATATTCTGGAAGGGTTTGGTTTGGGTTAGAACTGGTACATGAAAAAAGCTCTTGGGGTGGTTCTGCCTATCCTGATGCAAAGGGATTGAGGGTTTGGCGTATTCACCCTTCAAAAATAAAGACTAGAAATTTAAAGATTGATGGCAGGCATTCATTTACTTGAAGTAAAGGAACTGAATGCTGCAAGAACAATTGGCTAAGTGAAGTCCATGAATACCTTTGAGCTAGGGATGGGAAGTCTCTTGTCAACAGGGTGGAACTCTAGGATTTCCAGCTGCCTTCTGGAGTTCCAGGAGCTCTTTACTAGCAGCCTCTGGAGCTTCAGCCTGAAACCCTTATCAGACACAGTGGTTTGTGAGATGAGTTGACTGGGCCTGATGGACCCTTCCAGCCCCTTATTTATGTATCCTTGGGATTTTTATACGTTTCTCCGGAGAGATCTTACACATAAGAGCAGGGCTGGGCACCTGGCTGGCCAAGCAGTGAGAGGAGCCAGAAGATACTAGCACGGGCCAAAGAGCTGAGACCGTCTGGGAAGGGTTTGAGAGCAGTCCCCCCCACCCCTCTGTGTGTCTGTGGATATCCTGCATTGCCCTGGGGGCTGACTGTGCTGACCTGGCACTGCTTCTGGTCGCATCTCCCTTGGCCTAGGGACGGTCAGGTCCTCTGCGCAGCTCCACGTGCTGTGGTGTCGCAGGAGATGGGGTCAGCATCCTGCTGTCTCTGTGCCTGACGCTGCACACCCACACACCTCGGCAGCCAGGCCCCACAGTCGTGTGACATTGGGAAGCAAGGCCTGATTCCCAGCCATTGGGCAGGTGTGGGCCCCCGGGAGCACCAGGGGCCCTGTGCTGCCTTCAGCTGACGGAGGTGAGAAACGAGAGCCCCGCAGGCCCTCGGCACAGGCCCTGACACTGGACGCTGCTGTCCCCACCGGGGACGTGTGGGCAGGAGCCATGAAGGGTGGTTTGGCCTCCGGTCCTGCACCCACCTCAGGAAGAGCCGCGTTGAGGCCGGAGGGCTCTCACGTCGCGGCTCCGGGGCAAACTGGGACCGTGCACCGTGCAAAACCAGTGACTGAGTTGGGAGTGCAGAGCGTTGTTTCGGCACTCTGAGTGCCCCCTGCCCACCCAGCTGCCAGGTGCAGGGGCTGCAGCGAGCGGAGCGGGAGGGGAGCGGCTAGGCCGTGTCCCTGCGGGAAGGGATGATCCTGAGCAGCCGCCTGCCCGCAGCCGGCTCCCGGCCTGACCCCGCGGGCAGCGATGGGATCCGTGTGCGCCTGGAACTCACGCTGGCGAGACCCGGGGACCGGCGGTGGGTGGGAGACGGCTGATGTCAGCGCAATGGACCCGTATCTGTGGCAACCAGGATAAATAAATAAATAAGGCGCGTGTGCCGGAGCAGGAGGCGCGCAAGCCGCTGCGCTCCTCAGCACAGCCCCGCCGAATATCTCTTAAGCGGCTTAGCAGCCGCGCTCCACTTTATTACCTGCGCGTCTGCCGGCTGGCGGAGAGCATCCAGCGCCCTCGGCGGGGACCCCAGGAGCCTCCCCCTCTCTTCATCTCCCTCCTCCTCCTCCTCCTCCTCCCTCCCCGGCACTGGCAGTGGTTTGCTCCGAGCACCCAGAGCTCGATGCGGAGCCGCTGCTCCGCGGTGAATTTCGGTGGTGCCGCGCAAGGCCGGAGGCGGCTGCCCTCATCCCCAGGGCGGGCCCGGCCGCAGGCAGGTGTGTGACCGCCCAGCCCGGCAGCCCTGCCCGCCGCAGACGAGCCATGCTGGAAGTGCTGTAGCCGAGCCGGAGATGGATGGTGTCAGCAGCAACAGGAACATGTCTTACAGTAGATGGAGTTACAACAGGTATTGTCCGTCTTGTTTTGGCTTGTTGTTTTCTTTTTTCTCTTTTTTCCTTCCTGGTGTTGTAAAACCACCACGCCGTTTATATAAACCGAGATGGGGAGCCCTCTTCAGCCCTTTACTGATGCTGCTTTTCCAGTCTTGGGACACCGTGTGTTCCCAGTAACTCCAGCAGTGGCGTTTGCTGATGTTTAGTAGGTGTTTGTCCGGAAACCAGGGTGGGAGTTTCACCCTGGGGTGGTCAGACTGGGAGTGCTCCCAGCCCTGAATGCAAATGTTTCCCAGGCTCTCTCCTCCGAGCAGGGCTCTGGGATGCACTGATCACCTCAGCAGTCACCCAGACTTCCAAAAGGTGGTCTGTAGGAGCTGCTGCTCGAAGCTTTCGACAAATCTAAACTAAAGCTTGGGAAATGAAGGTGGCAGGGAGCCAGGATGTGGCTAAAGAGTGATGTTCTCAAGTAAACACTATGTGCAGCCCAGGTACCACAGAACTGAGAGGGCTGAATTTGGTGTCTCATTGAGACAGCTGAAATATTCCCACTGTGTTTCATACCAGCATGTTTGCTTTTTCTCTTCTGGGAAACAGAAATTTATCGTAGCATTAGTTTTGTTTTTATGTGATTCGCGGCTGTGACTGACAGGTTCTTCAAGCCTGGATCAAAAAGAAAGGTACCAACTCCATGCTCTTTTCGTTTTCTTTTTTTTTTTCCCTTTTTTTTGTTTTGTCTGTGTAAATGTTACACCTGAAATGCTAAGCATAACCAGTATTAGCATCTCACTGAATCTCTACCACAAGCCACCAAAATATTCTGAAGAGATAGCCCTTGGAAGTGGTTTTTAGTGCTTAACCAGGTATTGAGTGTTGCCCACGCTCCCTGGATGCGTGGGTACATACATTTTATATGTGCATCTAGAGAGTTTCACTCATTTTTGGTGCATTCTCACTGCCTCAGCAGTAAAAATACGGATACAGTGATGACAATGGAACAATGTCTTCTTTGAAAAAAATGTGTATGTGTTTATGTGTATGTAAAACTGAGTTATACAACAAGCTGTGATTTTATGCCTGTATTGTCCCATGCAGAGGATCCTTTCCATCTGATGCCACGTCCTCAAAGAGCAGCAATGAGACCCTGAAGTGCTCAGTCTGTCCCATGCAGCCCAAGTTTACAGCAGTTTCAGTATTTTAACCCCACACTAAACAATCCAAACATTTCACACAAACTCCTCTTGGAGGTTTTCTCCCAGTGCTATCACACTGTGATCTAACCTTATGTATTGCTTGCAATCTATTTCTCCAGTTTTCAGTCTTCCTGACCCTGACAGAGAAGTCACTGATGAGTGTCCATCGGCCTTCACCTGGGAACATTCTGCACTTGTGTGTCCACCCTGCTTGGCTCTCCTACTTCATCTGGGGCAGAAATGCAGCATTTCAGTGCCCAGGCTGGTTTTTTGGTGGCCAGTTTCCCAATCTGGGGATTTTTCCTAATAAATCCAGCTGATGCCTGTGTACTATATATATATATATATTTCAGTGCTATGAGGATGAGGAGTGAATAACAGCTTTCACTCCCAGTCTTCTGAAAGCCAGTGCAGAGTTGTTGTCTCAGACTGAGCTTGCCCTTCCACACCTCTCTTGTGCCCAGGTACCTGGCAGGAAAAAGAGGTAACTCTCCTGTACCTCAAACCCTGGTGGCTGATGTTTGCATTTGGAGCATGTCCCAGCTTTGGTCTCGCTCATCAGTGGCCACGGAAGTCCCAGCTGCTCTCAGGGTGGCAGCTCTGTGGCAGAGTGTTTCAGGCAGAGACATGTGGACAGCCCTGTGAACAGCCAAGCACTGCATGAAGGCCAAAAACTTTTTCTTGGGATGTGCACCCAGGTAATCCTCTTCTGTTGGCATCCATGAATCAGCAGGAATAGAGGGATGGGGCCACTGGAGCAGGTGCTGCCTCCCATAAACACAGTTGCATCCATAATTAAAAAAGAAACCACACATTATCTATGCAATTAAACTAATTAAACTGAGATTTTGGCCTTTGGACTCCATAAAATGCATGCATGGATTTTTCCCCATGGAAATGAGAGAAGTTGCCGTGTCCCCTCTAAATGGCCACGCATTTGTGTGCAGCGTGCAGACATTTTTCTAGTGGGGTTTATCTGACATTTGTTGTGTATCTCAGCATTTGTCCCTGATTGTGGTCTTCCCTTAGGCTTGCTGTCCAGGACATCCACAGGTTGTACTTGGCACTGGTGAGGCCACACCTCGAGTGCTGTGTCCAGCTCTGGGCCCCTCAGTTCAGGAAGGACGTTGAGACGCTTGAGCGTGTCCAGAGGAGGGCGACAAGGCTGGTGAGGGGCTTGGAACACAAGCCCTATGAGGAAAGACTGACGGAGCTGGGGTTGTTTAGCCCGGAGAAAAGGAGACTCAGAGGTGACCTTATCACTCTCTACAACTTCCTGAAAGGGGGTTGGAGTCAGGGGGGGGTTGGTCTGTTTCTCCAGGCAGCAACTGACAGAACGAGAGGACAGTCTAAGGCTGCACCAAGGGAAATATAGGTTGGATATTAGGAAGAAGTTTTTCATGGAAAGAGTGGTGAAGTACTGGAATTGTCTGCCTGGGGAGGGGGTGGAATCACCATCCCTGGATGTGTTTAAAAAAAGATTGGATGTGGCGCTCGGTGCCATGGTTTAGTTGAGGTGTTAGGGCATGGGTTGGACTCGATGATCTTGGAGGTCTCTTCCAACCTGGTGATCCTATGATTCTATGATTCTAGGTTGTTCCTGCAGATAACTTGTGCAACCAAGAGTGAGTCCAATCACTTGACTGCAGAACTTGAGGCGAGGGAGCCCCGCTCAGCACAGTTCCCCTCAGCTGCTCTCCTAACCAAAGGGAAGCTTCCCCCCACTCCCTCCCCCAGCCTAGACCAGTGTGTGTGTGAAAAAGAAACAGGTACAATTGGAAAAGGCTCTTCATGATCACATGTGGCCTTTCCACATGCGGCTTGTTGGCTTTCCTAAAACACCAGCCTTATCTTGTGCACATCTTTGCCTTCTTCCCATTTCAGTGTTGTGGTAATTTCCTGGTCACTCTGAATATTTCCAGCTGAAAGCAGAGAACAGGCAGCAATTTAAACAAAAACTGGGGATATTTTGATGATCCTAGAAACACTCAGAACTCTGGGTTCAGATAGCTAAGTTCTAGAGTAAAATAATGCTTCTCCTTCACCTTCTGCCCTTGGTGATAAGCTGTTTTCTGGACAGTTTATATTTAGTTTCTGTTTGGTTTCTTCTCCTCTTGAGCATCACACTACCTGCTCACCATGCCTGTGGTCCCTGGGTGTGCAGAAATGCTCATCCTCCAGGGCAGAGTCAAACTTGTTCTCTTCCAAGCATTCAGTGTTCAGGGCTGGTGCAGGTTTTGGCAGCTGGGCTGGTGCCCATCAGCACTCTTGCTGCCTCCTCCCAGGTCTCTTTGGGAACCATGCAGGCCCTTGCTCTTGGAGATGCTTGAAACCTCCTCGTGCTGCTGCTGTCTGCAAATAGAGGTGGCAAGTGGAGGTTTTACCCAGCACTTCCCATCATTCCCAACTGGAAATGAAAGCTCAGAGTCATTAATATGATAGGAAGGTGAAAATGGGGAATAGTTTGCGGCTACTATGAGACTGAGGAGCCATTCTCATGAGCTGGAACACCTGAGTCCTTTCTAGCACTCACAGCAGCTGGTGACCAGATTGTCAAATGCTTAAACCTCAACAACACCACCCAAATTTGACCCCTGAAGGTCAAAATGGTGCTCATGAAGGCTTAAGGGAGCTCTGATACCATGGATGTAGTTGAATTCAGTTGAAGGCACAGTTGAGGAAAGCGTGCAGAATTCAGTCAATCCATGGGCACAGAAGACCAGTTTGAAATCAAATATATGGGCAAGTACTGCAGAATGGGAATCTGCAGTCCACATTTGGAAAAACTGTGCAAGGAAGCAGTGGTTATCCATGATTTTGCAAGGTTTTTTCGTGAATCTGTGGACTGTGCTTAGCTCTTGTAGCGAGTCCCGAAGGATTTCTTCAGGAGCAGCAGGAAGCTTTGCAGAAGGAACGGGTAACCTTCGCATTATACTGATGCATGAACAAAGATTTTTTTTTTTACAAAAAAATCCAACAAACCAACAAGCCACAACAAAATACCAGATGCCAAGTCATCCCTCCTTTCTCACGTTTCTTCCTGCGACCAAAACATCCACAGATTTTCTCCCCTTTTCCCTCTTTCTTTTGCCTCTGGACTTTCTATTTCTTTCCTGGAGGGCTTCAGTGCAGCCATCCTGGCCTCACTAATTACCACACTATGAATGATAGAGGTTTTATCCACCAGCATTTGGAAGTATATTTTGGGAAACCTACTCTCAGGATGTTTCAACTGTTGGAGACAGCTTGAAACTTTTTTCTATTGATCTGTATCTTTGGTCTATTCTGGATATCAGTGTTGTTTTTTACTTCCTTTTGGAGCTGCTATTTCTGGTTTTGTCTTTTTTTAACCTCTGTTGAAAAGCTGTGACAGTGTATTTAGGTCATGGTGTTGGAAGGTTTCAGTCTTAGATCTTTGTTTTTGAAGGTTTTTAGACTCCTCTGCCTTGATTTTTCTGGGACATGCTTTCATCAATGAGTAAATAGGGGCTGTCCTCCAAACTTCATCCAAAAATGTTGTCTTAGGGAAACTTAACTTTCTTTTTCCTTCTCTTCTTTGAAGTAGCATCTCTGAAATCCTGAAGCATGTACAGGTTTGCAGCAGCAAGTTCACTTTGACTACACCAAAGAGCAGCTCCTCTCTACTTGCAGCCAAGCCCGCCTTCTCTCCTCTGCCTTCTTGTGTCTTCAGGTGTTTCCTCCTGGATGAGGTATCTTGAAAGCTGTAGTCACTGGCCAAAGCATTTGGGGGGATAAGAAGTGGATGTTGTTCTATGGGACAAAAGGAGGGTTCTGCCAACCCTCAAGTGAAGCCAGAATACAACATTTTAATAAAACATGTAACAGATACATAAAGCCTCATTATCACTGTTGAGAATTTAGTTTTCTGGAATTAGGTTCATTGTTTTCTTTCATAATAAAGCATCTTAATTTCAATGACATAGGAGAACCTAGAGTTTGGGAGTGATGTTTCTTTCCTTAAGTCAAGGCACTAGGAATGACCTGAGGTGTGTTCATGTGCACCCTCCCATGCTCAGGATGAATGTTTTGCGTTGGTTGGCAGCACGTCTTTGGAGTGTGTGAATTCTCCAGAGACTTGTGACAGCCTTGCAGAGAGGTGTGGGAGAGGAAACTTCAGCTCCTGCTTCCCTGAAGAAGAAATTTTAAAGCTTCTTAAACAAAAGTAGCCTGAGAATATAATTTAAACCTACTTGGCTTATGTACAGCATGACAATCCTAACAAATGTAAGAGTTTCTTCACTGAAAGAGTTGCAAGCACTGGAGCAGGCTGCCCAGGGAACTGGCTGACTCCCCATCCCTGCAGATATTTAAAGGCCATGTTGACATGACACTTGGGGACACGGTTTAGTGGTGGACTTGGCAGTGCTGGTTTAATAGTCAGATTTGATCTTCAAGGTAATTTCCAACATAAATGATTCTGTGGTTGGTGTTTGGGGCAGTAAAAATCGCAGCCAGCAGCTCAGTAGTGAGAGTGAAGGGGAAGTTTTTAAAGGAGTCAGTATTACAGCTGGTCTTTGGTTAATCCATAGTAACATTATATATGCAGGTAACATTAGTTAGGAATTTTAAGTAAGAAGGAGAGAATCACTTGAGTCTTAGCTTGCAATAAATATTGACACATAATATACACATCTTTTGTCAGTATAGTTATAGACCTCTGTAAAAGTTCCAAGGTCTCTGTAAAGCTTTGTGCTCAAATCCTGCCTTCAGGATGTCTCTTGAACCATGAAGACAACTCAAGCATTTCTTCAGGGTAGAAGGAGGCATAGGAAACCAACAAAACTGGCTATGAAGAGTGATGTACCACAAGAAATGCTGCTCTGGGTCTCTTATTAGCACTTTTCTCTTTCCTTGCTCTGTGGTCTTAGCACAAGCTCCATGTGAATGCCTTTTGTTACCATGTGTAAAAGACACATCAAGTGCCTCTGGTGCAGGAGCACAGAATTGTCAGTCTCTGCTGTGCCTGAATCCATGCACGATGCAGGGAAGATCGAACATGGCAGCTCTGAGCTATCAGATACTCTTTGTGCTCTCGCTGCAGCTCTCAGCATTAGATTATATCTTAAAGAAGAATCAGCCACATCGCTCATGATCAGCATTATCATAAAAAGAAAACCTTTTCTCTCTCCAATACTTGATTTGTATAAATGCCACTACTAATGGAAGTCTGAGGAATAACATTCATGGCTGAACACCAACAGAGATGATTTTCCCCTTCAGAAATGAATCGGGACAGAAGAGCCCTCCCAGCTGTTGACACAGTGGGATGTCCAGTTGAGATGACCAGGCTGAGTTCAGCCAGCAGCCACCTGTACTTGTAGAAGAGGAGAGGGATGTTAGCCAGTGCTTGGATATATCTGAAATGCTTGAATGCTGAGGTCAAGAACAGGGGAAGATTCCAAGAGCTTGTATAAAAACAAAGATGCTCACAAAGATGCAGTGCAAATTGTCAACAAATCAGTCCAAAATGAATTTCAAAAGTATTTCTTAAGTTGTAATTTGCCTCTAGAAGTCAACTACATAGATGATCAGACAGGTAAGTCACCTTGCTTGAAAAAAATGATATTGTTTCATTATTTTTATGAGCTTGCTGTGTTGTGTGTTTGATTCCTTTTATCCTGCTGGTTCTGTGGTGTGTTATGGTCGTGTTACTGTGACAAACTGCCACTCTGTCAAACATCCAATTACTTACTTACCTGTCAGGTGAATGTGCCAGTTCAAATTCCTCCACCAATTTGTGTGCCTTTGGGGAGACAAGATCATGCCTAGATGCTGTAATTCCAGGGGCAGTGCTCTTCTGTTTCAGAAACAGTCCAGTGTGTTTTGAAGTTCCACTGTTTCCTGCACCCCAGCACCCTCCTCCTCCATGCCGTGCATTTCTGCTGCCTGTGAACACAAAGGGCTGTTTGGAGGGTGGAACAGTTCCTACAGGCACTGATGGCATTGGTATTAATGTTAAACTATTGATCTGTTCTTGAGGAATTGTGGGCGAGCTCACCTAGATTCGCTCTTGTCTTCGCAGAGTTTGCTGGCAATCCCTTAAAACACACTCCTTGAAGTGAAACTTTTCCAACTTGAAAATCCTGCTCAAACATCTTCTGCTGGGACTCCTGGAGTACCAAAGCCAATTCCTTTATGTGGCTTTTCTATGTATGCTCTCACAGGTTGTTCTGCAGAGCTGTAACCTAAAATCCTCCCAAAAGCCAGGGAATTTGCCTGGTTGGTGAAAGGTGGTCCCAGAGAGCTTTCCGAGGAAGGCTGCGTAAGGCAGAGGTCTGGAGGGACTCGGCAGGGGCTATCAATCAGAGAGTCAGCTCAGGAGAGGCTGGCTCCACACAGATTGTTTTCCCTGTCTGCAGGCTGCTCTGGTTTCTAATAATATAGCTACATTTTTGCTTCATTCCAAGCTTGAATTTTGTTCCTTTTTAATGCAGTACTATTGAAGTACGGCTGCATGGGCTTTCCCAAACTGAAGTTTCTCCTTAAAGTTAGTTTATCCTTCCATTGTCTTTTTTTACATCTTAGGTGGAACAACTAAAGTGCTCTGCTTTTTAGCATAATTTGACTAGTTTTAGGAAGAATAATGAAACTTGGGCTTCGTAACATGGTCTAGTAGATTTGAACCAGTTTTCAGAATGGAGTTATCATCTGGACTGTGGAACAATGCACTTAGACTAGAAAAGACTTTTTGGTAGGAAGGTGCAGATGAATCAGAAGGAGGAAATGAAGAGAGGGGCCAGTAGGCAAACTGGGAGCTGTTCATTATTAAACACTGTAGAGCAGGTGAGCTGATTTTTATGTACATGTGAGGCAGCGTTGTGACCAAGAAAGACGTATGTGGTCAGTGGATTTGGTTTGGTTTAGTTAGGTGGGTCCAAGTAAATCTCACAGGAGCTAACTTGCACCGTGCAGATTCTCTTGGAAGCTGTGATTTTGCCTGCTGTGGCTTTCTCCCCACCTGTGTTCTTTGGTGTGCACAGATACCCTGCCACATTTTCCCAGTAACTGCATCACCCACATCACCGCCACCTCAAATTTCACTCCTTCCACCTTCAGTGTCTGCCACATACACTTCTTTTTCTCTCTGGCACGCTTCATTTCTCTTCTCGCCTTCCTAGAAATCCCTTGATTGTATTTAATTAGTGAGGATTTTGAAATTTGGTGCGGGCCACTCACGCAAGAAGCAGAGGAGCCAGCCTGGGTTATGAACCCTGGCTGAGGCCAAAGCCCACTTAAGTCCCTCCTTACAACCCTTCGGTTCTGCTAATCACAGTAAGAGGCTTAACTCCAGGAGTATGGGATGTTGGATACTACAGCCAAAGATGTTCATATCAGACTCTGGGCTATTTTCATTCATCCTTTTGCAAGTGTAAAATGATTCCTGAAGCAATGGGTGTACTGAGATCCAAGGCAATTTACTTATGCTTGGAATGCAGGTGTA
Organism: Eulacestoma nigropectus; assembly: GCA_013397775.1. Classification (NCBI taxonomy): domain Eukaryota; kingdom Metazoa; phylum Chordata; class Aves; order Passeriformes; genus Eulacestoma; species Eulacestoma nigropectus. The sequence continues at coordinate 167,753 of VZTE01004034.1, read as the reverse complement.
TGGATAGCAAGGAAAGGAGCTTTGAACTAAAAAATAAGAACTAGCCTTAAAACAGAGCTGAGAATTAATGTTCCAGACTTGTTGAAAACCAGAGATTTTGTTCCCACTGTCCACTTGTATTTGGTAGTTGTATTACACAGACATTGTTTGCTCTCTCTTATGAAAAATAATGAGCAACCACACAATATTACACTGCTTTTATTGATGCCTGAGTTATACCTTAGGTGAAGGTGCACTTCTCCCATCAGCTCCGGGTGCAGGTGGGCTGCTCTTTGCAAGAGGGCTGAGCCTAAGCCACAGCTGCTTATATTCATAATTTTTGGAGCTCCTGGAGTTGAGCTTCAGTCTGACTACAGGGATTATTAAATATATCATCTCAAATATGGTACCGTTAAGTGCAAATACACTGCTTTTGCCTCTAAGGCTGGGAAGGAAGGTGGTGATATTTTCCTGATATTTACTGTCTCTCCTGGGCATCAGGTCTTGGCTGCCAATAAGGCAAAAGGCCTTGCTGCCTGCAGCCCCACTCTTGTGCTCCTGGGGAAGTGAAGCCAGGATTTGTCCACCAGGCATCCTCCCAGACAGGCTGGGACTGCAGGCATCTCAGATGTGCCTGGGAGAGCAATTGAAGCTCAAATGTGGTGACCAAACTCTGTTTTGGTCACTGTAATGTCTTTATGATAAGTTTTGTACATTCGATTGATTTACTGGAAAATCTTGATGGACTGATAGGTTGTTTTAAAATGTAATTCAACTAAAATGTCTGCAAAAGAAGAAACATTTGTTTTGCTTATCCATGGCAGTGAGGTTTTCCCGTTGTCTTGGCTGTGCTGTAGATTTGTTAACGTAAACCAATGAGATGCTGAGTTAAGAGTCAAACAAAACCTTGCTCTCAGGTGAGAGACAAGGATCTGTTCCCATCTTGGTACACAAAAATGCACTTGTTTAGGTGCAAGCTTTCATTGTTAATTAACAAGTATGAGTGGTCTGTGGTGCTTCTCTGGCCATCCCATGTGGAGCATTCCCATCCAGCCTGGGGCGGCTGTGCTGGGGGAACAGCCCTGGATTATGGGTGCAGGGTGAGGCTGAGTGCAGTTCCTGCTGTGCTGATAGAGGAAGCTTGATTTTTTTTGGCATTGATGATTACCTTTCTGCTAAGAATCTCTCTTTGCTTTCACCTTGGCCCTATTGAACTGTGGGATCATCTCCATGCTATGAAATATGTGCCTAAGTCCCTTTCCTGTGGTTCTTATGAATCATGCCAAGAAAAACATTGCAAAGAATATCGATTTACATCTTATCATTTACCTTCCTGGCTGGTTATTTGGTCCAGACTTGGTCACAGAGAGAAGCTGCTGGTATTTTTATGGATTTATTCTTCCTGTGTACTGAGCAGCATGAAAATGCTTGTGCCTCCAGTAGCAGTATGATGCTCCAGTAGCGGTGTGAGGCTACACACCTCTTTGAAAGTCTGGCTTCTCTGCCAACAGCTGCTTTTTTTCTACAGTTGTAATGTCCAAGTTTACCTTTTTGATGTCATCTCAGTCATAGTGCAGCTCTACAAAAATTCTGAATTCTGTGTACAGTAAATGAAATATGAACATTTCAATGTCAATGCTGGAAATATAAAGAATTTTTTTTTTTTTACCAAGTTTCTCTTCACCACTTTTGTGTAGGTAGTTGGCAAGTCAGGGTAGATGACTTGGATAAGAATAGGTACGGAGAGAGGGAGTAATAAAACAGATTATTTAGCAGGGAACAATACTAGAGCCCTTTAATGAGCCTCTTCTGAAATATCTCAGATTGAGTCGTTTAATATGGTGCAGAAATTATGCAAAAAGTTTTCTAATGTTACTTGGATTCTGTCCTCAAGTACTGTCAGCTTTTTCCATGCATAAGTTCCATGGTCTATAAGTTATAACTTAGGCACCATTATAACTTAGGCACTGCCAAGTTTTTCTGTGCATAAATTACAGCAGGTTTATAAGTTATAACTTTTTTTTTTTGAGGGGGGACAACTGAAAAGCCCATCCCTGTGCAACAAACTATTCAAATATGTGCTCAGATCCCACTGTCTGTGATATGGGGACACTGTTCTTAAATGCTTGTTAGTCTGACTTAAAATTCACCTTTGCCTGGATGCTGGGCACGAGGCTTTGCTAAATGAAAGAAAAAGAGCACAGGTACCAGGGGAAGGTCTCACTGCAGACATCCTGATTGTTTAAATTTGAGTTCAGCTTTGTTTTGGTTACAGGCTTGTGGGCTGACATTTAACTACAGCCTCGTGCTCCCCACCCTGGCCCCAGATGGCCTTATGAATAGTCTGGTCTATGGATGTAAAAAGAAAAATAATCTATAATAGAAGACATAGAAAATGGCTGAGGAAACAAGAAGTGTTATCCAGCATGTCTCAGGGAATTGGATTGCTGACATCAACCAGCCACTCTCCATCTTGCTCACCCATGTGTAGGAGGGATGTTCCTTACTGGATGTTGGAAGAGGTCTCTAGAATTAGATGTTTACAGTGAAGTTCACTCTATGATGCTCCCTGAGAGCTGCCAGCATGCTCCTTGCTCTGCCATCTTGTCTGTCCTGTGACTGGGAACTTCACCTTTTCTTTGATGCTTTTCAGACACCCTCTGGATATTCTAGGAGACTTTTAGGGCCACTAGATGAGCTTTTTTTTGACCAGCTCCATATTCTCGTCCCTCTGTCTGGAAAGAGGTTGATGCAGGAAATACTCCGTTAACAATACAGGAAGTTTAGAAAGACAGTTTGTTTACTTCCATCTCTTTCAAGTCCTCTCCTTTGTATTCTTTTTTTCTGCTGTTTTACTGTCTTTTACTGCCAGTTTTACTGCAGTCACATCCCTGGTGATGGACCATAATAACCCCAAATAGGTATTATTTTTGATGCACCTTAGCAGTGGACAAGGCTAGAGAAAATGAGGGGGGATCTTCACAGGTGTTCACTTCCCTGAGCTGTTGCATGAAGGATTCAAGTGCCTCCTCTATTAAATCTGCACTGTCCTGATAGTGCGTTATCTGACAGTTGGCCAGAGAAATATGAGCTGTTATTTTGAGGTGTTTAATCACATTCTGGAATGGTATTAATTCCATTCTGGAATGGTATTCCAGTGTGGTGGTTGTGCAGTGAGAGCACGGCTTTGCAGAGCTGGAAGCCTTGCGTGTGCAGTGGTAGGCGTGCAGCCAGGCACCTCTGCAGTACGGGAAAGCCCAGATGAGCAGATGGAGAGGAGCCTTGCCGAGAAGGACTTCGGGATAACCATGGATGAGAGGCTGGACGTGGCCTGGCAATGTGCGCTTGCATCCCAGAAATTACCCATATCCTGGGCTGCATCCAAAGCACTGGGAGCAGCAGGGGAAGGAGGGGGTTTTGCCCCTCTGCTCTGCTCTGGTGAGACCCCGCCTGCAGTGCTTCATCCAGCTCTGGTTCCCCTGCACAGGAAGGACATGGAGCTGTTGGAGTGAGTCCAGAGGAGGCCACCAGGATGATCAGAGGGATGGAATATCTCTCCTATGAGGGAAGGCTGATAGAGCTGGGATTGTTCAGCCTGGAAAAGAGAAGGCTAAGAAAGATGGAGAGGGACTTTTTACAAGGCCACGTAGTGACAGGACAAGGGGAAGTGGCTTCAAATTGAAGGAGAGGTGGTTTAGACTGGATATTTGAAAAAACATTTTTACTGTGTAGGTGGTAAGGCACTGGAACAGGTTGCCCAAAGAAGTTGTGGCTACCCCATCCCTGGAAGTGTTCAAAGCCAGGCTGGATGGGGAACTGAGCAACCTGGTCTAGTGGAAGGTGTTCCCGCCCCTGGCAGGGGAATTGGAACAAGAAGACCTTTAAGGTCCCTTCCAACCCAACCCATTCTATTGCTTCTGTGAGTCTCTGTACGGGAGATGACGTGGGCAGAGGTGTTGATGTCCTCCCTTTCCTCTTCCCCACTCTCAAAATACCTGTTACCACAGGGGAGAAGGAATGGGGAATCTTCCTCCCAAACATGCGTCCAGTTCCTACTTGTGAGTTCAGCTGTGCTAAGCTCACGTAGCTCCCCTGCCTCAAATCCTGCACATGCATTCCTTTTTTCCCTCTACCTGCCTAAATATATCATAGTCATGTGCCTTGCTCAGTGTTGCAAGAGATAATTCCTCTCAATTTTTTAATTAGATCAATTCCAAAGCCTTGATTAATTGGATAAATACACCTTATTCCTACTTGCTGGCTTAAGACACTCATCAGAAACAATATTTTCATCTGGAAGTGAGGTCTCTTCCCTGGAGTTTGCATCATGAAACCCCCAAATTTCGGGTCCAGGACTCCCCAAAAGCTCAAATTTGGGCTCTTGAACCCTTAATTTTGGGTTCTGACCCCCAAATTTTGAGGTCTTGACCCCAAATTTCAGGATGCTGACCCCCCCAGCCCTCAGATTTCTGCCCCCCAAATTTGGTGTCCAGATCCCCCCATATCCTCAAATTTAGTGTCTTGAATGCCCAATTTAGGGTCCAGGACCCCAAAATTGGGTGGTTTTGGAGGGTCCTGGACCTCCCAAACCTCCCAAATTTTGGGGTCCTGACCCGAAATGTTGGGGTTCTGACACCCCCAATTTTCTGCTACCCCCAGAGCCCCCCCAGTTTGGGATCCCAGCTCCCTCTAACCCCCAATTTTTGGGGTCCAAACCCCCCCAGATCCCAAATTTGGGCTCTTGAATTTCAGATCCTGACCCCCCATATTATGGGGTCCTGAAAACAGTGTCAGTGGCCCCAAGGATTAGAAGGCAGGCAGCTCCTGGGACATGTCACAGCCATCCCTGAAACTGCTCAGCACTCTTCGAGGCCGAGCTGCCTGGAAAGTTAGGAAACACGTGTACAGAAATGGACTATCCTTCACCCTCCAGCTGTTGTGAAGCTTTGAGGAAGCCAGTCTTGGGCAGTTTTTGCTGCACGTTTCCCCCCATTTTGGGCTTGTTTCATGAGCAAGCCCCCGAGTGGCTGTTTGGTTACCAAGAATAAGTGTTACCAAGAAGTGTTACTCCAGAGTGCTCAGTCACTCAGCACTGAGCCCCTGCGGCAAAAAATAGCTTTATGTAGATTGCAGGAGGTACTGAGAGGAAGCTGAATCCCCTGAGGCTCTTGTGGGAGGGGGAATGAAAAGGCTTTTTTGTCCAACTATGTCATACTCACGCAGTCATGCCAAGGCGCAGTGGTGCACTGCTCCTGCTTTTCAGAGGCCTCCAGATGCATCGTTTGTCTCCAAAAACAAGATAGCTGGAAGTCACGGTGATAAATGACAGAGCAGGCTTTCCTCCCTCCCTGCAGGTCAAGCCTTCCCAAAGAATAAGGAGGCTGCTAACATGGGGCTGGGATTTCTTCCTGAGACCTGCCAGATCCAGAGGCTTTTCTTTTTTTTTCTCACTCAGTGCATTTTTTTCCGATAATAGAAACTGTCATCTGTAATTGAGACTATCACATTGAAAAGTGAGAATGGTGCAGAAGTGTACGTAATTTAACTTATTCTGAGCCTGCTCATCCCCCTTGCTAAAACAGACAACGTTTTTAGTAACCCTATCCAGTCCTTTCCAGCCAGCTGTAGGTTTTCCTATAAAAACAAGGCAAACTTCCACCACTTAAACTGCAAGGCAGAGGGAGAGATGGTGGAGACTGGGTTGCCTCCTCCAGTTTGGGCTGTGCCTGTTATCCTTAGTGGTCATGGAGATTTGCCTTTTTTGTTTTTAAGCAGGCCAGGCCAGCAACAGTGCAGGTGGGTGATGCTCCATTTTAATGTGGCATACTGGCCCCAGCACAAACTTCAAGTTTTTTAACATATTTTTTAAAATGTAGTTATATAACTTGGGGTTTGTGTCCAGTGAATTGCAGATGGGATTTGGGTAAGCAGTTTAATACACCTGTTGCTGTGTGCAGCTGCATCAGATTTGGCTGACTGACATTGGTAAAATGCCACACCTTTCCTACACCATGCGCTAAAGAACTGGAGACATAAAATAGCTAAGCCAACAATTTTTCATGGGTTTATTACCACTCTGGTATCTATGACCCAGGAGAGATTTTTTATTGGCCCTTCACAGGGTGCAGATTTAATAGAGTACCATTTTCTTTGTGGAGGTTTCAGTGTATTTCAGATTTCCAAGAAATGGTCCTTGAACTCTGGTTCAGCACTGGTGGCATTAAAGTTGTTTGTCACTAAGTCATTGTGAAGAGGTGGAAGATAACTCACATTCATCTTGTAATACCTTCTGATTTTGTAAATGCAAAAGGCGGAAAACTTGAAGCAGACAGAAGGAGCATGGCTTTGTATTCAAGGCTTGGTGGCATTAACAAAAATGCTATTTTTATCATCACAAAATCATTGAGATGCTTCTGAAATATTTTTTCAGCTCTTAGTCTCTCCTGTGTTGAGTGTGAAATGGCTCCTGCTATTAGCAGTTATCTCTTGTCATAAATATATCTCCCAAGTCACCTCGAGCTGTTTGCCAGATATACATGATAGTGCCTTCTTTGGTGTTTAACAGCAAACTGATGAGATTCTCATTGCTTTACTATCACTAATTAAGTAATTACTTCATCTGGGAGATACGTTGCTTATTTTTCAGATGCTTGATTTTTCAGGTGAGCTGACTTTAAACCCAGGTCACATGAGTTTATTTTTTTTAACTATGGTTGAGCTAACAAGTTTACAAGTATTGGTTCTTTTTCATATGACAAATTTCCAGTTCTGTTCTGATTGAGCTGTGATTTAGGCAAAGCATCAGTCTGCTAAACAAATCCAGGTATGTTTTTCAAATTGTAACCGTGGCATATTGTGAGTGAGCTTAGTTGATCAATCTTCGTAGTTCTTGATTAAAAAAACACATTGAGGATTAAAAAAACCGCCAAAACATAAGTTAACAAGAGACCTAGAACTTTAAAGGTATAGGAAATTGGTAACATTTTGGCTGAAGGCTGAAAAAGTCCCAATCTGTTTAGAGAAGCACTGAAATCCCTTGGTCTCCTGAAAATACTCTACGCAGCTCTTCATCTCTGTGTCATTCCTGATCCTCTGAGAAAGAAAATATAAGCCTGATACTTGCACACACAGGTTGGGGAGGAGAAATATGAAAATAGGCATAGGTCCCCGTGGAGAATTGAAAACATAACTGTTCCTCTGACCTGTGACACGCAGGACAAGTGACATGGCTGATGCTGTGCTTGGTAGCCTGTGGAGCCTGAGGTTGGTTGGTGAGATATCTTGCTATGTTTAGCTGGCTCTTGTACCCCACTGGACAACAAAATAGACAGGAAAGTTATTGCATAAGAACTCCCCAACTCCTTGTAAGGGAATGGCTGAGCCGTGACAGCCCTGCTGGTCAACTTGTGATGGACTTTGGGGCAGTTAAAAGTGACTTAAGCTGGACCCTTACACCCAGATAATGATAAGCGATAAGAAAAAAGCGGCAAGTGAAGCTAAACTAGAATGTGACAGCATTCCCTAATTCCATAGGAAAATGTTTCACAAAGCAGCCTCTTGCTCACATTAAAAACACAGAGGCTTTAACACTAGAAGCCTCAGTGAGTTTGTGCAGTCCCTCAACAAATAAGAAAATTTCAATCCAAAATCTCCATTATAGCAGGATAGATCTATATAAAAAAACAAAATAACTTTTTTTTAGGGCACTGTTAAGCAGGGTCATGCTGGAATTTAGCAAAATTTGTCAGAGTTTGTGAGAGAGCAGAATAAACCAAAAGCCTTAGCCCCAGCTCCAACCCATATCATCCACATCCTTAAGACGGTTAAAATACACTTTAAAATGCGGAGAGATGGTCAAGCAGAATAAATGGGTATTTTATTTAATTATGATTGCACTGGTTGAAATACATTGGAGAAATGAATAATTAATATCTCATAAGACTGGCTAAATTTGGAGGGGAAAAAAGTTCAAATATTTTCAAGGGCCTATAAATTAGTTTAAATAAAAGATGACTACATACTACTGTGATTTTCCTTCCCTCTCCCCACTCATCCTTCAGTACATTTTGGGCATGTATTTTCCTGAAGTGCAAATATTCTAACAGAAAACACAGTGGAAGAAATGTTTAAAATTGGAAATAAACAGAAGTGCTTTGCTCCATCAAGAAATGGAGAGCAAATTCTACATGAGCAACACAGTGAACTTCCTCCCACGTTCCATCAGTGATATCCCCCAGAAGATGGTGACAGTGTAAACAGAGGATGCTGTGTACAAACCATGGAAGGGCTGTACATATTCATGTTACATGGATTCCTATTATGCTGAGACAGGTTTATTTCTTTTGCCAAAATATTAAAAATATTTTCCCTTCTTTTTGTGGAGTAACTGTACTCAGCTTTCTGAGGTGGGCAAGTGCGAAGTCACTTTGGCTTTCCACATACCCTAGTGGAAGATTTTACACTTTTAACTTGCAATTTTTGGGGTGTGGCCTTCCATGTCTGCTGGCTGGTTGTGGTGTTTAGCATGTCCCAGGTATGGCCAGAGATTGCTGCCCTGACAGTTCAGTGCTGCTGAATCAGACTTGTTGTCTAGGCAACTGCCTTCAGCTTTAGCTGGAAAACCACGAGTTAAAAGACCAGAATTTTAACAGTGTGGGCTCTCCAAGGGTGACCTCATCAACACTTAGGGCTTTTCTAAACCTTAATCTTTACAGGCATGTTCTGTAAAGATGCAGTCCGAGGGCATGAAGGGGAATATGGCATCAACAAGAACTGACAGATGATTTACTGTAGTGGAGAGCTGCTGCCTCCTCCACAGCACAGGGCGGAGGGGGCAGATCTGATTCCTGGGCAAGGACTCCAGATCCCCTCCGGAGGATGCAGAAGGTGGAGTGGGAACACCGGGTGCCCTCTTGTGCCCTGCAGATGTCTGGCATGTCACTAAGTGATATAAAATGTCAAACTCTTTCCCATCTGTTAAAATTTCTGTGCTGGGCAGAGCAGCCTTTTATAAGGTCCGGCACAGACAAGGGACACTCTTTGCCAGCAGCTGGGCCTGACTCATGACTGTGCTGTCCTAGTCTTGAGGATTATAAAAAAGAGGGAGGGTGACTTTTTACATGAGCTGATAGTGATAGGACAAGGGGGAATGGTTTTAAACTAAAGGAGGAGAGACTTCGATTAGATACCAGAAAGATCCTTTGCTGTGGGGATGATGAGGCACTGGCACAGGTTGCCCAGAGAAGTTTTGGCTATCCCAACCATGGAAGTGTTCAAGGTCAGGTTGGATGGGGCTTTGAGTAAACTTATCTTGTGGATGGCATCTCTGCCCATGCCAGGGGCTTGGAACTACATGATCTTTAAGGTTCCTTCCAACCCAAGCTTTTCTAGGTTTGCCAGCAGAGTTCTCAAAAAGAAGACAAAGAAAATGCTGTTTCTGGCTTTTCAGTATAGGTGCAGGCAGTGCCCTACCTCTGTACAGTGCTTGATAGCACATTCCAGTCCCAGTCTTGGGGCCACCCTGATGTAAGGGAAGATGACAGAGGACACAAAGAGATTTCCTTGTTCTTCTTTGATGCACACATCTCCAAAAAATATTACAAATAGCCTCGGGGCTTCTAACACAGTGGTGGCAAAGTTGCTCATTCAGAATCACATGAAATAGCTCTGATGTGAGAGTTTCATCACAGCTGCTTTTGAGTGCACCGCTGGGGAGCTGCAAAATAGCATGAACCAGGGGTACTGAACCTGGAAAATTCACAGGGAATGTGTGTGTGTTTATACTAATCTTCGGCAATTCTGGTTTTACACCACGTACCAATGTGCTGAACTGATGAAGTAATCATTTCAGGAATTTGTGTAAGTGATAAAAAATATGACTTCCCTCTCCTGAGTCTGTGGTTGTGCTGAGGGTGTCTTTTTCTAGACTTGTGCTTTATCTATGAGGGTGCAGCTGTGGGAACTGCTGGTGTTGCGTGGGGGGGAATTCATGGGATGATGGTATAAAACAGAGGTGGCTGGGGCAGAGAACACAGGCGTAGCCAGCAGGGTAAGGAGTGAAGTACAGGAAGATGGGTAAGCAAGAGCCAAAAAACCACTTCCAGCATCCTCTTGTAGAGGTTTAAACAGAGCTTCCTCCCTGGGGCTGCTCCATCTCCAGGGCCTCAGCTCCTCACTTCTCCCACTTGTAAACATCACTGGGAATTAAGAAAATACCTTTTTTTAAGAACTTGCACTGCCTACTGAGTGGAACTTCTGAGCTTCCATGATGCTGTGTCCCAGTAAGCATGAATTAATCTCTCCCAGTTTATGCCAAATGTCTGCCTTCTGCATTTGTGTTGAAAATCTGTGTGGCAGACAGAAAATACAGTATGAGCCTGAAAAGAGGATCCTAAAAATGTAGAAAAAGATAGTCTTTGGGAATAGAATAATAAAATCATAGAACAGTTTGGGTTGGAAGGGACCTTTAAAATCTAGTTCATCTAGTTCAAGCCTCCTGCAATGAGCAGGAACATCTTCAGCTAGATCAGGTTGCTCCGAGCCCTGTCCAACCTGGCTTTGAATGCTTCCAGGGATGTGGCACATAAAATGTAACCACAACTGACCCTGGTAGCAAATTGGGTGTTCTGAGGCAGAGAGATGAAGTACATTCTGTATAAACACATAGAAATTGTTACCTGAGACCTCTGAGACAGAACAGGTTTTGTTGCTGTGCTTCTTCTACCAGAGCCATCAACAATCTTGGCAGTTCTAGTTTCCTGCTGAAATTGAAATGTTTTGTGGGATTTGATTAATTACTGCTAATAATCTTGACAGAATGCTGTCAAAACACGTTGTTTTGATTTCTATGGAATATAGAAAGCAAGTCAAAACGAATCACTGCTGCATGAAACAGCATGTTTTGGCATTTTAGATTTAGTGTTCTCAATTCTTCATTAGAATGAGTTCTTAGCAAAAAAAAAGCCGTGAAAATTCTGCAATAATGAATTTTTCCCAGTTGATTCCATCTCATAGCTTTCTTTCCTTCTCAGCTTATATTTTAACTAAATATATCCAAGGCCTATAAAAGAAAATTTAAAATGGAGATTATTGGTATGTGTAAAACCTTTATATGAATGTACTATTAGCTCCGGACTTAAAGCCTTAAAATATATTGGATATTTTAATTGATGCTGAGGCTCAACATAGTATGTGTATCACATTTAGGGGGGGAAGAATAATCATCCTTTTTTAATCACATCCACTGAGATTTTGGAGGGCATTCCTAGGAACGTGTTATGCCTGAGATGCTGAGAAAGGCTTTGATTCTGCTTTTCAGTGACAAATTCACTTTTCTCTAGGAAAAGATCCTACAACAGACCTTCTCAAATATGTTGCTGACTTCTTTTTCAGGAAAATGTAGCCTGTTGTGGCACAGGACCCCATCCCAGTTGTAGTTCCCTGATGCACTACAGGAGGATGCGTGGGATCTGAAAGGAAAACAAAGGGGGTCTCCTTTTTTCTACAGTGTAATGTTTATTTTGTAATGAAACAGGCGCAGAGGAGTGATGCAATTATTATTGCAAGAAAAGAGGGAGAACGGTAAAATCTGATTGTGGCTGGGAATGTGTGAGTAAAGTACAGGGAACAGCTCAGGACCTGCACCCACGGCCACACGGGGTCTGGCACTTTTCAGACAAATCCGAGCAGTGAGATGCACAGGGTGCCTGGGCAGCACCAGCTTGAGAGTTGTCAAAGTTTGGTTCTTTCATTGAACTCAGAATCTTCAGGGTCCCCTTGATACTTTAGAAATTTCTTCCCCTGTTGCACTCCTGTGATAAATATTCCCCTGGCTGGGGTAGCTGTGTTCAGTGCCCGATTTCAGCGAAGACCGGGGAGTGGAACACAGGAGTCTGTCAGAATCTCCTGTGTTCAACAATAGAAGATATTTCACATTTTGGAACCGTGTATGCACTATACGTCAACAAATACTGGATTTTTCAAAACAGAAAGTGAAAAAGGAAATGGTTTGGCTCATTGCACTGAGCTGAAGTCCATGGAAGAAGATTGTTTATTCCTCTGGGCATGGGGAAGCATTTTGTGCTGATTTGCTTTAGGCTTCTGAACAAAAATGACAGAACCACCTGGGTATCACTTTTTTTTTCAAAAAAAATCTCCATGAGAAACAAGAATAATTTACGGCAGCATTTAATTATAACTATAAACAAGATTTATTCAGCAGCTTTACAGCCATTTGCCTTTTTAAGACCTTTTTTTTTGTATCTGTAAACATCTCAGTCTGTTTCTGTGAACCGTGAAGCTCACACAGCACTTCCAGACTTCTCATGAAGGGCAGCTGAAGAAGCCAAACACAAAGATATTTAAAATATCACTGTGGCTCGTGCAGGAAATCTGCAAGAGTGGCAGGGCAGGTATGTTACCAGCATGCTGCCTGGTACTTAGCATGCAGACATATGAATCCAAACTTGCTTTCTGCTGGCGTTAAATGGGTGAGGGAGCTATTTTGGCCCACTTTAACAAATACTCTGGCACTCTGCATGCTGTACTAAGGATTAGGATAATGTTTGTCATTGCAATCATAGCAGCCATTATTATTTGCATTCTGGAATCGATTCTCCCAGTTTCACTTCATTGCTTGACAGCTTTGTTTACTTTCTACTTCTCTGTGTTGTTTTCTAGGGGTGTAATGAGAATTGTGATTTTCTGGGTTAATGAATTAGTTAGTCAGTGTGAATTATTCCAAAGAAAAGTTAGGTGTAGAAGCATAACTTGTTGGATGTTGTAGCCTATCAACTAAGTCAAGTTGCAAGGTGGGATGGATGCACGAAATTTACTGTATGTGTAAAGTGGGAAGAGGAAATATTCTAAAATCCAGTCTACACTTTAGGACAACTCTAATTTGTGTTTTCTGCACATATCTAATGCAAGACTGTTTTAGCAACTAATGTAACATGGAATGTAATCTGCATTCCTGTCAAAATAAGGATGTTAGCACCTCTATTAATAGGGGAGAAAATGAGATGCCATATTGAAATATATCAAATATTTAATATCCATATTTTGAATCTCCTTATGCCTTCAAACCCTCCTGCAGTGCTCCAACTGCAGAAAAACTCACTTATTGTTCTAACTGAAGTAAATAGCACTTGTTATTATAGGCAGATTGTGCTGCCAGAGAGTTTTTTAGCTGGAGTATTTGCCACTTTTCCTAGCAAACTTTGGTTTCATGACAGAGTCAAGAGGCAGTTGAGGCAGTACGCAAACAACCAGGCAGCTTGGTGCCTACCAGTTTATGGCAGACCTATCTGTAAAGCCCATTGAAACCCACAATTCTGGTGTGGAGGGAGGAGGAGGGAAAGGAAGGAAGGAAGGGATGGTGTGGGGTCAAAAATTGTCACTCTTGTCAGCTGCAGTGAGTCCAGCTCCTGGCATCTGGAAGGGGGTGTAAGGGGCTACTTGTTTTATTTCAGATTCTGGGCAATTATTCTGAATATTAAAAAAATCCTCTTTGTGTCTAAGGCTGTTAAAAGCAGCATTTTGTGCCAACCTCAGCTCAAGTAGTTGAAAGGGGTTTTCCCCCTCACTGTTTTCCCTTGGTATTTTCAGAAAGCATAATATTTGTGTATAAATACTTGATCTCAAAGGATTTGTGGAGTTTGCCAAGGTCTGTTTTCCTCTCTTATTTGGGGGGGAAAAAAAAAGAGAGGGAGAGGCCTACATGTGAGCTTATCCTTTGCTCCTGGTTTAGTGTGTCCTTAAGCCTCAAACTGTTTTATAGTACAAGAACTAGGAGTCAGAGCAAACCAAGCTAGTGGGAGACATGATCAAAACAAGGAAAAGGAAGTGGGTTCTCACACAGCAGGCAGCAGACAGGGAGCTGCTTGCCAGAGAAAGCTGTGGATGCGAAAGTTTGTCATATGGATCCAGGAAATGCCCTGAACTGAAAATACTTGAAGGCCCAAAGGGAAGTGTAATTTTTAATTTTTCTTTTTCATTTTAAGACATATATTTGCCTTATTAATTTTCTTCTCTGTGTGTCCATGTTTGCTTGTGCTGCAGACAGGATGCTGAGCCCTGCAGCCTCTTGGTCTGAGCCTGCATAGCGCTCTGCTGCTCTCACTGCACTTCACACTCCGCACCGTTAGTGTTTCCATGGCTTTTATGGAAACAGAATAACACACCAGAGGTAGCTGCATGCCAGCGTGTGCTGATGTAATCCCTCTGAGATGAAAGGAGCTCTTTAAGTAAACACCAAGTCATGTTCCAACCTAGCACTTGTGATGAGACGGTGAAATGATTTACAGACCAATAAATGTGAATAACTCTCGGCTAGCAGTTCTCTTGCAGCTATCCACGCTTCATGCAAACAAGCATTGTTCTCTATAGCTCATAAATTCCCACTGAAATAATAATTGAAAGTGATAAGACTCTTACCTGGAAATCTCTGTGTGGACAATAAAAGCGGCTCATTTTCCAGACATAAAGAAAGAGCCGTTCAACCTGTCAAAGCTGGGGAAGAAACGCAAACAACGTAGAGAGGGATTGTGTAGTGCTGGATAATCTGTCTCCTTTCTAGATCCTTGTGGGCTTTTTAAGTGCCTCCATGTGCTCCTTCACTTCCACCTGATTATTCCAGTGTCGTCAAAAATTGGTCATGAGGAGGAGGTAGAACTTGTCCCAGAGACAACATTTCCCTCTCTGCCCCCTCGGTTTGCAGTCTGGCTTCAGACCAGAAGGACTCTCACTTTGCTGTTCAGGGCAATTCCAATGGAATTTGATAGCCCTGTATTTGGAGAGAAAGGAATTTCAGCACTGCTCACAGTCCAGCAGGACCAAGTCTGCAAGCCTCTGCTCCCATTCATGGTTATTTCCCACTCATCCAAATAGTTGTCATCGAAGTACTTTTGTCTTGAATCTCTGTGATGAACTACACGTGCCATATATAGACAAAATGAGTTTATGACTACATGGAGCCTGGCTTTGCTTTCCTTTCTCTTCCATATAAATAGGGGTGAGTGCAAGCAGGCCAGAAATAGGAGTTGTTCCCTCATCTGGAGGTTACAATGTGGCTGAAAACTACCCAGGCACCTCTTTGACCACAATCTGCTTTTAGTTGGAGTTATCAGTGATATTTAGTCAACAGGTGTGTTTGCCTGAAAAAGAATGAGCAAACTCTGTGCACAAATTCTTTTCCATAATGCAGGACATGAGCTATGTTGTCTCTGTCAGTGGGAGCCACAAAGAGCATTAAAAAAATTAGGGAATACATCAGAGCCTGAGTGGATAGGCAGGAGAGTTGCTTGTTATGTCAGATGTTTCTCTTAAAGGACTGATTGTGGAGGAGGACTAAATTCTGCTCTCTTCAGAGGGGCAGGTGGGTTTTATGGCATGTTTTTCTTGCTTCCTTGGAGTAGAAGGATGCATCCTGAGGAGATATTGGGATCTCCAGTATTAGTCACTAGTTAAGACGTTGGATACTGTATATTAAAATAGAAAGTAGAATAGATAAATGTTTAAAACAGTGAACAGAAAGGGTATGAGAGGTGGAAGAGAAGCAGCTCAAAAAGGTAAGAATACTTGGCAAGTTTTCTGGAGGCTGATGCATGGAGAACATCTCAATTAACCCATCACAGCAGAGCTCCAACAACAGGGAGAGGGGTGGCAAACAAGCCCTGAAAACTCAAAGAGGTGAATTGTCTTTCTCTGTGTTTAAAAGCCAAGAGGAAATTAGTATAATGCTTCTCCTTCTGTTCCACTGTGATTGGAGTTCTTCGAAATGCTTCTCTTGCTTAGTGGGCAGGAAACTACCAGGAAATGTCTAATAATAACAAGACCTCTATACCAAGGTGTTTCTAGCCTAGACAAGATGTTCGTTTTAACAGAGCTTTTATCTATGCTTTTGTTATTTAACATGGTAACTTTTGTAGGGACAAGAAATCTCATCTGTGGGGTTGAGTTCTGTTGCCTTCCATGCTTTAAGAACAGTCATGCATAAAGGTTTCTCTAACAGATCCATGCTCTGGGGGGAGAGGAACAGAAAATAAGAATTGAAAAGTCATATGAACATAGTTTGCATGTTTACACGTCCTTCTGCTTCTGTGAGAACAGCAGAAAAATATCTGCATTTACCTCTTTTGTCAGGGTCTTGGCACAGAGCTTGGACCATAGGCCAGCAATTTAATGAACTTCCGAATCTTGGCCAATGAGCCTTTCCCTTCTTGTCTCTGCTACAGGGGGGCAGAAAGCTGAACCCAGTAATATGAATCTGCTCTTTGGTGCTTACTGCAACTCTTGCAGGACAGGTCACTTCCCACAGGTGGACAGTGATGGGATCTGTTGTGTTTCTGCAGAATTTCTGCCAGCATTTAGCTCATATGCCTGCCTCAGGAATAATAAGAAATTAAAAGCTGCGATGCCAGTGGGATTGTGGGTCAAAACATCTTGCTAAAGGCAATAGGCTGATTTTTGAAAGGCCACCCAGTCTTGTGAAGTTGCCTGCTTTTGCTTTTATATTTCAATGCTAATTTTTCTTTGGTAAGGGCTCATTTGCTGTTTCCAAACACTACCTATACCTCAAATGCACCAGTGATTGGAGTAAATTACTGGAAAAATACCATGACATCGATCAAATTCTTGATATATTAGTGTTGCAATTGGGTGCATTCAGGTATAGCTGGGATGAAATTGAATACCTCCTATGTTATTAGTGGTAAGAGCCTGCTCTCTTGGCATTAAAAACAAATCTAATTCCCAAACTGTCTTTGCCACCCTTGAATACTGTTATTGATTTAGTTCCTAGAGACTGGATTTGTTTTATCTTGAGAGTAGGGGAGGGGGATTTGTTATCTAAAACTGCTTTTGAAATTAAAATATTGGACAGATCTCATTATGTCAGCAGAGAGAGCTGAGAGTTATTTTGTAGAATACACCGAAAAATTGGGCTTTTTTTTAATGGAGTGATGTAGACACGTACGTATGTTCTCACAGAAGTAATCTTCTGCTGTCTTGATGCCATCATATGGATCTTGATGTAAAATTTAGGCCCAGTCATCAGCCACCTCAGAGCAAAGCTCTGAGTCTCACGTCTTTTAAATCCTACCTAGGCTTGGCTGAGAGAACTCTGAGCAGGTGGGGGAGACTGGGGAGGCTCTTCTCTGATGGGGGCCCAGTGAAGGATGTGAGTCCTGGCAAAAAGAAGTAATAAAATGCAATGTTCCCATAATGGCAAGGGTGGGAGGTGCACCTGGTGTCCCAGAAGAGCTGTTGGCATGGACACAGCTGTGAGCTGGTTCCCGACCAGCCATCCCTGGCTTTGTGTCTCTCAAATTCAGCTCAAATAACTGCCCATACAAGCGTGAGGATTCAGCTGCTTGAGTTCTCCTCTCATCTCTGCAAGCTTAAATAAACACGTAAACATGTTCAGGGGCAGAGCAATACTCTGCTGTGTTCTGTTAGGGACAGAGTGGTGCTTTTGTTCACAGGTAGATTGGTGGTTACTGTCTGTTGTTGGTGAAATTTAACTCATTTTCTCCACACAGAAATTCGTGTGTGCTACTTCATTTGCATTAAGCATTGCAGACAACCATGGAAATGACCTTTTTTGATTTGCTAGTCACCTTCAGTAAACCTAAGCTGGCAAAACCTGCTCTAGCTTGATAGCAATGAGAATTTTAAAAAGTGAAGTTATCCCAGTGCTTTTCCCTTTGTTACAAAACATATGCATTTGGGCATTTGTTCATAGAGAGAAGCAGGAGGAGCTGAAGCATAGCTGTTCATGTTCAGGGCAGCAAATCAGGGACAACAACTTCTGAAATACAGCTGGTGTCACCAGGCAGTGGATGGAAATAGGTTTCAATGTTGTAGGGAGCAAAGATGTAGGACCAGCTCACCACAGCAAGCACATGGGTTTCTGACCTGGTAGACCTTAAAGCATGTGGTTTAGGGTGTTCCTAAACCAGGGTCAAACTACATAAAATGCCCAAATGTTACTGATATTTATGAAGCAAACAATTAGGTTTCTGGTGTGTTTCAGCCCTGACTTTCTAGACAAAAGGCAATGTATAGCAGCTGAGTACCTGTCTCTTCACGTCCTTCTGAAGTAACACAGATGTTTACTGCAGGGCTGTTCTGCAGCCAAATGCTCTTAGGGCTGACTATGCTTTGTCATGCTCCTTAAATTAATCCCAGCTGAACTGGTCAAGGCCAATAGTATTTCCTGGAAGCAGCTGAGTGGGTGAGTCTTTCTTTAGCTGAAGAGGAAGAAGAAAACATGCATCTGCTCTGCAAGTAAACATTTATTTCAGCTTGAACCTTGGGATATTAATCTTTTGTTTGAGTTGTGGCCGGACCACAGTCACTTTGTGTCACTGATCAGATGGGCATGGGTATTTAACAAGTATAACTTATATAACTGAGAAATGTTTATGGAAAAATATGGAAAGGAAACTTTTACCAGAAAATGGATCTAGGTAGCTCTTTCACCCTGTGTCTCTGAAGGTGCTGTGATGTTAAGGAATACTTTTAATGCTCAGGTTGGTGTGTAAGTTGCACTGCAAGTTGCGAATTGAGCTACCTGCCCTGAATGCATTCCTCAACAATGAGAGGGGGATTGGCTGTGGGGAAGAACAGTTTTATAGAACAGCTCATATTTTCAGAATGGCTGTGATGTTTGGCTTTATCCTATTTCAGAAACGGTGTGCAATCTCTTGGGGAACACAAACTTAAGAAATATTGTCTTATATCATACTGTTGATTGCAAAAATACTGGAGCAGTGAAAGTAGTTGAAGAAAACTAATGATTTTACCAGACAAGGTATTGCTGTACTTAGATGTTCCAGGTTTTTATGAACTCATTGCTTAAGTCTTTTAGAAACTGGATTATCTAAAGAAGGTCTCTCTCCTCTCTCTTGTACTTATTTCATGATATAAACCCAGTGAAGAGAAGCTATTTTTGTTTCACAGTGAAATAAACTTATTCAGTTCAGATCCATATTTTTATTGAAGACTGGCGTTGGTAAATAAGCACCAGCAGCTTCCAGGCAATTTCTGTTTCTGGTTATCCAACAGGTATTACTTAACTGAGGTGGAAAAGCACTGCTAAGAGGGAGGTACTTCAGATGTAGAAGAGTGTTTGCAGCTTATATCAGAAATTTGGTAATTTCTGCTCTGTGTATTTCAGTGCTTTCTATCTGTTGAGCTGTATGAAGCATAGAAAAATCCTCTAGCTGTTGAGTGTTGCAATGCTGATGCTTATGAATTGGCAGTGGGCTCTCGTGCTGTGCACTCGTGTGGCAAAAAACCTGTAGTGAGGTCTGCAAGAGCTGAACTTGTGATTAATGGCTCTTGCACCTCGAACAGGGCTGAGAATGACATCACAAAAGCATGGTAATGCTGCGTGCAGATCCTGTAGTGTGTTGGAAACCAGCTTAACAAACAGCATTTTCTCATCCAGTGTTGGAAGCACTGGAAAAGCAGCCCTTAGCAGGAGGCTGGAAGGCTGGGAGTATGTGTTATAGTGTGGTGCTTTGCATCCCTGAGGCAGGAAAGGATTTTCAGGAAAAGCTGGCACGTCTTGATTCTTTTGGAAAGTGTACTCTCTTGACTTTTGTGACTTTGAAGCTCCAATTATGAATATATGCAACACTTCAGGGTGTTTTTATAGCTGCTCATCCGAGAAACATCTGTCTTTTAAGGCATTGTTATGTTCTAGCCTGTGGTCATTATCAAGTGGCACTTTGCAGAGTGTGGTGGTGACTCAAAGTTTCTTCTTGAAGGTTTCAACCTTCTGTTACCTGCCCAGCAGTGAGGCTGCGGGAGGATCAAGAAGAATTTATCCTCCTGTACCTGGTGGTGCAGAAAGAGGGACTGGAGGTGGCTGCTGCCTGCTGCAGGTTGCTCGTTGGATGGAGAGAAAAGACACAGGAGAAGGCGTCACCAGCTGATGGGAAAATGAGAATGGGAATTTTGTATCTCTGAGTTTTTCTGGCAGTGGAATTATGATGGATTAACACAGAAGGGCAAGGCAGGAATGGGAGTGAAGAGAACAGGGACAAGATGATAAATAGCTGAAGACAGGCAAGAAAAACAGAGATGTTGAAACAAACAGAGAGAGATAAAATCAAAACTATTTGTTTACAGGTATTCCCTGATATCTTCCTTATTATGGTTATTTGGTGGCTTGTTTGTTGCTTTTGCTGTTTTTCCCCTGCAGAAGCTGAGTTGGCTTTGCTCCCTGTTTGATCAGAGGTGTCTCATGCTCCCACTTGTCCCCAGACAGACCCTGTCCTGCCCCGTGCCCAGTGCAGCAGCCCTTGTTTAACTCCTGTTGGAGCGACACCCCTGGCTGCGAAATTGCAACTGGGAATTAGGCTCACATTTGAAAAAGAGAAATGGTATGTGGGAGTTTGTCACTCTAAAACATTGAAATGTTACTTAAAATTCTCATAACAAACTAATCCATTGCAGGAGATGGTCAAAGCAGTCTTCAGCTCTATACATCTTCTGTAGTTTGGCTATAATTTCTTTTAATAGTCAGTCTAAAGTGAAAACCTGCCCAATCCAGGTGTCTATTCTTGGTTTAGATTCTTAGAACCAGACCTCTAGAAACATGATATTTTTGCTGGTGTTTGCTGATCTCTTCTCTTAAAAAATCAAATTCCCTACTTATTTCCTCAGCGACCAGAGTCAATTTTTGGCATCAGAAATATTATTGTCTTCGTCAATATTACTAGGTCAAGAAAGAAGCTATTCCTTTTATCTTATCTCTTTGAATTGGGATATAAATATAAAATAGGTTGTCAGGGTTTTTTTCCAGATTATGAAATCTTTGGCTCTGATGAATCAAAAATACACTGTTGTAATGTTGTATCTGTCTCAAAGGATTTGAAATTGTACCTTGAGG
The DNA here is from genome assembly GCA_013397775.1 of Eulacestoma nigropectus. Taxonomy (NCBI): domain Eukaryota; kingdom Metazoa; phylum Chordata; class Aves; order Passeriformes; genus Eulacestoma; species Eulacestoma nigropectus. The sequence goes on along the minus strand of VZTE01004034.1, from coordinate 146,875 downwards.
TCAGGTTTCAGTACTTAGCAAAACTTTTCATTTTATTTTCTGTAAACACCAGTGATGTTTTTCTTTGAATAGAGCTGCAGCTTAAATGTACTTGCAGTAATTTTCCTTCTAGTCCTTTTGTGCCAATAGGGTAACTTAAATTTTTCCTTCCATCTTTGCTTTGAAAATACTTTCATTAAAACAAATGTCTGCTCTGCTGAGATTTTTCTTATCACAAATGTGTCCAGATCCTGATTTGATCAGGATAAGCATCAACAATTACAATTTTAATCTTACAGTCCAGTGTCCTTAATAAAGACAAGTAGTGTTATCTGTGTTGCTGTTTATTTCCTCCCTGTGAGAGGAGAAAGTTGGGGTTTTTTCCTCAAATTGAGATGTAGTTGGAATGTGAGTGTGTGCACAGAGCTGTGTGGGACACTTCAGGTTGCTTTCATCCATGGCATCCTTGAGCCTGACTCGATGCTTTTCTCTTTTTGGTCTAGTTGCCTTACACTTGATGTAACTGAATCTAAATTCTGCCCTGTTTCTCAGGGTCTTCACGAGGGTCAAAGCTGTCACAGAGGGTAAAAAAACCCCTACAGATAACACCTTACAGTTCACAGTCATTTCCATGTGAACTACTGAGTCAACAGGAAGGAGAATGCTCTCCCAAACACATGGGGAAGCCACTTCATCCAAACTACACTCATAAATAATATTATGTGCCCATAGGAAGCTGAGAATACACAAGGAAGGGAAACAAATTTCATTCCTGGTGGAAACAACATGGCTTTGTAGACAAATTGGATTTAGTGTGGCCATGCACTTTTTACTGCTTCTGAAGGATCTGGGGAGCTTTAATGTCTGGAAAGAGCCTGAAAGATTGAATACATGAAATGTTAATGATGAAAGGGGAGCAGGTGTTTTTTCTCTCTTAGTAATTCATAATTAATGCTTTTAAGGCTGGAGAATGCAGGGGGTTTTGTTTGGTTGGTGTTTTTTTTTCCCCCTCTCTCTTTAACTTGGGGAATTTTAGAGCACAGTAAGCAATGGGTTTTCCATTCCAGTGAACAAGCTGTTCTGGGCTCTCAAGCTGCAGCTTTTAGCCCATTAGGTTGAATTCTGCTGGAGTGATGGATGCTGCAACCACCATTCAGTTGGCAGTCTGGTGTGTCTCCATGCTTAATTAGTCAGGGACATCAGCTTGAAAGGCAGCAGTTGCCTTGACAGAGGCACTGAGAGAGGTTGGTTGTCACGTGTTGGGGTTTTCATGCAGTAAATGTTTGGCTCCCAGGGGGTGACAGTTGGCTGGAGCCTGGAGCAGAGGAGGTAGAAGGGAGCATGAACACTTAGCGAAGAGGTGTGGGAAATCCTCAGAGTAAGGAGCAAACAGGATTTGGTTCTGTTGGCACAAGCCTGCGCACCTTAGGGCAGGATTTCAAGAGAATATTGGAGCTGGGCAAGTTGAACTCTGGCCTCGTGTTCTGAGCAGCTGAGTGCCCACCTTACCCCAGCACACAATCGAGCTGTGAGGTAACACTGTAATTGCATAATACAATGATACTGAATATTCTCAGTACTGTCCTGGGCCAGACACCAGCTGGTTCTGGTGGTTTGGCTTCATAGGGAACAGGTCCAAATCGTGAATCATTTAGAGAAGGCCATATCCTGTGCCCACCTACTCCTTGGCTGCTTTTCAGGAAAGACTGGTCTGTCCCAGCCTCTGCAAGCTGAATATTTGCTCTGATGGCAAGAAGCTGTGCTAACAGTATGCTCTCCTTGCAGACAAGGCAAACAGTGTTCTGGGCTGCATCGGAAGGAATGTACCCAAGCAGACCAGGGGAAGTGTTTATCCCCACCTATGTGGCCCTGGCCAGGCAGGACCCAGGGTGCTGGATCCATCTCTAAGGAGGTGATTCCTCACAGCTGCCTCTGGCAGTGGCTGCAGGCTCTCTGCTTTTATGTGCCTTGCAGTGGCCAGTGCTGCTCACAGTGGGCTGGAGAAGCATGAGATTGGTTTGCAGGGTATGTAAAGGGCTCTGTTTTCTGGCTAGCTGTTGGTTTTTTATCTTCATTCCTTACCTGTCTCCATTTCAGATCTCCCACAGAGATTTTCAGCAAGCCCCACAGGGCTCAAGCTCAGCTGGTGTAAATTGTTGCACCTGCATTTTGGTTTAAAAAAAACCAACAAAACACCTTCCCCATTCCAATCCCTGGGTGGAGTCCTTGCTGCTAGATATGAGGTGGCAAGAGGCACATCTGCAGCATAAGCAAGGCAACAGAATTAACAACCACACTAATTAAAGCAGCTCTTCCAGTGATGTCTGTCTAAATTGCACTCTCGGGTGATTGACTCTTTATTGTTATTATACTTTTTCCAAAGCATCTCCTCAAATGGAGGACTTTCTTCTGCCCGTGTTTTTCAAGAATAATATTCTTGTGGATTGGTAGAAGCCAGAAAATCTCCTGTTATTAATCAGGTTTGGGATGCTTAGCAGCTTTTGGACTGGTCTCCAGCAGTATCTTCATACACCAGAGCATGGCTACTTTGTAAGATCACCTTGCCTGTCAGCTGTTGTGAGTGGTTCTGAAGAGACAAGTGGGTTATGCCTGAACTAACAAAGCCTCTGTCTTTTGGGTTCTTTGCCTTGATCCTTGATTTTTATCGAGTTCTAGTCCCAGGTGTCCCTTTCCAACAGGGTTTTGCTGCATTGCAAGCATCCTTCAGCTGCTTGCTTGCTTCAAGCAGTTCACAGAGACGCTATTAAGAGCAATATGCTGAAACCTTAAGCAAAAGCCTCTTTAGCTAAGGCAATCTCCTAAATTCTCCAGGACCTAAAGGCAATTTTACTAATTGGTACTAGAAACACTCAAGTGAAGGCAGAGAGCCCGACACCTTATGCCAGGAAACATCTGAATAGCACCACACATGAAAAGACCCGAAAGGCTGTGTCGTGCAGCACGCTGTTTTGAAACAAGGAAAATGGCTTGTGGCGATGCTAGACTGGGGCTAAGAAAAGCTGTGAAACTGTCACAGGCAACAAAACATGGTCAGGCAATGGACTTCCTTGAGCATGTGCCTTGCAAGGGCTGCTGGAAGTGACAACTATAAAGCCACGCTGTTTGGTGGCAGCTTGAGTAAATTTTGTTTGCTGCTCATGCAAAAGGTGGCCTTGTCACAGCTATAAAAGTTGACACGAGCGCTTCACAGGGAATCAGCAAGACAACTGCAAACAGAGCAACAGCAAAAAATATCCAGAGTAGCAGGGGAGGCAGTTCCTTTAGACAATATTTGTTAAGCGTGACCCCTCGTGCAGGGGGGACAACCTGCAGACAGACACTGGGTTTGCAAACACACTTTGGTAACTCCAAAATCGTAAATTTCCAACAATTCTGTTCTGCTTGACTGGAGAAAACCAGTCTGTGTCTCCTGTGCCCAAAACTAACTGCTTAAAGGGTCATTGCTCACAGTAGGAGCTGCCTGAAAGTAAGACTTTGAACTGAAACTAATTTTCTTGTCTCTTTCACATAAATTTGACTCATAATTTTATGGTTTGTACATGGATGTTGTAGGCCACAGCTTATCAATATTGTTGCCCTTTGTCAGCCTTTTAAGCACAGATAAAAACCTTCACTGCAAATAACTCCACTTCCCCATAAAACTCTTCAGCTTTAGCTTGACTGTGGCTTGGAGGGCTTCACAGGAACAGTCTAATAATAATAATTTTTTTTGTCAATATCCAATAATTTTTGCAACCTTCTGTGTTATAGAAATGCTGAACTCGCATAAAACCTGCTTTCCTATAGAACCAAGGAAAAAAAGCTTTTTTAATACAACGTATCATGTTACATTTTAGAGCGTTAATGAATTTGATTTCCTTTGCTGCTATTTAATGAAAATTGAGGAATGAGACAGTATTAGTTTGATGGGTATGTTTCTGTGTATGCTGTGCTCCTAAAGCATGTAAAATGCAGACTTTTCCAGCATCTTGGAGTAAAATAATTACTTCCATGTTGAAAATCCACTTTTATTTCCAATTATTGATACCTTTCTGGTGTTTGTTTTCAGTTCATAATCTGAAGTCCAAAAGCCAATCTATTTTTTTGCAATTCCATCCCTAGGCCTTTGTTTATCACTGTAAGATGCAAGACGTGATAACAGCAGTTAAGAATCTTTATCAGAGGGTGGGGTACAGAAATTTCTGGGAGGCAGCTACACCCTAATGTGCTCAAAGACAAATTCCACCTTGCTGTAAGAATGAAGATGCTTCAGTAATCCCTGCTGTCAGCCCAGCCTCTAAAAGGGGACAAATATCGCCATCTTGAGGTTACTGTTCTGTATGGAATGGTATGGAAAGGAGAGAAATATTCAGCTACAGCTAATTAAAATTAAAATATCTTAAATTCTGCTTGAAAGGCTCTGATGGAACACAAAAATAAAGTTGCTCAAATAGAGAATACTTGATTTCTCTGTTACTGTTCCCTTTTCTTATAAAGAAAAAAACAGTGATGAATAGCATTTGTCAGGCTGTCAGAATCCTATCGAAATACTAAGTGTTCTTCTGTTAAATAAAAGGAAAAAAGGCCAAGTGATATTTTAGACATATTTCTTAATTTTAAGACAGCCTAACTACCACTTGTGCCTTCATCTAAAAATGCTGCACTCATTTTTACAGGTACAGCACCACAATAGGTTCAGGTTCTTAGCAATTGCTATCATGTAATTCTGTGTGTTTTGACTATACAAGATGATTCTTTTTTCAGAGTTGTAACTGTATGTAAATCTACTATGCCAAGAGCCAAACACGCCCAAAAAATTTCTGATTCTACTTTTTATCATCCTGACACTGATCTATTACATACACATAGGGGTGATTTGCTGAAGGTCCAAGCTATGAGGACAGAGGAATGTAGGCTGAAATATATTCCCAATTCTTTAAGTTATTGATTTAAATGATCCAAGATCTAGGTGAGCAAATGGAAAACAAATGTTGCACTTTAGCACTTAAATTGCTTGTAATTTTAGCACAGTGTTTGTGGGGTTGAAGTCCAACAGGATTTCCCAATACTTCAAAGGCAAGGTGGCAGTGCCTGTTTCCAGATTAAACTAAAAGATCACCTGAGAGCGAGTTTATAACTCTTTCTTACGTTCTCGACCTGGTTGCTGGCTTTCTGATTAACTCTGAACCTGTCGCTGAGTGCCTGTCTTCTCCCTTCTTTGCCCGTAAAAAAGGTGATTTGCTGCCTGAAATGCATAAATGAGAGGAGATACACAGTGTGTGCTGAATGCAGACACTGGTGAATTTTACGGTGGAACAGCTTCTCTCCTTCCCTCTGCTCTGCATTTCTCACAATCTATAACTACTGTGATTTTTAATTTTTTTTTTTTTTTTTTTTTTTTTTTTTTTTTTTTTTTTTAAATGGGGAATGGATTTCTTCAATATCCTATTTAGTACCATCATTTCTGCTTGGAAAAAAAGGAGGGGGTGGAGGAGGGAAGATACTACTCAAAATAGAAGCCTTAGAAGTCCTGATTTCTGAAGGTTTAAGGCTGTTTCAGGTCACAGTAGAGGTCTGACTAGTCCACTAATTTTTTCTGACAACGTCTAGGAGAAGATGCAAAGAGAAGAGTGTGAGAAGCAGCCAAGAATATTTCACCACCCCATTTTTTCCACTCAGCTTATCAAGTCTACCAATGAAAGAGCAATGCAGGCGTATTCATGTATTTATATTCACATGCACAAGACTTTGGTTAAGGAAATAGCTCAGCCATGCCAAGAATCAATGTCATGGCATGTGATTTAAAGAAAAACATTGGTGCTTAGTGGCAGGTGACTGTAAGTGCGAATATCATCTTACAAATGAGCAGTGCTGGCTGGGCTGTGGCACCAGCTTGTTCTGGGGTGCACTGGGAGTTCCCTGTGTGTTCTGGACTAAGCCAGCAGGCAGCTAAATGCCACAGCCATTTGCAGTGGATGGGGGAGGCAATTAGGGGAAAACAAGTAGAACTTAGGAGCTGAGATAAGGACAGTTTAACAGGACAGAAAAGGAAGGGAAAATAATAATAAGAATAAATGAATGCCCAGCGAAGTGATGCACGATGCAATTGCACACTGCCCACTGGCCAATGCCCAACCAGACCCTGAGCATCAAGCTGCCACCCTCTTGCTCAACTCCCCCCAGGTTTATTGTTCAGCATGATGCCATATGCCATGGAATATCCCTTTGGCCGGTTTGGGTCAGCTGTGCCAGCTGTGCCCCTTCCCATCTCCTTCTGTCCCCAGCTCCCTTGCTGGCAGAAGCTGAAAAGTCCTTGACTTGGTGTAAGCTCTGCTTAGCAACAACTAAAACATCAGTGTCTTATCAACATTATTCTCATCCTACATCCAAAAGACAGCCTGTACCAGCTACTGGGAAGAAAATTAACTCCATCCCAGCCAAAATTAGGACACTATGGTCTGTAGTGGAACTCTCTTTTTCTCAAAGTGTATGAAGGGGAACCCTAGAAGAGCCCAAAAGCTCTGTGCTTGTAGAACTTGGGAATATAGTTCAGTGCTGAGCGTGGTGGTGCTGGGTTAATGGTTGGACTTGGTTATCTTGGAGGTCTTTTCCATCCTCAGTGACTCTTTGATTTTTTGTGAGTGCCTGGAAACAGAATGGAGCAGCTTCTGAGTGAAAGCTCTGCCTTTTGAGCTTGCCATCCCAGATATGACCGAGTCTCTGTGACTGTTTGTCTCAGGAGATGCACAGCTAAGATTAGAGCCATGCCTACAAAGACGTGACTCGGTTCTCTCTTATAGTCCCTCCCTTTTTGCTCCTAGAAATCAGAGTAAAGCAGAACTGGCTCGTGGTAATGAAATAACACGAATCTCTTGTAATCTGTAAGAAAATAAACTAAAAGGATCTGGCTCCTTGGTTTCTACGTTCTTGCTTTCTGTCCTGTCAAGGGAAGTTGTGAGCCCTTTACTGTTTTTGGATGGTGCCCTCTAGATGGCAAATATTGTGATTTAGTGCTAAAATGGCAAGTCTGAGAATTTATATATTGACAGTAAGGATTCAAAGAAACCCAAAACCTTGAGTTTGAAAATTAATTTAGGTGCTTTATTTTGTTCCAAGATTTTTGAACATTTTAGGGGTCCTGGTTTTCAAGCTTTCCTCCATAAACCTGGCAGCAGAATGCTTTATAGGGAAGTGGATCTTCTTAACCAGAAGCCCTTATTTAAAGAAAAAGTTTAAGCATCCTGAGAATCTGGATGAATATGTTGTTGTCCAAGCTTGTAATTTTGATGAGCTTCCTCTTTTCCCTGTAAATGAAATGACACATACTCCTCAGAACAGCTCTGCTCTAGTTAGAGCTGACTCTGCTTTTAGAGGTGTTTCCATGACGTTCTTGGTTCCCCTGCTCGAAGGCTGCAGGAGCTTAAGGGACTGTACCGAAGGTCAGATGGTTTGGCTTTAACCTCTGGTCTGTTCCAGCCCTCCCTGCTGCCTTGGTCATGTCCTTCAAATGCTTGCTCCAGGCTCAGTGGGGAGCAGTGATGATGCACTAATGGTGCCCTGAGCAAAGCTTCACTGTTGAGTAAGGAGGTCTTTCTGTGCTTCGGTGGCAGAAGGAATTGCGGTACCTCGCGCCTTGTTCTGAGACTTCTGCTCCTGCTTTCTGGCAAACCAAGTGGTGCTGAGCTTGGCCTTTGTGGTTGAGATTTCTAGCCCAGAGGTGTTTTCTTGTGTTTGCAAAAGCCTCCTGGCCCCCTGGGAACATCAGATGTGCACAGAGGCAGGAGGGGAAGGAGGGAGCTGAGTGTGCAGTGCTACTGGAACTCGTTCCAAGCCACTCGCTTTGCATTTTCTCTTTTTCTTGCCAAATTATAGATCAAAGTACAGGCCTGAATATGCATGCTAGGAGAAAGCACTCAGATAACTTCTCCTTAATTATGTTACAGCCCGTTACTGCATTAAGACATAATTGTCAATTTCATTAGAGTTAATTGTTGCAATTTTAATGTCACTATCAAAGCGAAGTATCCTGGCTGTAAGAAGCAGCACGTCATCTTCTTTTGTGTGATGGCCCACATGCTACTACACGCCCAAGATCAAGACTTGGCCGTCGTTCTGAAAGACAGATTTGATTTTAATAACAAACCATCGGGTGATGCTCTGAGGCTCTCCAGGCAGGAGGTCAGAATGGCTCTCCAGGGCCCACCTGTCTGTTGGTGGTGAAGTTGAGATGCCTGTGGTTCTTTTTGTACTGCTGTTCCATTATTTTTTTCTTTAAAGGGAAGCTGCTTAGCTGTGCTAATATGTTATTAAGCCGTTAGGCAGGCGGCTCCCAAATCTTTCCATGGATATTGAATTGCCTCAGTTTTGTGTTCCTAGAAGATGTGTTGGGGCCACTTTGTTTTTGCATAGTACCTCACGTGAGCAGGAGATGCACTCCCTGAAGTGTCTTCTACCAAAAGCTGCCTCTGGCTCATCGTATGAAATATACAATAATTTGATGCTTTGGATCAGTGAGGGGTTTTGAGTGATTAAAAACAAGCCATGGTAAAAATGAAAGCATGTGTTATTTAGACAGGTCAGCTTATTATATTATGTAAGTTTATAATTATTTGTAGCATTGTTGACCCTCTACAAAAGACAGAATAATTAGATGATATTTTTGTTAAAGTATAGTGTACTTCAGCTCCTGAACAGGGGTGAAAAGATGTTAAATATGATTTAGAAGGCACTTAAAATTGTATAGCAAAGCTGCTCTTAGGGAGAGCTGTGATAAAACAGTCACTTAAGGCTAAAATTAACTGTTTTATCTCAATGAAGGCCAGGATTTGCTCTTTTAATGGCTTTTAGTGCCCATTTCTTTCTCAACTAGGCAGAGAGGCACTACAGTGGGACTGGAAAATCCGTCCAATTGAAAGAATGAGCCAGATGTTCCTGGGAAGACGTAGGGAGGCTTGTGACTTATTTTCCTTTATCTTTTTCATCTTTTCCTTGTTAACCACTTTGGGCACGTACCACTGAGGTGTTTCCCCTTCGGTGAGGTCCTGGGAAGGATGCCTGTGTGAGAGGGAAGGAGCATGTGGCACATCTGCATCCCCAGAGGAGCATCTCCTGGGCTTCAGTGGGCACAGAGCCTGCAGTTTTCCTGCAGTGCTGTTTGCATCTCCATCAATTTTGGATTTATTCAGGCACAGTCTTCCCTTGAAATAACTAGTCTAAACACAACAGCTAAACATAGAGAAAAACATAAAACATTGCCAAGAAAATGCAGCTCTGGTGGGGTGGGATACTGCTAGCTAACTGGCAAGCCTTGCATATCCTTCCTGCAGGCCTGGGTGCTTGCTGCGTTGCTTGCTTCAAGTTAAACCAAGCACCAAACCAAGGCTGGGGTTTTTTATGTTGTTCTTTTCTCAAAATGCTGAATTAAGGTAGCACAGTTTGGCAGAGGCAGGAGGTGGCCTGTCAGAGGGGGCCCTGGCTTGTAGCCAGCCAAGCTCCTGTTGTCTGTGCAGCCCCAGAAGTCAGTGAGGCAGAGCAGGGTGAGGTGGTGCCTTGAGCCCAGCCAGGTTGTCTCAAAAGGTCAGTGCCAGTTACAGGGAGGCAAAGTTGCCTCCTCTTGGGAAGTGGGGAAGTCTGTAAGTGCCTTCCAGATTATAAGTCAGCCGTGCAGCAACAAATCACCTCTGTAATTGGCAGCAATCACCCCAGTCAGCCCTGCCCTAAGCATCATTTGCATTGCTCAGTTCCCTCCTGTCAGGGTGTCACTCATCCCCGAGACTGCTCTGCCAGCAGCTACACCCTGCCTGAGGATGCCAGCACAAGAAGCAAAGTGACATTATGAGAGAGATGTCATTTCTTTTTCAACACTGCAAAACATCCGCCCATCTGTCACAAACATGTCTGCCTTCCCGGCACTCCGGCATCTCTGTATCAGTCACACACAGAGAACAGCTCAGCACACAGGAATTTATCAAGCTAATGTTATCGCTCATATGCCAGTTTGCATTACTTGGGAGCTCCAGAACCACCTTTCTTTCACCTCTTACTGTCAGGTTGGGGCTTTTATTTTAAGCTTATCCTAGAGAAAAGAGCTGGAGAAAACATGAGTGGGGAAATAGTGCTGAAGTGTCTCTGGAAGATCAAGCTGGCTTGCAGACAAACGGAATGTCCATGTCCTGAAGGAAGTCTGCTGTCAGATCACAGTTGGAGGTGGAACTCTTAAAGCCACGTGTAGCTGATTGCTCTCCTTGTCCCACAGCTCCCTTTTGTTTGAAACTCAGCCTGGTGTGTTTGGTCAGTATTAGGAGACACTGATCCCTCACAGGAGAAGAGGCCCCATGACTTGCCTGGTGAGCTGTCCCACCAATAGCAAACCAAGCAATCTTCATCCTGTTCATTCTGGAAATCTTGTGGAGCCTAGTTAAACACTAGTTACCCAGAGCAATTCCATTGTTATGATACTTAAGAATAACTTCACTTAAAAAGGTATAAAGAATCCATGGTGCACACCATCTTACGGTCAAGATCATCAAGTTACTGATTTGCCCAGATGTTGCTACCAATATTTTCCATCCAACCCTTATTGCACCTTTAGAAATATCTCATTCTTGGAGAAGTACTTCTTATTTCCTTTGTTGGACATTTATATGTGTGTCTTGGCTGTCTGTTCATCACTGCTGAGATAGAAATCAGCCATAACAATTCTGGAGAAAATTCATTCTCCTTGTGTCTCAGTCACCTTGAATGCCACTTTCTAAGAGTTGGATTGCATTTGTCATTCTGAGAGTGCTGCTGTTGTCAACAAGATAAAATGAAAACAGGGATTAGTGAAGCTCACACATGGCTTATCGGGTAATTCAGTGTATTCATGTTAGGTTCAGAGAACTGTGAAAGATGAGGCCAAATCAGGGACTTTCATGCTTTAAGCCTTCGCAAACTTGAGTTTCTTTGGAGCACTCATCCTGAATGGAGAACTCATCTCATGTGCCAGTGGTTGTCTGTCACGGGCAATGTGTGCTTACTGAGCAGGCCAACAAGGCAGCTCCAAAGGCCTCAGGAAATTACTTCCCCCCTCCATCAGCTTTTTGACTCCATCTCATATGGAGGGACTTAATTCCTGCTCTTACAACCCCTGAGACAAGTGTCCAACCTGATGACAAACAGTGAGGTGGTTCTGCCACTTCCAAGTAATGAAAGCTTCTGATTCTTGACATTGGAAGAGGGATAACAAAGAGATTCAGCCCTCTTTCTCTAAGAAGAGGGCATTTCCCCATGCCTCAGAGATAGTAAGGAGATGCACTAACAGAAGACAGATTTTTCTTGCTTATGTAGAGTAGAGTCTGCCTGAAAATAATAATTGTTTGAATCTCTGAAAATGTTTTCCAGCCAGAGCAGCAGAGGACATGGAAACTGGCCAGAGAGTTCAGACTGGATTGAAATGAGGTTTATTAGTGGGATAATGGTCCAGCTGGACTAAAGAAATGGGCAGGCTGTCTTCTTAGAGAAAAAAAACCCAAAGGACCATTCCAAAACCCCTCGATCATTTTATCTGCACTATTTTAATTGGCATATCTGAGTTATGGCCAGAATGTGAAAATAGCATACTCAGAATTTGCTACTTTTGTAGTAATAGGTCTGTTGCCAAGCTGCCAGTCAAATCCTATTTGCTCCAAAGAAAAGTGTGGAGACAGCTTTTCTGCAATGGAGACTCCATTATCCATCACCTGAATACGCTACCCAAATAATGCAACATCTTTCAAATGCCCTGAATGCTTTTACAGGCATATTTTACTTTTGACTAAATCATTAAAAAAAATTTCTAGTCATCTTTGCTAGCAAAGCATAATTTTTTTTAACTTAGAGAATAGGATGCAGCACTCTCACTGTCTGAGAGTATCTTTAAAGGTACAGAAAGTGCTTTATGCCAGGTTATTTAGTGCACCTTTTAATGAACTGTCTGAGGGAGAAAGAAATACTGATTGTGGGGGTCGATGTTATGTGAGTGAGTGCAGGTGGAGGGCTGATGGTTTGGGAGGGGGTGGTTATTTATCAGGGGTGTGGAGTGGAACTATGTAGAAAATGCTGAATGAATTAGGTCTCCCCTCTCATCATCCCGCACAGTGTCCAAATGGACAGAGCGATTTTGGTGTTCTGAAACATGGCATAGAAGGAAATGGCTTTCTGCTCATGACCCAGACACAATTAATGCATAGCTATGGATAAATTCTTGTTGCAAATAAACCTGATGCTTGATCCCATTTGATAAAATGCCATTCCTAGATTTAAATACTTCTGAAGGCTGATCACGCAGACTTCCTCTGATTTCCCTTCCCAGTGGTCTGGAAGTCAAACGCTGCTTTTGAAAAAGCTGTGTGATTTAGTTGCCTCATGTTCATTTAAAAACACTTAAAGAATGTTTTTTAATTTCGATTTCGGAGGAAGGACAGACTTAATTTGAGAACTTTAATTTACTCCTGCCTAAGCAGCTTGCTGGCTAATTCAAATGCTAAATGTACAACTTAATTCAATAATGTCTTCTCTCAGATGAGTGCTGAAGACACGTTATGTTTTAAGTCTTAATCTGCTTTCCTAATTTAACAATGAACAGTCTATGTTTAAGGGTTAAAATAACTTCATCTGGACTTCAAATGGGGATATGTGAGACAGGAAGGTTGTCACAGACAGAAGAGAAGTGGGATTCTACCAGGCTAGGAAGAAGGAAGGTATATTGTGGGAATAAAGAACTTAACATATTAATTTAGAAAGCAGCATGTGAGAAGGAAGGCAGAATCTCCCCACAGACCGTCTGGAACTGGAAGAACTGTGCTAGAGAAGCAAGTTCAAGGATGAAGTGTGGTTATTAAGAAGTATCGGTAAAGAAGATGATTTTGCTAATGTCAGTTCAAATTTAGTGACTAAAGCTAATGAGAAATCTAAAATGACAAGGGAAAAAAAAAGAGGGAGAATGAGATAAAGTTTATAGTGCCCTATTTCTGTTGTTACCCATTTTGCATAAACTGGAAAACAGTGGAAGTTTATTATTCTCTTGCATATTTTTTTTAAAAGTCGGAAAATGTGGATAAAAGTCTTGGCTGAATTCAAAAGATCTATTTTCATTCAGTTTCTGTGCATCTGTTCAAAGTTGTCTCTATCTTTTCAAGTGTACTAAAAATTGTTTTCTATAAATATTTTTCATTGTTTCTGGTGGCAGCTGTTAGCATTTTCTCATGCACAACTTTAACAAAGGAATCCCAAAGCAACCCTAAATAGGACAAGTTATTGCATGTGTGAGTAGAAAACAGCTGTTAACACCGGTCTAGGTGTAGATGCTACAGTGATGGAGAGGTGATTCAAATCTAAATGTGTTGCTTGGCTTGTGTCAAAAATGGTGTGGCCAGCAGGACCAGGGCTGTGACTGTCCCCCTGTACTGGGCACTGGTGAGGCCACCCCTCCAGTGCTGTGTCCAGTTCTGGGCCCCTCAGTTTAGGAAGGACATTGAGGTGCTGGAGGAAGTCCAGAGAAGGGCAATGGAGCTGGTGGAGGTTCTGGAGCACAAGTCTGATGAGGAGTGACTGAGGGAGGTGGGAATGTTTATCCTGGAGAAAAAGAGGCTCAGGGGTAGACCTTATTGCTCTCCACAAGTGCCTGAGAAGGGGCCGTAGCCAGGTGGGGATTGGTCTCTTCTCCCAGGCAACCAGTGACAGGACAAGAAAGAATGGCCTCAAGATGCACCAGGGGAGATTCTGGTTGGACACCAGGCGGAATTTCTTCATGGAAATAGCTGTTAAGCACTGGAATGCGCTGCTCAGGGAGGGGCTGGAGTCACTGTCCCTGGAGATGTTTAAGAAACTACTGGAAGTGGCACTTAGTGCTGTGGTTTTGTTGACAACTGGTGATTGTTCGGAGGCTGGACTTCATGATCTTGGAGGTGTTTTCCAACCTAAATGTTTCTGTGATCCTGTTTTTAAACAGCATGACTTAGGTTTAAACACTGTGGTCAATTTGAGTAGGGCCACGTTAAGTGTTCCTTTAGTTTATTCTAACAATTAAGAAAACTTGGAGAAGTTTGATGGGGCTGATTTAGACATGCAATGTAGTTAAAGCAGTCAGTGAAACAGCTAAATTATTTTATGCCAGACCACAAACTCTGTAGGCTGCCAGCACTGAAATACTGAGATGGAAAATCCTTTTCTGGGACATTCTAATACAGTCCACTTGAGAAAACCAAGCTGTGTAGTTTCCATACTTTTCTTCATCTAAGAATATAACATAAAATGGTGCTGCATGGCAGATCAGAAAAAAACCCAAACTCATCTTTTTTTACTTCATTTATAAAACTCCAAGAAACATCTGAAAACGTAGACTGTAGATGTTTGGAAGGTAGGACAAAAATAGGAATTTAGATTGGAAGTTATTCTTTCTGATCCAATTTTTTTTCTATAGTTTACAGAAAAGGAAATGTGAAATACATACTAATTTGCTATTCTTAGCTTTTATTTCTGAGTTTCGTTCTTGCATGTAATTGTTTGAACAGACAAACTATAATCCTCCTCCTGAAAATTGTAACTGTGCAGAGAATTATAACACTTATTTTTATCTCAAAGAATATCCAAAATTACAGATCAGTATCAGCTGAATTATAACCAAAGGTTGTAGACACTTATTTTCAGTGTTGTAAATTGGGAAAATTAGCATCCTGAAAAAAAACTTAATTACCTTATCTATGGAGAAATATTTGAAAGAAAGTATGTGAGGAAAATCCCAGAAGGTTTCTGCTGAGACACGGATCAGAACTAGTTATCATTAGAAACCAGTAACAGGCAGTAGCACTGTGTCGGAATGAAAGCAAAATTCACTTACAAAAGCCTGTGCCCGGTTTTTCAAGATGCTTGATGTTGTTTTCTTTCCTTTAGTATGCTATTTCCAAAATCTTCTAAGCCTTTGGAGTTACTGATAGCCAGGTTTTTCAAAATACTACGAGTGTCTGAAAAGTATCAATATTATGGGGCCAATGGCGCTTCACCATAAGATTATCTCGATGAGGCTCTTGCCACTTTAAACTGAAAAAGCATGAGAGCAGCTTGGCAAAGAGATTCCTGATTTATGTATGCATATCAGCATTTCACAAGTACTAAAATATAGCATTTGCTGATTTGCATGATGATGCCCAAGCTGGAAGATATCAATTTAACTGCCACTGGTTTATTGGCTCTGGATCAAGCTTCTTGATACGTTTTATGAAAGTGAAAGTTTTATCAATCTGATGCTTTTTTTTTATTCACGGACACCAGTCTATGCAAACTAATATGATTGTTCTCTTCAGTACAGTATCACTGTGTGCACGAGCATTGCCTTACACCATACACCTGAATTTTGCGGTTGTCCTTGGCTCATCTTTGTGTCTAAATTTGTGCCCTTAACCAGCAGCCCTGCTGTTCACAGTCCTGACAGGGAAAGCCACTAGTCCAGCTGTGTGGATACCTTGTCACGGGTGACTCAGAAATAGAGAGTGAGGTTTTCTTGCTTCGCTGCTCCCTGCGGAACTTCTGAATATTCCATGAAGAGGTGCTTTGCAGCAGTTGTGCAGCACAGAGGGTGGGCACATAATGCAAGGGAGCTCCTGTTTGCTGCTTTTCCAGAAGAAGCCTCCAGATTTAAGTACTCTGCTGATTTCATTCAGGCACTAGAAATGCTTTCATCTCTTTGGCATTCAGCCTGTTTTTTCTCTGCTGTGCCACCTGATGGTGCTTCATCAGGCGAAGGGCTGAGCTGAAAGGATGTGAAGGAGGTGCAATTAAACTGTGCCACAGAAGAATATGTTCATTGGGCTAAAAACCAAGACAGAGATTACAAAAAAAATTATCACCTGGGAGTTGGAGTGTTGCAAGAGCTGATATACCTTTATATCTGAGGGAATGCACAGCATCATGGTTGCCAAAATAGTCTGAATTTCAAACTCCGGAGTTCAGCTGAGTGAATCACGTGTTTAGAGGCTTTAAAAATGTATGATAGAACAAACTCTTCTGGGGTATTCCTTATTTAGAGCTAATTAGGCTACCTTGACCTGCAAAAAAAAATTAGACTAAGTGTTGCTGGGAACAGAGAAAGTATTTTTATTTCGGTTTTTGTCCTGGAGGGACAGTTTTTGCATGGCACCCTTCCTTAACATTGATCTTGTTGAATATATTATTTTTATCACGCATGTATCATTTTGATTTACTAATTAGATTATTGTAGCTCTAGAAGGTAATCAGGCCACTTGATTATTCACTTTTTACAGCCACAGTAGAGTTTGAGAGGAAGAAACAAAACCCTCAAGCAAGCTGTAAAATCTTCTGTGCAATCCACTTTTCCTCCTGCTCCTATTCCTCTTTGCAGTCTGGCAGTGATAAATGGGGAGCAGAGAAATTAATGAAACTGGGTATTTTTGAAAGCTTGTTACTCTCTCCACCACCCATCTGGATTGCTTAGTGTGGCAAAAATAGAAAATACTGGACTTAAATTAGATGGCTTTTAAAAGTGGAATCTTTGTAGCGGTCAATGAAAAGCATTAGAGTGCATGCAAGGGAGAAATATTTGCTGACACATTTATAAAATGCAAAAAACCACCACACTACCAACAGTGTTGAAGACTACACATATATTTGGAGTGATTCATTCTCATAACTAGTTGACCCCTCTTTAAAATACGAAATGAATAACTTTTTGGCTTGGCAGAAGATGCGAAAGCTTTCGGGTTTATGTTTTGGATGAGTTTTTCTGGTTTTTGTGTTGTTTGGGTTTTTTCCCACTCGTCCTTGTTTGGTTTTTTTTTTCCAAATTACAGTGAGATAGGACAAATTCTCCCTTTTGCTTCACTGTGTCTTTTCTAAGAAGCTAAGGGCATGAATTTGTCACAAATATATTCTCTTTTTTAGCTGTCTTTCACTATTTTTCACTATTTTGAAGGCAATTGACATCTTTATGATAAATATTAAATTATTTTTTTAAAGCAGGTTTTTAGAGACAGAAATCAGAAACAAATTCTACCATGTTTCAACTCAAACATTTTTCTTTTGTTGTGAAGGCTTCCCTTCCAATATCTTTTCCAGTTTGCCATGTGCTTTTGGAAAGGAGAGGGCTAAGACTCTGCACGGTATTTGAAATACGGGTGCAATATATATTGGGTTATTGAGATAAAGACGTTAGTATTTTCTATGCTATTTATTTTCTTTTAAATTCAAATCATCTACTGACTCCCTCTTTCACAAAGTTTCTTTGAGATTTCACTAACTTACAAAAGACTACTTGTTGGTGTAAGCAATGGAGTATTTTTCCAAATTGAATTCCCACTAGGACTCCCATTTGTGGCCTTAGCAAGCTGTTCCAATAGCCAAGAGACATCTTATCTTGTGTTCACCTGAGATTTTTATTCTGTGTCAAATTGATCTAAAAGCATGGCTATGAACTCGTTTATTCCTGAAAGTGTTGTTTAATCCATAAAATTTGCATTACTTTACTTGAGTTACATAAAGTGACTGTTTTTAAGCAAAAGCAATTAAGTATTTTTGTAATGCTAATGCAAGCAGCAGAAACTTGTAATGAGTTTTTCACAGGAAAGTAGCAGACCAGGAATGAAATTTTTGGCTTGGTGAAGGAAACAGTGATATTTCCATTGGTCTCAGGGATGTGTTCCCTGTGAGCTTCTGAGTAGTTTCAAAATACTGAATAGGCTTCTGAACACTGTGGTTGTCTTCAAATGTACCTTTTGAATAAAGAAAAGACCAACAGTCTGACTAAACGCCCAGTTGTCTGTCTCCCCCATGGGCCCGTGGTAAGGACACAGACAAAGCCCAAGTGAAGTGGTCACACTGCTCCCTCCCTCTCTGTAAACTCACTTCCCAAAAGTCCAACAGCTCAGCATTGTCAGGCTGAGTCAAACTGCGAGTGATGGGATGATATTTATTTAGGGCAGCTCTTGGCACCCTATCCATTTACATGTTCTCCTGCTTAAGGATTTGCTCTTCAGTAGAAAGCAGCTCATTAGAACACTAAGGGAGGATTTTATGTTCTTCCTCGAAACATGTTGAACATTTTGAATAAAAGAGTAATTATAGTTGTTAGAGTCAGCAGAACAATGTGAAGTCATTTTACTTAGAATGATATGCAAGCACTTGTCAGCTTGCCATTCAGAGGAACCTTTTAAAATGCCACAGTAGTTACTTTCTAATTGCATAAATATTAAGTCACTGGAACACAATTAAAACAATCATATTCAGGGAAAGATTCTTGCATTTGGGTTTTGACCACAAAATCCATGGCAGAAAATCTATGTGTTTCTAGAAAAGCACTAAAATAATATTCCACTTAAGACAGATTTCTTTCTAAAATGGCTGTTAAAAAAAAAAAAAAAATCCCATGCCAATCACCCCTTCCAGTCCTGGTATAATATTGTACTGTCCATAGTACTTAACAGTAACCCATTTTAAAAAGGAAGTAAAGCAGAAAAGAAAGCCCTTATGCCAATACATCAGTTATAGTCATGTCCACAATGTGTAGGAAAAGCTGCATTTTGTCCCAGTGCTTTGAGGGTTCTCTGTTTGCAGGAGTTTACCACCCTGTGATGGATCTCTGCACCACACCGAGCCAGCTCTGGGAAGCACCAGGGTGCTGAGCCACATTGAATGCATTGTGCTATTAGATTCAAAAATACTTAAATACCAAAATGACACAGCTGGCACTGCCGGCCCTCGTTAGAACAAGTCAGGTATTTCTGCGTGGTGCCATCCCCCTGGTTGTTGCTGGAGGCACACAGTACGGGAGGAGAGATTTTTAATCCCCGTTGTGTCTGTGTAAATCCAGCCAAAGTTTATTGAATTCAGTGGACTTCCTGGTGAGATTTTCTCTTGTACAACAGGGTAGAATTTGGGTTATGTTCTCATTTCCTGCAGGCTTCTGTGCTGCTCCATGCTGGCTGCAATAAAGGCATTGCACAGCTCAGATAGCTGCGTCCCAAAGGCAGAAGTGCTCCTTGACATTTGAGCTCCAGCTCATGGGGGTTTTTCTGCCTTTCTCCTCTCCATCTTCTGCAGGCTGACTGCATTCATCAGGATGCTGTATTATAAAAATAGACTGGTTACTAAGGCATCAATAAGTCACTTCATTTAGAAACAATACATGGACTTTTTCGGTGGGGATTTTGGACGAGTGGATAAAATTCCATGAGAAAACCCCAGGGCTGTTTTGGTAGAATATCAGCTTGGCTTTCAGCTAGCCCCTTGTGAGATTGGGGGTGTAAGAAAGGCTGCTGTGCTCCTTCTTCTGTGAAATATGCTTGAGGTTGTGGGCTCTTAGAGGATGTTTGCCAAAGCCCACTACCTTTGGATGAACCCTCGCCAAACCCACCCTGTTCTCAGCTACACGACGTCACGCGTCATCTTTTCCCCAATGAAAAAGGAAAACGTGCAGCTCAGACATCCAGAAACCTTTAAGCAGACTCTCAAGGCATTACTGTCAAAGGTTAAACCAGCTCTGCATCCAGAGGGAATGTACCATGAAAATAGGGTAGTTATTGTAGTTAGTACAATGTTGTTTTTACCTTGAATGGTGGCATGAAGTTACTGGTCTGTATTTGTGTCCAGATGTGAGGGTACTTTTTGAGGGACACAGTAGTCTGTGGGTAGCTCAGATAGGTTTGCATGCAGGTGTTAAATGTTATTTCTTTCATTATATACACACCAATAAACGCTGACTGCAGGAATGAAGAGGTTCTTTGTGAAAACACATTGAAAAACCAAAGATTGTCTTCACACTAGAGAGCCTACAGCAAATTACCTGACACTCAGGCTGTTAATTAAGAGTCTGAAGCAAGGCACTATGTTTAAAATACTAGTCATGATATTACTAACCTATTTTTTCCACTCAAAAAGCTCGAGGATCTTTCCTATTCAGTGAATAGATGAATGAAAAATCATGCAGTTTGAGGTTTACGCTCAGGCTTTTTCTCTGTTAATTAGAAAGCCACATCACACTTCATGATAATTTTCATAAAGTTCCCTGAAATTCAGCTTTAATGATTTAAACTAGGGCTTAGTTTAAGTTTGTGCTTTTCTGGTCTCTGCAGGAATGTTGGGACGGATGGGAAGGCATATGAGAGCTCAACGACCAAAAGAAATAGAAAAACTGGCTGTGGAAGCAAGAAAATTATTCATTAAAGAACAAAGCAGGGTCAGCTTATCAGGAAGGTCAGGAAAGTGCCCTTTGGGGGATTTGTTTCACAATGGCATGAAGACAAGTACTTGTAAGGGATACTGAAACCTAAGTGTAGAAGGTTTGTGCAACACAGCAATTTCTTACATGAAAAGTGAAAATGGTGCTTTTATCTTGGGTGAATGTTTTTTGATTAATTGAATTTTTTCTTTGCTTCACTGGGACAATAGCTTTCCACATGGCAAAATCTGACTGTGTTACACAAAACAGCAGGTGTGGCAGGGCATTGGGAGCATTCAACTGTACAAAAGCAAGGAAGATCTATACTGTTAAACCTGCATTTTGTATTATAAGACAGTTCTGTGGGGAAAACAGTGCAGCAAGTATTTCTGATTCTGAAAAATATGTGAGACTCCACCATTTAATTTATTTTTTTTAAATGGAGAATGAAATGGGCAATCTCACAGGTATTGTCTGTGATTGTATTTAGGGACAAGAAATGTATCCTCCCACCAACTGTTCACTTAGTGGTAGATTTATGTATTTAATGCATTGCTTTATCTGTCTCAGAGGAAAGAATATAATAAACCTCAAGAATATAATAAACTTCATGTCTTTAAAAAGAACATGCCTTTGTATTTAGCCCACAGACAATCCCCTGAGGTCTAACTTCATCAGAGGCTTTCAGTAGCTGGAACATTAATCAGGGCAGGAATGAACCTAGAGCAGAACATAAGTAAATGGGGAGAGTCTGAAATATTCAGGGTGTAGTCAGGAAAACAAGATCGTCAATGCTGATGTCTGTGGCACTGTTATCTTCCCTCAGTCCTTCTCCCTCTTTTTCGTGTTTTTTGTTTTTATGTCTTCACTTTGGTCAGGGAATTCTTTAAAAAATAATTAAAAACTTGACCAAGTTTATTAATGTTTTATTTAAATTATTCCTTTAAACAAAATATTATGCTTTAAATTATTAAGGTTCATGGTAATTCTTTCTTCTCTAGCCTGTGGAAAATTGTGCTACCTACACTTACAGACCTGTCTGAAAGTGGTGTCAGCACTTTTAGGACCATGACAGGTAAATTCAAAAAGCCCTGAATAAAGATGAAATAGCCTGGTATTGAACATGACATTCCACGTTGTATCTTCGCCACCAAGCTCCTTTTCCACTTGGTCTGAAGTGATACAACTGTAATTTGGACAGAGCACAGCTGGTGAATTGATTCCCAGTCCTAGCTGTGGATCCAAAGCACAGTATCACAGTGGGCCCATGAGTTGCTGAACTGCAGCAGCAGCTGCTAAAGGAGGCACAAATTCTTCCCCCTCGAGCTCTCATGGACATTCCTTTCTGTAATGCATTCAGGATTATTGTTCTTCCTGCATATTTACAGCTTGCCTTAAAGCTGGGTTACATAAAGCACTGGGCACCTCATTAATTGCAGTAGGAACCAGCCTGGTCCTGAATGTACAAAATGGACACATAAGGAGTAAAAACTTGCTCAAGGTCAGTGTCAACCTATGGCTGAGCCAAGTGAAGAATTCAGGTGCCCTGATGCACAGAACAGTGCTTTTCCACTGGGAGGCAACATCATTGTTGTGCAGCTAATGCAGTAAGAAACTGAAAGGAAAAAAGGGGATGATATGTCATCTGGACTGTGAATCACCTCTTTTTGAGCATTAAATGAATAGCAAGGTACTACAACAAGGCAGTGAGATAGTTACCCATGCTTTAGGTGTTTGTGTTACCACTGGTACTTTTAAAATACACCAGAGGAAGGGCCATGCAGACTTTCCTTGTAGCTTATGTTAATGTTACTTTATTTGAATATCAAGTGCACCTTTTGATCTGTTACAGTTCAGTGAGCATTTATTGATCTTGTCCTTCATACCTTCTCAAAGACTGATCAGAAAACCTGCTGTTGTACAGCTTTTACCACAGTGTTGCAGTGGGATCACACTACCGCAGTATTCCTGGGTGATATTCTGGAATCTGAATAAGAACATGGTCTTCCTTTCACTTCTTTAAAGAAAACAAAATTCAGCAAAAGAGACTTTATAGCAGTGGTGACATTTAGCCAGCACTTTCTAGGCCTGTATCCCCATCAACTTGGCATGCCTCAATTTGAGCAGAAATTGCTCTTCATTAAGGGGATTGTTTGAGGTTAAGCAAGACAGACCAAGGTATTAGAAAATGACACTGTGGCAGCTGAGTCATGAGGATGTCTCTCTCTTTGACCATGTGTTTGTCACAAAGAGACATGTGAGGCCACGTTGTAGGTGTCCCTTATAGTTTTGAGTTTCAAAAACTTGTGTCCTGAAATAGCCTATGACTCACCTGTATCTGCAGTGCTCGCCCTTGTGACCAGAGGATTTTATTATTTTAATGTCCTTCTAACAGAGCTGCCAGCAATTCTTCTTCGGAGTTTCTCATTTGTCCAAACTGCAGCTGTCTGCTTCCTTGCTGAAGTCAGCAACTGTGCCTGTTCTGCTGTTACACCGACAGATTGCCTTTAAGCTGCCCCTTTGTTTTTTGAAGACCTTAATGGATAGGTCACTTGGTTTTGTTTGTCTTTTTGTTTTCCTTTGAGCCTCGTGCTTTAAGGTTTGCCTTCTAGCAATGTCAACAGTAAAGATCCTAAAGCTGTATTTTGTCTTCTGTGGCTTCTAGGAAATTAATTTCGCTTCAGCCAAAATGTTGGTGTATTCTCTCTGCTCTCTGCCTTACACTCTTCTGCATCTTTCCACACTGAGGATTGCTGAATGCACATAAAGTTCAAATGTAAAACTTGTGCTTTATTCACACTGTAAGTCTTCGACAGAGAGGCATTTTAAAAACAGAGTCATTACACTTCATAATGGTAGTGTAGGCTGGAATAGTCCTTCAGGACAAGAGCTTGGGGTAGCCAGAACTGATAGTTTAGAAAATGGGCCATGAGAGTCAACTTTGACCCAAGCTTGCAAGAGGCAGAGTGCAAAAGTGTTACTACATGTGGGTGTTAGCCTGAGAACTTGGAACTTCTGGAAGTGTTCCATTCTGAGAACAACTTAAGGTAATTCTAGAACATGTAGCTCTTTAGGAGAAACAAAGTATTTCTGTAATATTTTGTTTGACTGATTGGGTAACAGTCTGAGGGCCTGATTTAAAGGGGACTCCGAAATTTCTTATGTTAGGGCAGGCAAGAATTCTGATTCAATTATCCTTGGTTGCTCAGTAGATGAGCAGGTGCCAGGCACAGTCACTGTCAGCTTTTAACTTTTCACACCATGTAAAGTGAGTACTAGAAGTGCCCACTGCCTTTCATGCTTCCTTTGTCTCCTGCAGTTCGGTTCAGTTCCTGCAGGCTTCTACTGAAGCTTGGAAGTGCCTCAGGTTTCCTAGTGCCTAGACTGTGCTATCATGAAAAGTGAATGAGAGTAGAATAGCATTTGAATAGCCATGACTTCCAGGTTTAAAACAGGAATGCTGAACGCCAAGTCTGGCAGCCCTTGGGAATTTGGGGGTAAACCTCTGAACTGCATTACCTTTGGGGAGGCTGGCATCATCATATTGGTTTAACTAAAACCAACACCTGCTAGGTACCCCTGTTCTGCAGAGCAGGAGCCCAGTTCACTTCTAATTAAAATTCAGGCTTTAATCTGAGTGAAGATGAGCCAGAACAATTTTCGTATTTCCTTTCTGCCCTTTCTTTAGTACCTGCGCTACATTTCTGTTTCATTTACTCTCACGGGGTCTGTTCAGAGGTGAAGCAGATGGGTGGCAATCACGGGATCCCAGACGTGCATTTTGTTTGTAAATGTTTCCAGGTGACCAGAGCTGTTTATTGCTTCATAGTTCTGCTGCAGGAGTTCCTCCACTCAGTTTTCTCTTTAGGAAGAGGAGAATCAAACTTCTTGATGCACAGCTGAAGGATACTTTCTTTGGCAGTGGAACTGTACCCGTTGAGGGGACCAGAGCAGGTTGAGAGACTGACCATATTTTGAATGTGTCACCTATTTCTTTGAGCTGTGAGTAACCTCTTGAGGGGTGACACACTTACGAAAGTAGCTCTCCATCTTTTTTGCCACAAGCAGAGTCTTGCTGAAAATAGAATCCTCAGGATCCTCAGGAAAAGCAAAAGACAGTGACTGCAACTGCTCGGAGCCACCTCACGCCATCCATGGAAAGAATAAAACCCACAATGTATGCTCAGCTGCTGGTACCAGCTGTTACATTCATTACAGTAATTGCTACCATTAGTGTGCTATTAATATTTCCCTTACAAAATCGTACAAGAAATCAAATGAAAATGCAAAGTCTGCTCCGTCTGCAACCATTTGTGTTCTTTGTGGGTCAAGTCACACCAGCCACAACTTCTAGCAGTGCTGTTGTCCTCCAAGGAAAACAGTTTTTAGGAGGAGCTTCATCTCCCTGAGTTCCTTATGCCGTTTTCATTTTGTGCTGCGGGAGAAAGGCAGCATATACATTTGGGAGGGCACAGGTATAGCTGCTGCAGGATCTGCTTGCCTGTTGCAGCAAGTCTCTCACCTTGCAACAAGCAAGAGGAAGCTTTCTGGGCCTGTTCTGCCTTTGGTGTAGCTTTTTACAGCTCGGAGATCCTGGAGCTGGCAGCAAATGCAGCCAAAACCAAAAGGGCTATCCATGGCTAGATCTGAATAGGTGGCTTAGCCTCCAGGCTGGAGGCAGCATGCCACACCACCCTCAGATGTGGCCTTGGTGTGGATCTGAGGTAATGTCATTCTGATAATTGTGATGTGCTCCTATATCAGCTCTTCATCATCAACATATTCCTAGAACAGCTTTATTGTGGACCAGGATTTGGCCCTTTTTTTGTGGGGTTTTATCTTCCCTATCTCTGGTTTTTCTCCTTTTCTTTGGGGAGATTCTCATCTATGAAAGTGCCTTTGAGTCAGCACCTTTCAGCTCATGAGCGCCGGCACTTGACAACAAGTAGCTGAAAAAATGTGTTCATTTCAATTCTCTTCTTCATATGAAACATTGCAATGGAGAACATTGCTGACCTAAATGACACATTCATCTAAACACTCAATGTAGCTGAGAAAAGACTAGTTAATTTGTCTAGTTCACCTCACCAGAAAATGCAAGTACTGGAGAAAGGCTCTATATTGGTGCTTTGTGATCTAAGCCACTTTCCACTGCTATGGAAAAAGTGATTGATCAGAAGTATATTGGAGGTAAATATCAATTACTCAGTGATCAGTAAATTACTCAGGACCATATCAGTACTGTTGTCTGCTGGGGAATGCGTATGCAAATGCTGCATACATATGGCTATAACATGTACTAGTTCATGGTGACTCTGCATTTCGGTGCACTTGTGTTCTCTTAAGCCTGCCCATTTACAGGGAAAATACTTCCAGCACTCCATGTTGTACAGAAAATATGAAAAACAGAATTCTAAGGCTAAAATGCAAGAGGCAGATCAAAATAGCCTCCATTTATTTGGGAACAGTATGGCTTTTAAAGCCAGTGCTGCAGCATTGGAGAAGCATGTCATGACTTACTGATGCACGGGCTGCTCAGTGCAGGTGCCATTTTCACAGTGCTGCAGCTCTGCTTGGAAGCATTAAGAAGCAATAAGTATAATTCTATTTCTTTCAGCTTCTAAAGACGATTAGTGCCTGCTTAAACAGCAGCTCCTCCTGCACTGATAGGTGTCCGTCCTTTATTTGTCAGTGATGTGGGCAGGGCTACTGTCTTGCCAAAGCGTGGGAAAGTGCCATTCTCACGCTCTTTTCACACCCTTCTCCTCACTGTCTGGAGGGCAAAGGATAGGAAAGCTGGTTCTGGGAGTTACTTTCTTCATTTTTCTGGATTTCCCCTCCATCCTCACCCAGTGTCAGCTTGTTCACCCTCCGGGCTCAGTGAGAGGGAAGTTGTTTGCCCATCAGATTTCCCGACTCTCACAGGAATTTCATGCACCCTCAGAAGTGAAGGAAGGTTGTACTCAAAGTGAACCCTAATCTAGGACTAGACCTGAGTATATAATTTGTCCCAGCCAAAAAGCAATCACTTCAAGGAGAAGCAAAATATAAAATTTGATGGATTTGAAATGAAAGCAGTTTATTCCAGAAGCGTCATACTTAGCCCTGATTGAAGCGGTAAGATTTGAGGGAGACCCTGGTTAAGTTTTAGGAGCTCATCATTAATATTGCATCTGTCATGCTTTATGATGACCTACACAGTATTACAGAAATAATGGACCAAGCTCTCAGCTGATGTAAATCTTCACTGCTCACTCCAACTCGGTGAAGTTCTGCTAGTCCCTTTGGAAATCTGGAGTTTTATTGCAGTTGTTATGTTATACACAGTATTTTCCCTGCTTGCAGAGGCTTTGCAGTATGCATTTCAACTGATACAGACAATGGTGATAAATCCATCTGAATGCAGAATCTTCTCTGCACTTAATAACATGAATTCAGTCTCAGCAAAGGAGAAGTACCTGACCTTGCATTGCTAATGCAATTAAAACTGCTGAAGAGATCTTGGTACAGTATTAGCTTGTAGCACTGCAGTTCTTCCATCAAAAAATGTAGTATGATGTTTATGCTGCTACAGAAATTCAGTTCTATTAATTCCCAAGTTGCATCCCTTCCACGTGAGAATGCCCATCAATTTGTCTTTATGATTTCTGTTGCCTACTAATATCCATGTACAGTGTCTTATGATCCAAGCAGCTGAACTGATCTGTTCATTTGCAAAATGACATTTGATATGACCTCTGTTTCACTTCTGTCGTTATATTTTCATTCCACTTCTTCCTACAGTTCGTTGGTCTGAGCCGGGAACGTGGAGCTTGGTTTTCAGGGCACTGTGCTTCTGAAACGTGAGGGGACAGAGACATTGTCAGAGTCACCCCTGACTGGGAGTACAAGAAGGAAAAAAGGAGTAACGTTCACAAATTTGGGCTAAAGGGGAGACCTGAACATGTAATGGTGTGCCCTGGCAGCCTTTCTTCAAATAGATCATGCAGGTCTTAAATCCAAAGCCTCTGTGCCAGCAATCTTAGACAAAGAAATTGAAAAGCTTTGCGCCTGAAATCTGATTTAAATTTAAACCATAATTGATTTCTTTTCTCATTGTGATTTTTATGAACAGATGGACTAGAGCTAGCAGTTGCCCTTGAGGAGTCTTTAAAAACATAGTTCTGTGAACTGTTTCCCTGAAGATTGATATAGCTGCCATTTCTTCAGCTATCTCTGAATCATCCTCGATTACTATATGTCTTTATAAAATAATTATAGGTTTTATGCAGGAACTGAGCTTGGCTCTGTACTTTTCATAAAACACTTATGCAGAGCTGCTTAGCAAAAGAGATGATTTAACCCAAGTATTCAATTGTTTAGCTCTGAATTTTATTCTCTTATTCAATGTTTTGCTATTATGTAGAAGCTATATTTTCTTGAAACTGAAATGGAAAAGGTTTTGGCTGCTCTATCCATCTCTTTACACTTACTAATTTGCCTGTCAGAGTAAATCACACACAGAACGAACTTAGGAGAGTTATTAGTTCAGATGAAGCTATTCAGATTTAAACCAGTAAATAAATTATGATCTTGACCTGCAACATCTCCGCTTGTGCAAATGTGGGTCCGCTCTCCCCCTTTCCCTCTGCATGTATAATGGGGAAATATTTTGTAGAAAAAGATCAGTTTTAAATGCAAGCTGAGAATGAACTGAATGAAAGTACTTGGCATTAGCTCTGGATGACAGGGTGATGGAAGTTGGGGGATAGTCACGTGAAAATGTCGTACAACGGTGCAAATTTAATTCACAATTTCACCTGGTTCTTGCCCTTGTACCTCCAGATACATCTTTGACAATGTCTCAGGCAATGACAGAGGGGAGGGCAGAAGGTGAAACCCCTGAGACAGCCAAATGTCCAGGCAAGACAGCTCCTCACACATTAAGGCTGGCAGGTCTTTCCCTTCAGGTGCCCTAGGACATTTGGGCTAGAAAATATTTTGCTAAGAAAATGTCTTGTTCCCTCTCCACCTTCCATTTTTTGCTACCCTTAAGGACATCTTTTACTCATGGCAGAGATTGGGCTAAAGTACCAATCTTTCTTCTGGAGAAATGTGAGGAATTTGGGAGCCATATAGCTTCCATGAGCCTTTATATAATGGCACAGTGGGGATTGTTCTTATTTTAAGGTGAGTTAACGAAGTTATAGATTATCAGAAGTGTTGTCAGTAAAAGAGATTTTCAGCTCTGTAGAAGTTGTATTTCCATCTTTGTTTTCTGTATTATTTTGATACACATAACCTGTAATTTACAGTCACTGCTAAGGAGGATTGTATGTGCTAATGTTTTGCCTGGAGGAATTTTCAGCATGTTTTGCACTGAAATGAAGAATGGAAGGAGTCTAATCCCTGGCTTGCTTTCAGTCCATTGTGCCCAGCGGCTGCTGCTGGAATTTTGCAGGGCTTCTTAATGGAAGTTGCCACTTCCAACTGGATGTGCTCAGAATAACCTCTGGATTCTGGTGTTTCCAGTATCTTTAGTACCTCAAGACTGAGTGCTCTATAGGCACACCAGTGATTTGGGCCCTCCTAAAAACCTCACAGATTTTAACTTACTTAAATTATAATGGCTTACAAGTTCATCTTAGCATAAGTGATTTAATTTATTTTCCATGTTTGCTTTTTGTTTGTTTGGCACAGCTCCTCCTCCAGATAATGGCACTGCAAGGGCAGACAAACATCTGGGGGCTGTCCTGCATCACACTCTGACTGCCTTGTGTGTTTATGCTGCAAACATTGCACAAGGAAAGAGAGACCTAAGGGTGAGGTGACTTGTTCAAAATCACATAATTAGGTCCTGAACTCATTCAGCTGAAATTCAGTCTCATGTGCTCCTGCAATTAAATTGCGGTTTGCTGCCTCTTTTGATGCTTTGCTTTGATGCCTGGAGTTCTCTTACTCTTCAGGGACTACAGGTGTTCCTAGCACTACCTTTGCTCATGAATATTTTCTTTTAAATTAAGGGGAGATATATTGCTTCAGAGATGCAGCTGATCACAAGATATGAAATGTAACTTGAGCACCTTTGGAAAGAAATGTGTGATGCTGAAAACCTGGCATTTTTCAAGATAAATATATTGAATCTATTCTGCTCTTGAGATTGCAGTTGAGACAGAGACACATCTCCCTCTGTACCTGCTTAGAATTCACTTCATGTCAGTGGGGAATGAAAATAAGTTATATTCAGTGACTCATTGATTGGTAGGTGTTAAAAGAGCCCAGACTTTCCATTTTAAGTTTGGTCAGAATGTGCCTGTGTCATGTAAGCAGGCAGGAGTACTCATACCACTCAGTATTTTTAACAGCTTCTATTCTGCAGGAGTAAAGTACACTGATCTCAGGGTAGGGGATAAATGCGCAGAGGCACCCTCTGTTTTACTGTCACCCTAAAATTCACTGCTGGACAGCAAAGTTTTGTTAAGCAGGATGCCAGTACAAAAACCTAAAATATTTCCAGTATTCTTTTTCTTATTTAATTAAGTCAAAGGTTTCATTTAGAGGAAATTACTTTTGCTTATTCTTCCAAATATTTGAATTAATGAACAATTTTCTCTGAACATCCAGAGTTAATGGCAAATAATTAAAAATTGTAAAAGGGAAACTGAGATTAGGAGAACATGGTATAATACATCTTGAGGCTTGGGTTTTCCTTCTCTCAGAACTCTTACCCTGATCATGTCAGGCTGACCACAGCATACATTTACCTAAGTAATTCCACCAATTCCAATGGAAATTCTGGAGATGTCTATTTATTGCCAATTATTTCCTTACAAAACATAATTTTCAGCTGAGTCTGCCCTACAGTATCCTATTTCAATGTAATAATATATTTAGGTCAGTTGAAATGCCTGCACACAACGTGAGTAGCAAAGGGAAAGCCAAGAACTCTTCAAGTGGTTTTTGACAGCTGGAGCAAGCAGCAGGGAAACACGTGGCACTCTGAGAGGCTGGGTACTTTCAGCAGAAGTTAGCACCAAAATATACTTTTTTACAAACTGATTTGTTTTTAGAAGACAATCTGAAGTCAAATCTGCTGTTCAGAAAAACATGCAGTATGTTTCCTTTCAAGTGTTGCTCATTTACCATATGACTGGCATGTGCTGTGCAACAAAATTCATTGCCATGAAGCAGCAAGAAGTTGGAAAATAAGAAAAAAAAGTATCAATACCCACCAGCTGCTTCTGTCTACTTCAGGTGCCACATCCATTGCATATTTAATCTGTGACACATTTCTAATTGACCGACTTACTCCAAGATCCTCTTACAGTATGTGGTATTTTTGGAGACTTTTCATTGTTGTAGGGTTGTTGTGGGGTTTTCCCCCCAGCCTGCTGATATATGGACCTTTTGTGTGTAGATTCTGACTGTATTTAGTCCATTAACTCCAACTCTGTCTTTTAGACCTGAGTCTCCTGTTCTCTGCATTTATTTTTATACAATTTCCCCCTGTCTTGTGCTCTCCTTTTCCACGACCATTTGCCTATTACACCTTCATGAACATTTTCAATGTTTTCTGGATTGGCTGTGTTTTTTCTGCTTCTCCTTGATTTAACTTCCTCCACTGAGTCTTGCTTTTGCTTTGACATTTCTGTATACAGAACAGAAATAATAACAATAACATTGAGCTGGGTCTGGTAGAGAGTTAAGTTGGAAAACAAGCCAAGAGGCGCAGAAGGGAATTTCTCTAGGTCTATGTGTCTCAACACATCTCTCTCATACTCGAGTACAGTGCAGCACTGGCTGCAAATGGGCTGTTACATTACCATTCTCTAATGTAAAGGAAGACAGCGTGGACAAGGATCAATAACTAGCAAATGTCAGAATGAGGAAACTGCTCAGCATTTCCTGAGGAAGAGGCAGCGCTTTGGGCACAGTGGGTTCTCAAGGACACTGTTAAATTTGGACTCCATGAGAGGGAGCAGAATCACACAGCAGGTATAGCAGGAAATATATATATATATATATTTTTATATCTCAGGTATAGCCTGTGCCATCCATTACGTACAACTGCTTCATTATGGCTGCTAGAGGTACAACGTTGTACATACATTACATGTATATAGAACACAGCTAAATGTACTACTGTTTTCTGGGAAAGGGGCCATCAGATTCTTAGTAAATGCAGGAAATCTGGTGGCTTTTATAATGCCTTCTTCCCCCCAGCTCTTTCCAATTCTTTCTTGCTCCTTTTCCAGCCAAAGCGTGCTGTCCTTCTGAGGTTAACTGTGCTGTCCAGGGGCAGGTGAGACACTACTGCAGAGACAGAAAAATCCCTTCCTGAAGACCTGAACTTTCATCTTTCCTGAAGAATCTTAATTCTTTAAAATCAACAAAATGAGACAGAGCTGCAAAAGGAAGAAATGGAAACTGAGACACTCCCACATCGTTCATGCAGGAATGGGAATGATGGGTGGTACCAGCAGGAAGGCAGTCACAGATTCTGACATCCCGAGTTGTCTCATGCCCTTTACCTTTTTCCTCTCCCCAGCCCTCTCACTAAATCCAGCCTTGTGACTAAGCTTACACAATTATTATTTTTTTTAAGTGAATGCATCATAGCTTTTCCCAGTTCAGATCATCTCCCTGGTTTCTTATTCTCTGTAGCATGTACTGTACCTGCACATTCACTGAAGGAGAGTTGCATTGTTCTCACAGTCTCCTTTTGATTTAGTCATAAATAATACATTTTGTGTGAAGCTGGAATCATCCCTGCTTTCAGGCAGGGATAATTTGTAACTTGCTGCACCTGGAGGAGGGTTGAAGGGCATGGCTGCAATCATGTTACCGATGTTATGACCCAGACTGGAATAACAGTGTTTGGCACATGGATGAAGCAGGCACATGAACACAGCTGGAAGAACAGAAGGAAAAATGTGGTACCCATGCAAGGAAAGCCTAACAGGATTTGGCTTGGAAGAAGAACATGGAACTGTCACTGATAAGGAGGTGTGACAAGAAGTCCCAAGGAGTCAAAGTAGCAATTCCTGAGCTGGATATTAAATAGAATATCCGTAAATATCTACCTACAATAATTTCAGAGAAAGTGGATGTTGTCTGAAAAGGGTCTGAGAAGCCAAAAAAGAAGATTGGTTTATGCAAAGCAAAATGAAGGAAAAGATGTCACACAGTCATCTCCTTGTATAATAATCTGCACAGGCTCAGATAATTTTGTATCCAAGTGATTTTTATACGGTGCTTACTAGAGAGATGTAAACTATTTGATCTTTGCTTTTAATTCTTATCCCAAAATTACATAAGAAATGTTGCTTTATGTTATCTTCTGCTATCTTTATGTTATCTATCTTATAGAGGAGAAGTCTCTTTGAAGAACTTAATTTTTTAAAGTGGAAGTATTACTTTAATGCATCGGCAGCCAAAAAAATCCTGTCCTGGCATTCTCCAATGGAAGCTGGGAGCTGCCCAGCAAAGAACTGGTAAACCTTGACAGCCACGTTACCTGGTAAACAGTGAAATAAAGCATTTTATAAGAACATGCTGAAACACAGGAAAAAAAGGGCTCTTTAGGCTGGACCACATTATTGAACACAGTGTCTCACATTTAGCTTATGTTGAGCTATTTGGCCACAGCTTCAGTCATCTATCGAGGTAAAGTGAAAAATTGTGTGCAGAAATCAATAACATTAAAAACGTTTGCAAACAGAAAATCTCAGGCAGCAGTTTAAGTTAATTTAGTGTATCTGTGTATTTGAAATTATTACCAGTTGCATTAGATTGCAATTCAGGGAACCACTGAGTAAGCAAGGCTCTCATCTTGTCCTTGCACTGGCAAATATGGAGGACTCGGAAAGCGCCTGGCACACGCTACCCAGAATCTAATTTGTATGCGCCGTGGGTGGGTGTTTCGGGGAAGATAAACTGATCATTTCCCAGCTTATCCAGAGGCTTTCTGTACAGCTGCAGCCAAACCAAATAATCTAGCTCTTGCCTCAGTTTATCACCTCTAACGTGAATGTGACATTTTACGGCGTTACGAAGATGATGTAAAGCGGTCATATTACAAACAGTGTCACAGATTGGCCAGAAGTGCAGATGATTGCCGTAAGCCAACTTAATAAGTCACATAAATTCTGAAGGAAAATCAGGTGTTTCCATTGCAAGATCAAATACATTTAGCCCATTCTACCGGAAAGAGTGCAGAAGAACAATAATTTAAATACTTGTTCCTGCTCCTTTTGTAAAGTTTTACTAGTTAGATCATTTTAAAGAAAGCAAATGAAAATAATAACTTGATAGCATTTAATCTTAAATACAATCTGAAGACTTCGAAGACTGTAGAATGTTTTCTGGCTATAAAAATTCTCAGCTATTCTAAAGCTAGTTTCCAATTTTCCAGCTGCTTTGATTCCAAACAAAACCATTCAAATCTTTTTTCTTTGTACAGTGAGCTCAACCTCATTTTAATTTGGTTGCAGCTCTGTGCTAAAGTGTAATGGAACGTTAATTCTCTCAAAATCTGAGGCTCTTTTATTTTTTTTTTTTTCCATAAACGGACTTCTTTGAGTAATCGTGTTTGATGGAAGAAATCTAGAGGGCATAAAATGAGAAGGTCATTATCGTGATGTTCCAAACGAGCACCTATGGCAAAGCACTTCTGGTTCTACTTCCAAGTTCTGCTGGGAGCATTTCAATTTTCTGGCTCATTGTCGGGTGAAGTTAACAGCTTTTAAGGGTAGATAAGTCACATCTGAGTTTGAACTATCTGTGAAATGGAAACATCCCTGAGATTAGGCAGGATTTTGTTTGGCTTTTTGTTTCACTCCCCCATAGCTAAGTATGAACATTTAAATCTAAACTCTCAGCTGGGGTAGACAATCTTAGATGTGTATTACAAATGTTTGTTTTTTTTGGTTTTTTTTTTTTGTTTGTTTTTTTTTTTTTTTACAATAACTGGAAGTAATTCCTATGCATACTTTCACAGAACAGTTATGAAGGATGTGCTTAGCTTTAGATTAATCCTGGGGTTTTGCAGTTCTAAGTACAGTTGCTTCCTCACCATGCTGCAAAGGAAGGACTATTTAATGGAAGAAACAGTTTGAGATTTATCCTTTCAGCAGGATGAGACATGCTGCCATTTGCTAACAGCTTGCAAGAATTTCAGCATGGCTCTCCCAGTCTGAGGTGGAAGAGCCTACTTTTGTCCTGGAAGGACACCTCAGGGTCCTCTACACTTGCCATGAGGACAAAGGGAGATGCAATATGTTCCCCTCTTGCTGTCTGAGTGCAAAACGATGAATCTTAGCTCAGAGAAACAAAATGAGTAACTGGGAAACACAGGAAAATCAATTTAAAGCTAAGGCAACACCTTCTGACTGCAACACTGGTCACACAGCAGGTGGGGCTACCCGAAGAAGCTGCAGAGTCTCCATTCTTGGAGAATATCAGAATTTCTGTACACAGCTCTGAGAAACCTCTAGTAGCTGGTGTGGCGCTAGGCAGAAGGGTTGGACAAAATGATCTCCAGAAATGAGATTCTTCCATTGCCACCTATCCTGTGAATCCATGAAAACAAAACAAAGCACACAAGCACTCAGAACTGAAAATGATCCTTGTTTCTTAGAAGGAAAAACCAACCCAAAACTGACGTGTAATTTTCATGGACAGTAAACTTGCATTTGGTTTCCTATAAATTTAGACCTGTCTTAAGGGCAAGAGACATGTACTTTTGGCAGGGGTATTTTTTGATAATGCGTCTTTTTTATTTGCTATTATAACTGCCTTGATTGATATGTAAATAATGTAAATGGTTCAGAAAAGTCCAAAGAGCACAAGTACTAAAGATGAGAACAAAATAACACTGCAAAATTTGGTATAATAATAAATTCCAATGGGAAAAGAAACCTCTTAAAGCAAAACTTACGTGAAATAGTATGCTGAAATGGCAAAGGATTATCCAATTTTGTATTTAAGCACTGTCATAGGAAAACTCATCCTTCATGAACAATCACTTTATGTATCAGGACGCAGGAATCATGTTAGAGGGCAGTCAAACAGGGAGTCTGAAGGGAATATAGAACAGAATCCGCTTCTAGTGGCCCCACTGGATTTAGGTAATTGTTCCATGGGACAACAATTCCAAAGATGACAGGTGCTGCCGCTCAAGTTTCTGTGACTTTATGTGTGCCAGTCACAGAGTTTGTTTTCACCTTAGTAACAGGTTTTATTACTTACACTGGGAAATAAGAACACTGGATGTATCTCGTGTAAGATTTTGAGAGATGCTGAGTGAGTTATAGGATGTGGTACCAGACTGAATTAAAACTTCTTTAGAAGGTGTTGAAAACAGGCCACCATTGTTGAAAGCAGGCCACCCACGCAAGGACAGTGATATATGAGGTTTGATTTCTTGTGCTGGCAAAGGGAGCTTAACAGCTTTCACTCCTCAAAAGTTAGCATTTTCTCATACTTTCCTATTCTATAGGAATGTGTAGATGTAGGTGTCAGCTTGATATTAACTGTTAAGGAAACTGGGATTAGACAGGATCTCCTGGAGCTAGGCAAGTTCAAACTGAAGTGACTAAAGTGAAAAATTGCTCTAGGTGGCAAGGGAACTCTATTCTGTTATTGCAGAATAGATTTTATTTCAGGGTGTTACTGATAAGTATTTATACTTCACAGTCTCACAATAAAGAAGCAGGAATGTACTTATTGGAAGGAGAATAGATGAAATGCAATAAGGAAAGGTGAGCTTTTATGGAGAGAAGGAGAGGATCAACCATGTAAAGGCTGCAATTAGTCTTTCATATATCAATCTGTTTCATCTCCAAATTGTTCACCTTTACCATGAAATTTTTTTGTTATATTTGAAATTGAAATACCAAAAATAATGTTGTTTTTTTTTTCTTACTAGGGAAACAAGATCTAACCTGGGTTTCTTTCTGTTTAAGGCACAGTGACAGTGAACTTGGCATAAGCCTCATCCAAAGGCCACAACAACGCGCAGAATTACCTCTGTTATGTCTTTGCTATTACTGAAGTGTTTATGGCCAAAACTACCACTCAGGGTTATGATTTTTTTCACTTTTTGAGAGCAT
This sequence comes from Eulacestoma nigropectus, assembly GCA_013397775.1. NCBI lineage: Eukaryota > Metazoa > Chordata > Aves > Passeriformes > Eulacestoma > Eulacestoma nigropectus. Next base: position 110,620 of record VZTE01004034.1, on the reverse strand, counting down.
TTTCTTATTTTTTGATTTAGAAAAGTTTTAACACCCTTACTATCATACCTGGATTTTATTCTGAATTTGATTCAATGCATTTCAGAACTCACTGCTTGGGAAGAAATCCACTGACACTGACAAATATCATCTCATATACAAAACCTTCAGCTTTTGCATCTGGTCCTGGTTAGTTCCACAATTTGATTTTCAAACAGGCAAACAAAATACCCTAGATACGCTCACAACTGATCTGAGCTTTACACAGAAAAATCCATGAACGCTTTTAGGGACTCCAGGTTTGTAAGGAGTACAGATAAACATTATTTGGCGTGGTTTTACTTCAAATATGATCGCTTGATTCTAGATACATTGGAACGGAAAAATCTGAACGCAGCCACTTCTGTAGCCATGCCAGCACAAACACATCCTTCAATATTCCTTGTCAGTTGGAGCTTAAAATTAGAAAAGCTCAAGCCAATAAATTAAAGCTCAGAATCTGTACACATTTATGCCAAATCTGTTCTGCTTGTGCTACTATAAGATTTAAAAGGCTAGATGGAAGTATTTCTGCACTGTGCTTGAGCTGACCCAGAGGCAACAAACTGGCAGCTTTTGCCCTTTTAAGAGACCTAAAAAGTAAAGATTGTTTTAGTCTCTCAGATGGCTTCCGAATGGGTTAAGAACTGTGAATTAGGATGCATGTTACACTCCAGCATAAAACCCGGATGGGTTATGGAGCTCATTACCATACTTTCCCTTTCCTAAAATCAACCTTTTTCCAGGTCAGCTAAAAAGGCAAACGAGGCAGGAATTTAATTCAATACATATCTTGAGCCTACTGTAGCAGCTCTGAAGTGTAGGAAACCTAAGGCACACAACATGCAGGCTTTTCTGTCTGTAGCACACAAGCTCTGAACAGTGCCGTGCTCAGCAGTGCAGATGTAACGGTGGGCCTTGAAAGAGAAACAAAGGAATTAGATAGATAAAAACCGCTCTATAAAAGACATTCTACGTACTTTTTCAAATCAGTATATACATTTACTACTTTTATTTTTTTTTAATGGGCTAAACAATAAAAAAATTTGATTTCCCCATCATGGGAAAATGAGACTTAAAAGTAATGAATCTGTACATTTAGGAAAGAGCTTACATCAGTTTCTTATTTTACTACTTTCTTAGGCTCTCCAGACTCCCTTTCAACAGTGCTTCTGCTTTGATGTCTTGTTCTCTACCCAGATTGCCAGAAGGCTTTCAGTTGCAAATGCAGGTGTTTTCAACTGTTAGATACAGTTGTGTTGTATTATTCATCGCCTCAATATAAAAATGTATTAGTGGGACACTTATTTTACACAGAGGACAAAACAGGGATAATTGGAAAGATGGCAGACTGTATGTAGACGAAGATGTTCTTACTGAGACGTGTTTGGCAGTGGAGGAGACAGGTTTGCATCTGCATCGCTGCTGTTTCATGTATCAGTCCTTGAACCTTTAAAGCACTGTTTTTCTAACAGACTGCCTTGCCCATCAGGCTGGCATTGAAACTAATTAAATATGGCTTTCGAGAAGTACAGCTCAATTCCCAGAGAGCACCTAGAAATCATCCGTGTATGTCAGGGTTATTTGTTACATGCTGGTGCTTTTTCCTGGTTTTTGTTGGTTTAGTGCTTGGGAAAAATCTGTATGTACGAAGCCAGGTCTTCCCTGAGCTACTGAGAACTACTAGAGATGCCAGTGAATGGATCTGCACCTCAAGGGCACTCTTGAGGCTTGTTACACAGTCAAATGAACACCTGAGTCCCCCTCCTGACAAGGATTTCTCTGTAACACTTGCCCTGTCATTCAGAGATAGCTCTGTGTGCCATACAGACAAAGCAGAGGGACATCCACAGAAGGCTGGTGAGTTGTGACCCTGCTCAGAGTCAGAGATGTGCAGTAACCCTGCTCTTAACGCTGCCAGCTGCAGAGGGCTGGTATTCACCTTTCCACTCCACTCACCTGCTTCAGAAATGGAGGCAGAGCATTGCTGGTGAGAAAGAACCAAAGCTGGACAGTGAAACCGTATAAAACATATTTACCAAAGGTGATAAAGGGATGAAGAAGAATCAGGCTGGGGGAGGATGAGGAAAAGGGTCGGAGGCATAAATAAGCCATCCAAAAGCAGATAAAACGTCAGAGAATTGTCTTCCCCGTCTTCCTATAAAATATTCCTTATCTTTCTTCTCCTCTGCCAGCTTTCCCTAGATGGACGCTATGCTCTGTGCATGCCCATCTTTCAGGGCACCCTGGCAGTCTCCCATTTTGAACACCCTTTATGCTCTGGATCTGTGAATACAAACATGGTCTTGGGCTATTAAATGGCAGTAAAGCACTTCCATATTTTGTATCACTCCGAAGTTCAGAGGCATCTTTTTGATGTGCGTGCATTTGCTCATCTACCAACCTTTACGTTTATGGCTTTTTGAAAATAGATATTCTAATCATCAGTCTTGAGAACTTTTGTCTCTGAAGACACGAAGCTCTGCTTTCATCTTTTATCTCTTCCACAGAAGCCTCAGTGCTTAAAAAGCACACAGCATAGTACCAGGAGATGGGAATCTCTCCTCAGCCGCCTCCTCATGCTAATAACACTGCCAGGTGGTGGTGAAGCCCGTTGTTTTACAGCTCCAGGTTGTGCCTGACTGGAATGGAGGGAGGACTGTTGAATCCAGTTTCTTAATTGAAAACTGAAATTTGAAATTTCAATTGAAAATTGAAAATCAAGAAAGCAGCAAAACATTTTATTTGTATGGATATGAGAGAATTCTTCCTTAAAAGCAGATCTCATTTGGACTTCTGGAAAGGGTTTAAATTCTGGTTTCTGGATTTAAAATAGCCTCTGAACAGTTCATGACAGTGAGGAACATGATAACAATTCTATTGGCTGTTAAGCGTGCCATCTTCTGTTGACTCTGCTGGCTTCCTGGCCCCAGGAATCATGATGATTGGATCATCTTTGGTAGTGAATCCAACTATGGAGTTATGTTGCGTGAAAAAGTATCTCCTTCAATGTGTTTTTAATTGGCGAAGTTATAATACTCTCCTTGCTTTTTATGCTATAAACCCAAAATGAGGGTTCTTTTTCTACTGTTCTACTGTACCATTTCTAGGAACACACCTCTAAACTCCCCATCTGTATTTTCTTAGGTGAACAGTTTTTCTTCTTTTTTTTNAACGTTTTTTTTTTTTTTTTTTTTTTTTTTTTTTCCCTCACTCTCTGCTCAGATGTGCCTCTTTCCAAAGCCTTAATCAGTCATCTTTCCTTCTAATTCTGCAGTCCTTGTGATGGGATGACCTGATGGGACCCTTCTTCCACATGAGTTCACACATCAGGCAGAAGACCAGTGTTGCAATTTGGGGATGGCTTAGCAGGTCAGAGCTTCACATCTTTATCACTAAGGTGCCCCTCACTATCTTAGCCTTTCCAAGGTACAGTGAGTGCCACATTTAACTCTTTGGTTGTTTATTTCGCAATGCCTGTTTTGGGAGAAAAGGTGACTTAAGTTAACTCATAAGTTTTCTTTAAATATATCCCCCACTGGCATTAGTCAAAGCAAACAGAGATAGTATTTTTCATTAATCCTTATCTTCCACAATTTTTTTTGCTCAGGTCATGTTTCTTCCATGAAGTCTGGAACAGTTTCTATAAGCTTATAATCTGACATGGGATTTACATGGTTTAAAAGGGCTTTACTTCTCCTGTGGCTGTAGAGCTGGAGCAGAGCTGGTCTTGTTGGGCTGAGAGGATGGTGGCCTGTAAGATACCCGTGTAGCGAAAGGTGGGCTCCTCAGGGCGCCGTGACTGTGCTCTGCTCCCAGCCAGCCTCAGCTTTCCACCATGGTTTTCCCAGGAGAGCTGCCGGCGCTCGCGGCCGTGCCAGGGCCAGCAGAGGCGGCTGCGGCCACCAGATCCCAAGAGCTCTCGTCACCGCAAGCCCTCAGTCCGCTGCTGGCAAACCGAAACCACGCATTTTCCCTTAAGGGCCGCGTTAAGCTCTTACTAACAGCCCCCAGGCCGTGCTTCCTCGACCATTTTGGGTTGAGTTGCTGCAGTTCATACATTGTGGCGGTGGGCTGCACTGCGAGGAGCCTGCGTGCAGGCTGCGCTCTCCTCGCACCCCTCCCCGCCCCGGTCAGGCGAGGGCTGCCCGGCCAGCGCCCGACTCATGGCTCGGTCCTTGCCGACGCCAAGGCGGGTTGTGCCGAGCCGAGCTGAGCGCAGCCCGTGCCCGTTCCCGGCGGCCGGGCTGCCCGCATATGCCCAGCAGCGGTGCGACTGACGGGGCAGGGGCGGGCCCGGCGCGGAGGGCGGCTCGGCTCGGCTCGGCTCGGCGCGGCTCGGCGGGACCCGCCTCGCCCGGGCGATGCCTAAGCGCGGCGGCGGCAGCGGGGGGGC
>VZTE01004034.1:6845-105372 GCA_013397775.1 Eulacestoma nigropectus | reverse complement strand
GCAGCGCCCGGCCCGCGGCTGCCATTGGCTCCGCCGTTGCCATAAGCTACGGGAGCCGCGGCGCGGCGGCGGCCCGGGAGCCCCGTGCGTCAGCGGAGCCGGCCCCGGGAGCACGGAGCCCCGCGGGGCGCGGAGCCCCCTGCCCTCCCCAGCCCCGCAGCCGTGCCCTGCCCCGAGCGCCCGGGTGTGGAGCGGGAGCGTTTGCCGCTGGAACGAGGGAATAGTTTGTGTCAGACTTGCCGGTCCGAGGGGAAACCGAGCCAAGATTTCGCTCCGGGCGGGATGGGCTGTTCTAGTAATAAACCCCTTTCCGAACCTGCTATTCGGAATACATGAACATTATCTTTTTCAAGCTGAATTTTTACAGAAGGAAATCACGAGGGGTTTAACAAGGTGCTCTGGATGCAACAGAAAGCACGTTTGTTTCATTCGTTGGGTTGTAAATGAAACAAGGTAGATACAGTAACATAGGACAGGAGGACACAGTCTTGAGGTGTGCCAGGGGAGGATTAGGTTGGACGTTAGGAAGAAGTTCTTCACAGGAAGGGTGACTGGGCATTGGAATGGGCTGCCTAGGGGGGTGATGGAGTCACTGTCCTTAAACTCCCTGGAGGAGTTTAAGGAAAGACTGGATGTGACACTCAGTGCCATGGTCTAGTTGACAAGGTGGTATTTGGTCACAGGTTAGACTCGACGACTTCAAAGGTCCTTTCTGAGCTAGTTGATTCTGTGATAAACCTTTTATTTTTGTTGTTGGTAGAGAGTCGTGAAATTAAAAATATCTACAGAGTGCATTTTGAAACAAAGACAGCTGTTTAAGCAGGTCAGTTGTAGTTTGCCACATTCTCAATGACAGCGTTTGTAGCAGATGTATGCCACAATGAATGCAACAGGAACACAAATAAAGCACTCCTTAATACAGAGAAAAAAAGCGGCACAATAGCTGCACAAGTGGAAATCTGCTATTTTGATATGTACATATCATAATTCAAATCAGTAGAAGAATTAGAGAGAAAGAAACGTGATTACAATGAATCTGAGAATACTGCCACTCTCTCTGCAATAGCACTTTCAGCCCATGAGTTCTGGAAAGACGTAAGGAATTGGCAATAAGGCTTCAAAAATGACTAGTGGATGCATTCTGATGCAATTTGAAGCCTTGTAATGAGGACAGAAATACCAGAGGAACAGCTGTTCATGGCTCATCCCAGCAGCAGTGGAACAGTTTCTCCGTTCTCTCACTGTACACAAGGCTCTGCAGAGGCCAATGCCAAAACTTTGCTGAGGGGTTTTATAGCAGTAGCCTTGAAGAAGGAAATAAAACATCTCTACTTCTGCTCAGTGCAGCACGGAGGAGCAAAGGGAGGCAAAGCAGCAAATCTTCAGAGAAACACAGATTTGATGATACTCATATCTTTTCTAATATAATGTTATTCTTGAATGTTAATGATGTGTTTATGGCCAGAAAGTGCAAAGGACTGCTCGAAACCAAAAGGCAAAAGGCTTCTGCTCTGAAGTGTCTTTATTTAGGCTTCTAACAGAGCTCTCTCAAGAAGTTGATTTATTTTTCAGTCTTCAGAGGTAATTCTTGAGTTAGAGGCATATCATTGCAAATCTTATTGGACTTGTGCGTGTAAAGCATCTTCCAGGATCCCCTAAACACACTTGCCCAGGAAGCAGCAGTTTGTGAATGCATGTGTGACTGAATTTACACATGAAAACACTGTATGAGTAAATTAGGTTAAAGTACCATTTTGGGAGTGAAATACGCAGGCAGGAGGAGAGACCTGATGTGCACCCCTTGGAACAGTTCATCTTTTCTCTGAGAGCAAAATGCCCCATGCTTATCTGTCCTGTTGCTTCAGATTCTTATTTACTGTGGTGAGTTCAGTGGTTGCTGACTCTCGTAGTTTGGAGGAAGGTTCACCACCTTCTTTATGGCCTGGGTGGCATGTGACAGCCAAGAGTGTCACTGCTGCTAGTGTGGGGAACAGAATGCAGGCTGCTGGGCATGCTGGAGTCTGGAAAGATGTATCCTTCTAGCAGTGGAATGTATGTGCAGCTATATACCTGAATTAACTCAAGCAGAGAAGTATTATGTTTCCGCTAGTAAAATGTCATATTTTTCCTTTCAAGTGAAATGAGCCAGAGGGAGTCAGTTCCGTGTGTGTCATGTACAATTCATTAAGTAATCCACCTGCGTGTCCACAACTCACAAACTTATGCTTCCCCTTTTAAGATGCTGAGAACATTTTGAGTGAGTTAACAAAAAATAGTAGGCAATTTTTTTCAGTGTCAGTGCTAGCTTGTGCTGAGGTTGATAAAAGATTCATATTATTTGTGAGTTTGTGATTTCAGTGTTTTGCCACTATCTCTTTTCATCTTATCTTATGTATTCTGCTTTTGAAGCGTTAATAGTCATAGGACGAGATTTGAGGTTGCTGATGTTATGAAAAATAATTGGGAAGCTGGTTTTTATAAGTAAATATATCGCATTTATTATCATGAAACACATTTCATAGATAGAAATTCAAGCATATGATTAAGCACTTACTTGAAGCTGCACATCAGGTATAATGAGCTAGGAATTCTTTAAATTGCACCCATTTTTAACAACGTCTCTGCTCTTAATTATAAAGGTTCAAAATAGTTTAGACTCAATTAAAAAAAAAAAAAAAATCAGTTTCAGTCCATGTAGCTGCCCCCAGCCTCAAAGGTGGTTTGCAATGGAACTTAAGAGTAAGATGTAGTTTCTTGAAGAATTACGTTCTCAAGCACAGTAGTGTTTTCCTTTGGTATCCTTCAGCAGTTTCCAGTAGAAAATAGGATGCAGAAGTGTCTGGGAATCATTACAAATTCACAGGAGTTCAGGTTTTTGGTTCAAAAATATGTTTTAGTTTCATGTCTTCTTCTTGAACTCATTTTTAATTTATAGCATTTCTTAAATTAACATACTCATTTTTATTTTATGCTGGTGTGTCTTGAGGAAGTGAAGATATTCCTCGTACTGTAAAACTGCAGTCAAATAAAACTGCTGCTAGGTAAGATGAAAGTATCGGTAAACTCAGTTGCAGTAATGCCCCAGTCTCTATTATTATTATTTGTTCTTATATTTTCAGCTGCTTCTTTAACAATAAATCTTGATCCTGCAACTTTAAAAGCAGCATTTACACAACCAGCTAACTTGTTCCACGAGAAATTTCTAAACACGACCAGCTGAAAAGCCCGATCCACAGAGGACTCAATTTAACACAAGTCCCCAGAGTTCTCTGTAAAGCGTCTGTGTGATGCTGCCGAGCCTTGGTTTGTGTGGCTAAACCTGCCATGGCCAGAGGGGACCCCATGACCTGTGCCCTGGGGGGGCCTGGCACTTGGCACTGAGGGCACTGAGGAGAGCAGATCACGTAGCCTGTGTTTGCAGTGGCATAATATGTCTTGATATGTACATGATGGTGGTAATAATACACATTATTTTTGTTTGTGACAGGTTTTATTATGCTCGGTTTTTGTAGCTTTCATGAATTTGCTCTGAAGTTTTAAGGCTGTGCTTATATATTGCAGCTATAAACAGTCACAAGTTATTTACTTGCAAAGGGAAAGATTACAGTTGGAAGAAAATTGTGGAGCACAGCTGGGTTGTAAATTCATGAATCATCGCAATTAGGGCAGATAAGAAGATTTCTGAAAGTGTGATGTGTAAACAAGTCCTGGAACAAAAACGGCCTTGAAGACCAAGGGTGTCCCACACTTGTTTTTGTGCATGTTGTTGAGGTTCTGGGATATTATATACCCTTAAGTGTTGGCGTCCTGAAGGCAGCAGTGCAGGTGGAGTGCTCACCTTGCTGCAAGGTGCAGTTTGTGACCGAGAGCATCGCAATGCAGGCAGGCTCTCTCCCAGCCTCCTGCCGTGGGGAATGGCATGGATGATTTACAAGAGCTGCTTTTTCTCAAGGAAGAGGTTTCAAAGACTGTGTCTGTGCTCTTCTCTGAAACAGGCTGTCTTGTCTCAGGCTATTCAATGTATAAAATTTGCTCGGTCGTGTGCTTTTAAATCATTTAAGTTAGAGCTCTCCCTTAATGGAACTCTGTGCTCTTACATAGGGTGTTCCTGCTGTGGTGCATAGCAACTCCAGCAGAGATCAAAGGTGGTTTGCCCAGCATCAGTGTGAGGGAGATGCCAGAGGCAATTGCTACCCTGAAGCTGATAGCCTAAATCAACCAGGCAGAAAAGAGAGGCGAGGAAAATAAGTATCCTGACCCATGGAAGTTGCAGAGTGTTGGCTTAAATGGAAATGGGACAAGGCTCAAGGGAGATGAGCTGCAGAGCCAGGAGTGAAACCTCGTTGTCTTGTGCTTTGCAGTGCGCCAGAGGTGGATTTAAGTGAGGGGCTGAAGGGGCTTTGCTGCCCCTTGCAGGGGCTTTATGACAGTAAGTGATGCACCAATTGTCTCAGAGCACGGCCACCCCCCACCACCTTTGCGGTATCAGCAGCCAGATTGAGACTAAAACTGATTTTTTCACGGGCCAGTGGGTTTCTGGTAGCAACAATCATTTGCAGGTTCCTGGCAGTGACAATCATTTACGAGCCATCTGTGCCAGATCTGGATCACAGCCGGAAAGTGGATATGAAATGTGATGTCTCTCCTCTTGCACTTCCCTGAGTCGGACAATTTTGATTCTTATGCCTGAGGGTTTTTGGACATTCCCTGGAGTGGCATCCATTTAGACATGCAAGCAGCAGTTTTTCTGGAAGGTGGTACTTTTTATTTAGTAACGAAAAATTGCCATTCTGGAGAGCTGGATTCTTTTCACACTTCCTCTTCGTTTTTCTTCCTCTCATACTAATGACTTATTTTCTAATTCATGCTTTTCTGTTCTTGCAACTGATGAACAGATTTCTTTTTGCCATTTTTCCCTACATCTTGCTCTTCTTGCCTCTTTTTCTGTTATCTTCTCTTTCCTACTTCGAGATTATTTGTGAAAATAGAATTCTGTCTTGCCAGCTGTGTGGTGCCTGCAGAAGACACCCTTCTCTATAAACATTTGCCATTTAATTTGTATTTTATTGTTTGTAGCTTTTAAAGAAATCTATCCCAACTTCTCATTGTGTTTCCTAAATAGTTAGTGCATTTGCAATTTTTAAAAGCTGAAATTATTTATTTTGCAGATTATTGAGAATTAAGTTCAGCATTTGCAGCAGTGTATTCAAAGATTAATGCTTTAAGCATGGATATTAAAAGTGGTGTTTATATCTCACTTACTGCTGGACATTTTGTTCCTGTAGTATGTGAAAGCCAGTAACTGGGACTAGGAGATGCCCTTCTTGGTGACAGGTCTGTGTCATGCACAGAGGGGTGCCAGGGACAGAAGAACTGTTTTCCCACAGTTTTGCAATCTCTTTTATCTTGATGTAATGGCAGGGTGATGATGATACCAGCAAGTTCTGAGGATACTCAACTGAGAACGTAACACCTCTCTGGGCCCTGTTATCATTTACATAATGCTAATAATATGCAGGTATACAGCAAGGCAGTCTTCAGGCTGGAAAATTTTCAGTTTAGAAGGCAGGTACAAAAGAAGGGCACAAAATGCAAGCGTAAAGCTCAGGGTAATTGTTGGCATGTTTTTTTTTTTTTTGCTTTCATTTTTGTTACAGGCATATGATTATTAGCTTCTTTGGACTATCTGTTCCCAAGAAAATGGGAAGCCAGGGGATATTGACTTAGACAAGGAAATGTGCTCTCAGGGAAGGGTGTATAGAGCATACAAAGGGAACAGTGGGAGAAGGTGGAAAGACTGGAATAATTATTTTGGATGAGTACACATGATAAAAGATGAACTTTCTTTTTCTGACATAGTTATTTTACACCAGGTTCTTTTATCTAATACTTGATGGCAATGTAGCTTGTGTAGTTTATTCTACGTTGTGTAGCTTCATGACACTCCAAAAGCTCAGTTTGCTCCATGATTAAATTACTTTTAGATGGTTTTGTGTTCTATTCTTCTATGTCAATAAGAAACTAAAAGATATCTTTCCTTTCCCTTTCAGTGATTACAGCAGAAGTAGGTTTCGTACGTTGTATTGCTGATAAGTCGAGGGATTACATATTTATCTATTTTTTTATCCTTAAAGAGAAATGGTGACCCAGTTGAAAACACTTCCTCCTTCAGGGAAATGCAGTAGGCCCTGTACAGCAGAAGAGAGTAAGTGCTTCTGCCAGGACAAGAACTTAGCAGGTTTGGATGCTGATTTTGTGCATTGAGACCAGTCCCTCCCCTGAAGGCAGGGATGCTGTAGAGACTAAGGCTGCCCTCTGCCATCCGTTCAGTTATGTGGTTGCTTTCGGGGAGCTGTCACAAAGAGGTGCCACCAGAGCCTTTCTACTGACTTAAGAGGGCGTTGGATTGGTGCCATCACCTTCTCTGAGCTCATGTTTTAGCTGAGCAGATAAGGCAAGTGGTCTATAATGCATGAATATGTGAATGTGCTTGTGAGCGACACACTTACCTTGCTCTCTGACAACACAAGTGCCCGAGTCATTCTTTCATGAAGTTGAGTTCTAGCTTGGATTCTCAGATGTTTATGAAAATTAAGTCTTGAATTGCAAATTTCAGTGGAAACCTCTTGATCTCTGTTGTGATGCATATTAACACAAGCCTGTGAATATCATAATTCATGATTAATGTAACTCATTTGACACAGGTAATGAAACCACAGCATGAAGTTTTTAATGGTAATTTTAATTCCAATCACAGTTTTAACTACCTGCAGAAGAGATATTACAAGATGAAGAAATTCCTTGATTAGCTTCAAATGACGACTAAGTTGGAAATTGTATTTGCAAGTGAAATACAAGTACATTGGTATTTGATCCACAGTTAGGAAAGGGATCTGAATGGTTCTGTCTTTCAAATTTGGTACCAGTATGAAAGCAAAATGAACAAAGTTAAAGGCTAGGTATTTGCATTAGTTGTTCCTGTGCCCCAGCAAGAAACATGAGGAAAATAGGTCTGGATTTTTCAGAGCAGGTTGTTGCTAGCCCATATTACTACAGCAGCATTTTCACTTGGCTGCAGTAACAGCAACAAAAACAAATTAAATTACATCATATAGCAATTCTCACTTCTGAAAATTTGAGGAAATGATTGAATGTACTGTGGAAATTAAAGAGTAGATAACTTGTCCAGACAATGACTTAGACTAACTGCTCGGATCAGGTTGAGTGGAAACCGAAAGACGAAGACACATACTGTACCCTGGAATTCATCCCGCTGTTTTTAACAGATATAAATCCCAATACTCAAGCCAGGAGTCTGAATTTCCATTAAACAGTGTTTTGCAAACCTAGGGATTGCTTGAAGTCTTCTATGCTGAAACTTTAGCTGAATTGTACAGGTGAATAATGCCTCTTTTGGGATACTGCATCTGTAGAGCAATGTTAAATAACTTTAAAGGTGTCTCTACACACCATTGAGTCAGACCTTGATAATTGATTCTTCCAGGTTACTGAATCTTAAATCACTCCACTGGCTTTTGCTGCAGATTTAAAAAGTGAAGTATAAGGTTTTAGAGAAACTTTTTCTGCTTGCCCTAGAATAACATTAGCATTTATTGCCTGTCCTTAAGGCAGAGCTCAGTGCCTCTGTCTATGGCATATTGTTACATCTATGCAATCACAGAATCATTTTGGTCAGAAAAGATCTCCAAGATCATCAAGTCCAACCATTTACCCCACATTGCCAAATCCACCCCTAACCTGTGTCCCTATGGGCCACATCTACACAGCTTTTAAATACCTCCAGGGATGGTGACACCACCAGTTCCCTGGGGAGCCTGTTCTGATGCTTGACAACTCTTTCAGTAAAGAAATTTTTCCTCATATACCATCTAAACCTCCCCTGGCACAACTTGAGGCTATTTTCTCTCATCCTATTGCTCATTACTTGAGAGAAGTGACCAACCCCCCCCAGCTACAGCCTCCTTTCAGGCAGTTGCAGAGAGCGATAAGGTCTACCCTGAGCCTCTTCCAGGCTGAACACTCCCAGCTCCCTCAGCAGCTCCTCACAGGACTTGTGCTCCAGACCCTTCACCAGCTCTGTTGCCCTTCTCTGGACACGCTCCAGCCCCTCAATGACTTTCTTGCAGTGAGGGGCCCAGAACTGGACACAGCACTGGAGGCGTGGCAAGTACAGGGGGACAATCACAGCCCTGGTCCTGCTGGCCACACGATTGCTGATCCAGGCCAGGATGCCATTTGCCTTCTTGGCCACCTGGGCACACTCTTGTCTAGTGTTCAGCTGCTGTCAAACAGCACCCCCAGGTCCTTTTCCACTGGGCAGTTTTCCAGCCACTCTTCTCCCAGCCTGTAGCACTGCCTGGGGCTATTATGACCCCAGGACAGGACTCAGCACTCGGCCTTGTTGAACCTCCTGCAGCTGGTCTCAGCTCATCAATTCAGAGTGTCCAGATCCCTCTGCAGAGCCTTCCTGCCCTCCAGCAGATCAACATTCCCACCCAACCTGGTGTCATCTGCAAACTGACTGAGGGTGCCTGCCCTTCATCCCCACATCCAGATCACTGGTAATGGGCCCAGTGCTGAGCCCTGGGGAACACCACTAGCCCCAGCCGGATGCAGCTCCATCCACCACCACTCTCTGGCCCCAGCTGTCCAGCCAGTTCTTTACCAAGTGAACTGTGCTCCTATCCAAGCCGTGAGCAGCCAGTTTCTCTAGGAGGATGCTGTGGGAGATGGTGTCAGAGGTTTCACTACAGTCCAGGTAAACACATCCACAGCCTTTCTCTCATCCACCAAGCGGGTCACTTTGTCACAAAATGAGATCACTAAGTGACAGGGGAGTTCTCCTACCTGCATGTGAGCTACCACAGATACTGAAAGATGTAGAGCCCCATCAGAAATGCACAAGTGATGTACTCCCTTGAGAAGCAGTGCAGTTTAGGCTGGGAGGAGCTGGGGACTGCCATATTTAAATTGTTTCCAGTATATGTGTTAGGTTGTTTACAGCTAGCTGGGAATCTGTCGCAGCACAGTTCACAATGTGGATATAACTTTTAATTTAGAATTCATTATCTGGTCTGAAAGAAGAATGTTAATTTTTGGCTATTAAAAGAGCGCTAGCCAACTATGAGTGACCTAATCTAGGCTCTGGCTTTTCAGAATACTGGGATAATTCTTGGAGATACCAGATATATTAATTAAGAAATACTATATTAATACCTAGAGAAACTGGGCCATCATATCAGAACAAAAAGATCTGTGACATTGCTAGAAGTTTGAGGCATCCTGGAAGATGCCTTTTAAATGTTGGCTATTTCAAATAATGATATAGTGTAGTGTTCTGGTAGTATTGATGCAGCTTGAAAAATGTTAGTTACTTCCTTGGGGCTTGAATATCATTCTCAGATTTAAAGATCAAGAAAAACCAGCACAGGAGAAATTTAAATGAAATTAAAAGTCCTTCTTACCTTACTTCCTTCCTTTCCTCTGTCCTTCCTTTCCTCCCTTTTTCCTTCCTGTTGTGGTTCCTGGCCACCTTCTATTAATTTAATGCAATATGCCTCAGGATTTGCAAGATATAGGTTGTTCTGAGTAGTTTGGAAGGAAAAAAGTTCTCCAGTCCTGTGCACTCTGTGTCAGAGTGATTTCCAGATTGTTCTATTTGAAAAAATGTGAAGGTATCTTTGCATAAGATGGAAAGTGGGATAAGCAAGTTCAGGTGTTCAAGTCTCTGCCCTGTGTGTTTCATTCTTTAGGAAGGTGTTTCTAATACCTCAGATGAGGGCCTGGATTTTCAGGTTATTTGTTGGTGTGTGCTGGGCCTGTCCCCCCAAAATTTTCTGAAACTGTGGAGGTCATTAAGTTTACAAACTTTGGATTTGATAAATTGGCATTCTCTTACAAAGACTTCTGGTAAAAGTATGCAGTGAACTCTAGACTTGTAAGAAAAGATTTTAGAACTTAGGAAATTAATTTTACTTACGATAAATTGTTGCTTCCAAAAACTGTCATTTCATTGATATGGTATCGAATAGTACAAGCTATCACTGAGGTTGAAGGAGATAGTAAGGCAACTGGGAGCTCACTAGGAATGACTGTCCAGTTTATTGCTTGTTGTATTCTGTTAAAATAGAAAGGTTCTGAAACAGAAGGTTTAAAAACATGCAGAATAGCTGTATTTTATCTTGAGGCTGGTACAGGCCTTTCAAAGGATGGAATGCAGTACTATACAGGGAACCTGTCTGTGTCTGGGTTTTCAGGAGTGCTCAGATTCTGTTGAAAATACTTAATGTGGTGGAAGGAGAAGAGAGGAGAAGGACTATTGTGCTGCCTAGTCAAAATGACAAACAGCGTATAACACGTTGCAGTTTTTGTGTGTTCTTTGGCAAGAACAACTCATTTTCGTCTGAAAAAGCTTATTCTGAAGAAAAATGTAAGATGCGTTAGAGGCACAGAGGTTTTCACTGCGTGGCGTGATGGACTGTAAATACGCCCAGTTGACATTGTGGAGCATCCTCAAAGTAAGTCTCTGTGTGTTGGGGTGAAAATTCAGCCCAAAGGGTTGTAGTTTATAGCCAGCTCTGCAATATCGCATTTGCTGTGGTCTTGGATTAACAGTGCCAATCACGAGTGCATAATGCAGTAAATAGTGAGCAGAAAGATGCTGTTCTGTATGGTTTGGCTTTTCACTTTGCACTTGATGACCTCTGTCTTGCTGCTAATTTTTCATGACATGGCTATGACACTGTTTCTATTTTTCGTTTTCACGCCATTAGAATAGGTCTATAACCAACAATGATTGAGTCATTATTAATAATTCCCTGAGTTATTTACTCTGGGAAGTGGAGTGTAAGGTAAATGCTTGCCTCTGTATCCTAATGATACTCAATACTTAAGGAAGCTTATTTGCCTTGTTTCTATGGTTCTTTCCTTTTTTATGTGTGTTCTCTGTACCTGGCTGATGATGGTTTTGGGAGAGCAGTGGATGTGCTGCTGGGACAGTGCCTGGACATAGCATGGCTTGTGCTAAATTTGTCAGTCAGTGGCAGTATTTCCTTACAATCTTCCAGCTCTTCCTAAATTAAATCTTTTAATAATTGTAAAGCAGATAAATATTTGAGCAGGATTCCAGGTCTCTGCTGCCATCCAAGAACTGTCAGCAGCAGTCTTTCTAAAGGAGATTCTAGACTCAGGCAGAGGTCCTTCTGTCAGCAGGGGGGAGCAGATGTGTTCCCTGGAGAGCAGCCTGGCTTGCCAGCACACAGAGCTTCAGAAGGGTGGGTAAGCAGTCTCTGGTCACTGCTGGGGTCACTGCTGTGGGTTGGCAGTCCAGACAGACACGCTGTGTGCTCCCCAGTTTGACACTAGTGAAGATAAGAGTGTGTGCACTGGTCGGGTGCAACACCATCCCACAATGATAAACGCTTTTGGAGGGTCACGTACAGGAAGCTGTTGCTGTCTTATAAATTTCTAGCTTGCTTGTGCCAGCCAGCTTTCTTTCCATAATTCTGCTGAACTCCTCACCCTCTTCCAGTTTTGGTAGGTCCTGAATGAGCAAGAAAATGGAGCCCTCTGAGTCTGACAGAGTGAAGCTGAGTGCCATTCAGTGGATGCTCCTTCAGGCTGAAATGGCTCACCTTGTATCCTGCAATAAACACAAACTCACGGGTTGTGCACTGAAGTATTAGAGCTATGAAAAATGTGCAAATAACATTGATCACATGCTACATCAATTAGACCTTCTGTGCAGTGGGCAATTAGTGTTTCATAAAGAAACCAGAAGATACACAGTCATATGTATTTATCAGAGAGGAGAAGAAAACATCTGCTGGTGTATGAGTCTTGATTAGACCCAAAGGGGAATCTTAGTTTCACTCCTTTTTAATGGTTCAATAGCTAAAATCCTTCTTTCTGCCTTACTTAAATGCATTTGGAAATAGCTTCCCACAGTGCCTGAAGTGGTTTAATTACATCTGATGTGGTTAGAAGAGGTCTCCAACTTTGTGTGATAGAGCTTCCTCTATCTGAGAGGACGTGTGCTTGCTGATTACACCTACGGTGTCTCCTTTGCCTGACATGCTCCTGGTGATTTACAGCGTGGCTCAAGAGCTCAGTGGGACAGGTCCCTCGGTGTGCTGGATGCACCTTGGCATTGTGCTGGAGTGCACTGCCAGGCTTGTGTCTTACTGCCTCATGTCCTGCTTGGTGTGGAGCTCTGGGAGAGGTTGCAAAGACAGTAGTGTATTACCCCTGTGTTACTGATGGGGACCTTGCACATACAGAAGTGTGGCATTTCCAGGATAAAAACTCAGTAGCAAGATCAGGGAAGGAATTATATTTGCTTTATCTTCGACCCTTCTTTCCCCCAAATAAGATTATCTTTTTAATTTCACTTATATTGCTCTTTGTCAAATCCAAAGTGGGATAGTAAGAACTATGCATAAAAAAAATGAATCCAGTAAGTTTCCTCCACAATGTGTTGATGTTGGAAGGAATCTTCTGCATATATCTATAAGAAGTAGTCCTAGGATCCATATGAAGACTAGGATCCCTGCTTTTTAGATACCAGAATTCCTATAGCTGTCCTTCATAATGTTCCCTATGTGGATTCTCATCGCTTTCCTAATATTATTGAGCTGAGCCCCAAAGCTCCTCTTACAGAGAGACTGTTTAAGGTCTTTGCCTCTATCCAGCCGCCACCTTCATCATGAAGTCTGTTGGATTTAGAAAGATTAACCCTCTTTAATTTTAGTTGAAATTAATCAACTGAAGAAATTATTATAGGTATTATGAATGCATGAATCTTTCTTCCTTACAAAACCAGGCAGAGGCCCCTCGTTATATTGAATTGTCAGTGAAGGAATTGGAAGTTTGAGTACTCTGGTCAAATTTTGTTACAAAAGCCCTGCAGAAATGAGGATTCTTCCTGAAACTTCCAGAGGTTCCCCGCCTTCTACAAAATGTGACATTAACATACGTTTCATGGGAGATAGATAACTTTAATCCTTCTCTGACAAAGACCCAGATATTTTGAATTTAATTTGACTTGTATGGTATGATCTGCTTCCTGTTCTAGGAAATCAGCAACCAAGCTGATAATCACATATTTCTGCTCACATTTTACCCTTTTTAACTGAAAATATTTCATAGGAGGGAAGTAACAGGCTTACAGGTGTGTCCAGAGACAAGGCTGCACATGGCACATCAGTCCCCAGTGGAGATTCCTTTTGCTGTAATTGTTGCCAACAGGCATTTGACCAGGTGAAGTGGAATAATTAAAATGGCAACTTCAACCACGTATTAAAAAGATATGAGAAGGGTGGTGAAAGCCCTTTCCTGTAATGGTCTGCTGCGGATGTCACAGCACCTGAGCAGCTCTTTGTTCAATAAAAATGCTCTACATCTTATTCTCCCAGCCTTTGCTTTGTGAGTTAAACACAAGACAGCCTCCTGGCAAGTAGCTTTATATATTTTTGCTGTGCCTTTTGTATCCACAAAAGGTGTTAGTAAACTTTTCTGTGCAGTTTGTCAACACAACCTTTCTTTAGCAGTTAATCTGATCTACTTCAGCTGTGATCTGTTTAGTTACATTTTTAAATGGCTCACAGGAGCAAATTAGATTAGGCTTGTTTTCTTTGTTGAAAAATAGAAAGCACAAAATCCAAGACCTGTAGTATCTTGAATTACCTCAGGACCTGTTTCTGTCACGCTTAAACAAATCTGCTACAAGGGCATGGCTGCATCAGTGGTAGCTCTCTAAAGCTGTGCTGGTTTAGAAATCAGAAATTGAAGTGGTTTTAAATAGATTTGTTTTTTATTTTATGATCAAAACATTTGGGGTGGGAAACAATTTGTACTTTTTCTGAATACGTGAAGAGTGACATTTGCTAAATTCTACATTCTGGTTATTCTTTCTATCTTGAAGATTTTTATTAAGTTGTAACCACATAGGAAGCAGTACCTGTCACAATATAATTGCACATTGGAGATTCATGTAAGTTCCACACCTTGAATCCACAAGTTGAAATTCAAAGGGATGCTATCATTCATCTTCCTTTAAAAAACAAAGAAGGGAATAACACAAAAAACCCCCCAAAAGTAGCCAAACCCAGTGATACCCAATTATGCTCAAACATCTGAGTTACGTTCTCGAGAGGAGAATTTGTCTGTTCTATGCAGTGTGTAGTGTCAGTAGGTTTTTCCTATGTTATTTCTTATCCTTGTCTTTGTGTGGGTTGATGACATGCCTGAATCTTAGAGAAAAAAAGAAGAAAAAGACACGGAAAACAGTTTTTGTGTTAATTGGTAAATGAACTGCAGTATCTGTATCTAGCATGAAAGCAGCCATTGGAATTGCAGATTTGGCTATCCATTTTGTTTCTAGGAACTGACAAATGTACAATTTGCAATCCTATGTAATTATAATCTGATTCTAGAGTACTGTAATTTCTACCAGTATCTAGAAATATATAATTTGAGCATAAATTTTCGGTAGAGAATGTGCAGGGATTAGTGGCACAACCTTAATGAGAATGGCACTGCTTAATTCCTTGCGTATCATGCTGGTATTGTGTCCTTTATCTATTTTGAGAGGTCATGTTATACTGAAAATCCGTAGCAGTACGTGAACAGCAAAGGATGCTTGTGGCTTTGCATGAGAGCTGTCCATCAGTTTATAAAACATGGTACCCCATTTGCTTAGCCATTGGCACATGGTGAAGGAAAAAATGGATGCTTAACTCAAGTAAAAACAGTTTAAAAAACAGTAGCTTGGATAAATGCTGGTATCTTTTTTCATCTGATTCCTTTGGATATTTTGTTACAGTCACGAATGACAGCTGCTTGCCAGTTTAAGAAAAACAAATACTTGGAGTTGACACGGCTTTTTGAATCTAATCATCTTATGCATGCTTTATTTCAAAGACAAAGTTACTCTTTTTGCATGTAATATATTTGTGCAAATCTTAGGAATTTTGAAAACAATAATAAAAAGCATCTCTGCGTCTTTTTTTGGTTTTTTTTGTTTTTTATTACTCCTCCTTGGTTACTGTTTGATGGCACTGGTGAATATTTGACAAGCAGTTTAGAAAGCAAAGATAAAAATGAATGATTTTTTTATCAGCCTTTTATTCTGGTGTTTACTATTCCACATGCTATGAGCTTTTATTGTGCAAATACTTAGCCATTTGAGCAGGTCTAGATGGCTATATTTATGTCCAGCAATAATAAGTTATGTTAGTCAGTTCAGAATCAGAACCCTGAAGGTTAGGTGGTGTGCATGTATCAGACCCTATTTCCAGTCTGATTCAAATGCAGTGAAAATGATGTTCCAGAGTCTGAAATGTCTTGCCTGGGGGACTGACTTTGCTCTCGAACAGTACCATGCAGACTATTCATGTGACAGTGTTTTGAAGCCCAAAACAATAATTTGAAAATGGTAGTTGCAGTTAGAAATATGAATTAGTTGGGTCATGATCGTTAGCTCTTAATTTTTCAGTAATTTGATAACTGTGTCAGCTGTAAGCTGCGTACTGCAGAGGAGATTTTCAGCTGGAAATCCGAAGCTTTTTGGGGACACGGATTGCACGTTCTCTGAAGCTGTGAGTCTGCAGGCTGTCCTGACTCCTCTGCCACAGCCTTTCTCAAAATTCTCATTTCTTGCTGGCAGCACTCATTTTTGCATGTTTTATACATCTCATAGAGCAAAACTGTGTGTCCTGAAAGGAATCGCTATATCAATTAACTGCCCAACACTGAAAGAATCCAGCATTTGAGTCATACCAGTTAATGATGATAATTTTCCAGACTGTATTAAAAAAGGTAGTAGTTTTCCAGATTTTCTCTCCCTGTTTTTTTAATATATACATATATACATATACATATATCTATGCATATGTACTTAAATATGAGGAAATAATGTCTTGCCTGGTTTCTATTGAGACATCAAGCTGGATAGAGCAGATAATGTGTTACTTTTCTCAAGTTACCACACTTCTTAATAATTAAATGCTTTTTAAATATTTTTCCATTTATACATCACTGTAGCAAGGCATTTCACTTAGGTTTTTGTAGCACCACACAATGTACTATGAAGTGTTGAGAGAATAATCCAGAGTAATTATTAGACTAAATGATAATTTCATTAGAGGCAACTGAGGAGAACCAGATGAAGATGAAATTGTCAGATGTAACAAAAATGGTCACAGAGTAGTCAAGAAGAAGTATAGTTGGGATTCTGATAATTCATAATGAATGTCGAACTAAAACTATTGCAATAACAAACACCTGACCTGTTTTAAATTTGAGTAATTTATTTGAAATACTTAAAGCTGATATGCTAAACTAGATATATAAATTCAAATTGATGAGCGTGGTTAATGTTTATGAAAAACAAAGATGATTGAATTTTATGCAATGTACATATCTTAGTATGCTACAAAAAGAGGTGTGTTGCATGAGAATACTGAGACTGTTACTTGACGTGACACTTTCAAGTACTTGTAAATGCAGTGAGTACATTTTGCTCTTAGGAGGACTGTATTTTCTTCAATTTGAAACAGAAAAAGCATGCCAGCATATTTGGGGTTAAAAAAAGTATAGCCAGAATACATAAATACGGGTTTAATGGGACAGCTTAGGTTTTTTTTCCCGAAATGTGTCCGAACGTACTATTTGTTCCTTTTCCTAATACAGCCTATGACATGTGACTGTATAGAATTAGCCCATGTTATGCTTTCCCCCTCCTGTTTGTTTTCTCTCTACAATTATTTTTACTAGAGAAAGTAAACTCCCTTGGCTGGGAGTTATGCACAGATATGGAGAAAAACATTTAATGTAACAAAGGGAAAGAAAAGGTGATATGTGTTCCAATAATGTTGGAAGGGGCCTTTAAAGGACACACTGGAAAACAGAGCTAGAAAACAGGGTGTCACTGTACACAAACAAGGTGGGTTCACAGCTGCAGAAAACTCTCTGACTGTGTTGTAAAGTTTTCCTGCTGCTTCTTAGGTCTTGGGAGAGTAGATTCCATTTATCCACACTTGGTTGCACACAGAAGCAAAGGAAAGAGATTAGCTTAGTTTTGAAATGGAGAACAATGCTCTTCAGGTTGTTTACTCACGGAATCATCTTCACACAGGGAACTGATAAATTGGAAAAGATTAAATATGTAACTTGTTGTGAAATTATCTTCGAATGCTGTAGACATCACCAGGATTGAATACCTCTGTCTTAAAAAAAAAAACAAAGAGGGGGGGAAATCACCATCCCAACCTTATTACTACTATGGTTTTCTAAGATTTGTTA
Source organism: Eulacestoma nigropectus (assembly GCA_013397775.1). Taxonomy (NCBI): domain Eukaryota; kingdom Metazoa; phylum Chordata; class Aves; order Passeriformes; genus Eulacestoma; species Eulacestoma nigropectus. Next base: position 88,050 of record VZTE01004034.1, on the reverse strand, counting down.
AAATCTGAGAAAGAGTCTCTTTCTGTGCAGGCACTGTGTTTGCACACTCTGAAAACAATCCTCTGTCTTCAGAAGTTTATAATTAAAAACCCCAACCTGGAGGGATTTATACATACGCATCTTTTTATGCAGTGTGAAGTTAGTGGGAACATTTTCGTGAGATTGAATTCATGGTTTTGGGTATTTAGGGCCCAGGTATGAAGATCAGGCTGTATGGAATACCTCGTCTGCATGGAGTGCTGTTAGAAATTATTACTTAATTTTCATTATAGGGTACAAAATATAGGCCAAATGGTGTTTGCTACTTTTGATAGCCATCAACATCTTGCCAGTCTTGAAATCCATATCATGTACATGGGCACCAGGATCTGACAAACTCGTTTTCCTCTGAAAATGCTGTCTAGGATTGTCAGTATTTGCTACTAGTATAGAAGGTAATGCAGGGAAAGAACTCAAACCAAAATGAAAAATCTTCTTTCCTCAGTTCCAGCAAAAGAATACTAGGTTGGATTTTAAAGATAGTATGTGTGGGGGGGGAAGTGACAAAATATTTTGTTTCACGGTTAGTATTTATCATGAAATGACATGTCTTCCCTTAGAAACTGTATTCCATAGAAACTGTAAAACCACCTGTAAAAAGGAAAAGGGAGCTTGGCTGTTTCAATTCACTAACATCTATCAGAGTTACAGTTCTTACTGTATTTTTCTTCAGTTTTGATTGTTGGAGCAGCAAAGGTAAACTAGGTAGTCTCTTTCGCCTTCTCATTTTAAACAAACTGATAGCTTAATTTTACTATTCCTTTAAAAATCCAGTAAATACAACTCCATCTTTTTCCAGTCCTGTCCTAAACACATACACAGGCAGTGGGATCTGTTAGTACTTTGCTGCATTAGTGAATTACCTCAAATATAATCCATTTCAGTAGCAGCATGTTTGATCTACACATTCATGCTTGTGTTTGCACGCCTACTGCAGGGAGAAGCCTCAGTGAACACCTGCAGCAGTGACCCTATCATTGGCATCAGTGTTTTGTTTGTTAAATGCTTCACGATTATGCTATTACTTTAAAGGCCAGCATTGTTTCTAGGTTAATTACTGTACCTGTGAGGCTTCATTCTTGCTTCACAAAGGTGTTTCCAAGAAGAGTTAAGACTTGTTTGTTACTCTCATTTTACAGGTGTCTTGGAAGGTTGTGCTGTTTGATGTAAAATAGGCCCAGTAGCTGCCAACTGGACAAACCCGTGTTTCACGGAACAGGTATAGGACAGGGAGGGAAAGGAGCCAGCCGTCATCTTGTGCAGGTTTTCTCTTCATCACAGTGGCTCACAGTGTTTTCCACATCAAAAAAGCAGAGGTCTCTTCTAGGTGATGTCTTTTGCCTGGTCAGCAGTAATGGAATGGGAAAATCATTGTGGTCCAGGCAGAAAACTCTTGTTCTGCAGTGTATGTATGTGTAAGTGCAGTCTCCTTATCCAGACAATACTTTTCCCTAGTTTCTGCTCATTTAATTTACTATTAGTTGTGGTTGGATGCTTTGTACATTAATGGGTTGGTTTTGTTGTGCATATATTTTACTGTTTTAACAGCTGAGATTGGCTGGGTTTTGGTACTGAGAGAGAAACCTGGCTGCTAGGGCTGGATCTTTCCGGTGGCTGGCAGCGATGTGTTTTCGATAAAGGCACTTCCTGAAAGTCGTGTCATTTGTCATCTGGATCCATCTGCATTGCAGGTAGTGTATCTCCTGGTCACAGTGGGTTTTTTTTTCCTTCCCAATTTGCTCCTATTCAGGCACTTCTCGTCAAACTACTTTAAATACAATTTTACCATAGATCACCCAAAGGCTATTGTGTTTTACTGCTCCATCATTCATGTTTATTAAATTCACCTCTCTCTTTTAGGACATAGATTCCTTCTCTGACATTGTGTTCAGAGTTTGTGTGCATTGAGGGAGGGCAAGAAACAGCCCAGCCATCCACTCTTCCTGTAGGTGATATTTTCACTACCTGCAATTTGCTGCCATATGCTGTCTTGTTCATTTCTGTGTAATTGCAGAGAATGAATCTGTACAAATATTAGTTCAACTGATCTTTCCAGGGCAGTAGTGGCAGCCCTGTAGTTCAGTTATTTAAAAACATGCAATGTGCTGTAGGGAATAGTTTTGCTTTTCATCTCACTAGATCTTTTCCTGGCTTCTTATCATCCTCACTGAAAGCTGTCAGCCTAGGCATTTCAGATCCTAAACTGTAGTTTCTTTTTCTCTCTGACTGCAGTTTTGTTCTGATTTAACTCAAAACTGGATCTCATTACTTCAAAGCATATCTGAAGTATCTGCAGGGCTCCTGTTGTTTCCTTCAGCACTGACAGTCTCTTGGGTTATTTGCTCAAGAATGGTCAGTGGGTTTTTTTATATATATCCTGTAATTCACGCATCTAACAATATATTTCACCTGGCTCTGTTGGGTTTTTTAAAAACTCAGTCTAAGTGGGACATTTAGAAAATTTGATTTCTGCAATTGCTGTTGGTTTCATATATCCCTAAAGTCATAACAATTGGAGATCTATTTTGATGAACTGTTCTGATTAAAACAGACCAAAATGCTGGTACAGAATCATAAAATGGTTTGGGTCAGAAGGGACCTTAAAGATCATCTAGTTCCAACTCCCCTGCCATGGGTAGGGACACTTTCCGCTAGACCAGGTTGCTCCAGGCAGCCTGGCCTTGAACACTTCCAGGGATGGGGCATCCGCAGCTTCTCTGGGCAGCCTCTGCCAGTGCCTCAGCACCCCACAGTACAAATGTTTTTCCTACTATCCAGTCTAAACCGACTTTCTCTCAGTTTGAAGCCATTCCCCCTCGTCCTGCTACTACCTTGTAGTAAAAGTCCCTCTCCATTGTTTTTGTAGGCTCACTTCAGGCACTGGAACACCACAACGAGGTTTCCCCTGAACCTTCTTTTCTCCAGGCTGAAGAACTCCAACTCTTTCAGCCTTTCCTTGTAGGAGGGTACTTCATCTCTCTGATTATCTTCTTAGCCTTCATCTGGACTTGCTCCAACAGGTCCACATGCTTCTTATGTTGTGGGCCCCAGACCTGGACACAGTACTCCAGGTGGGGTGTCAGGAGTGCTGAGCAGAGTGGGAGAATCCCCTCCCTCACCCTGCTGTTTATGCTGCTTTTGATGCAGCCTAGGACACGTTTGGCTGTCTGGGATGAGCGCTCACATGGCTGGGTCACGTTGAGCTTCCCATCAGCCGTCACCCCCAAATCCTTCTCCTCAGGGCTGCTCTCAGTCCCTTCTCCTCCCAGCCCGTGTTTGTGTTTGGGATTGCTCCGACCCAGCTGCAGGACCTTGCACTTGGCCTTGTTGAACTTCATGAGGTTCACAGAGCCCCACCTCTCCAGCCTGTCAGGGTCCCTCAGGATGGCATCCCTTCCCTCCAGTGTGTCACCACACCACACAGCTTGGTGCTGTTGATAAACTTGCTGAAGGTGCCTTTGATCCCACGGTCCATGTCAGCAACAGCAGCACCAGTCCCAGTCCCGACCCCTGGGAATGCCACTTCTCACTGGTCTGCACTTGGATATCGAACCATTGACCACAGCTCTTTGAATGTGACCATCCAGCCAGTTCCTTATTCACTGAGTGCTCCATCTGTTAAATCCGTGCCACTGCAGTTTAGAGACAAGGATGTTGTGCAGGACTATGTCAAATGCTTTGCAAAAGTCCAGGTAGATGATGTCTGTGTCTCTTCCCTCATCCACCAATGCTGTAGCCCTGTCATAGCAGGCCACCAGATATTTCAGGCATGATCTGCCCTTGCTGACACCATGTTTGCTGTCATCAGTCATGTCCTCATTTTCCATGTGCCTGAGTTTAATAGAAACTTCCCTGGACTGCCGCATCTTCTCAATGGATAGTGGCTTAGCCACTCCCTCTGCCAGTTTCCTCAGGACCTGCGGATGCATCTCATCAGGTCCCATGGACTTCTGCACCTCCAGGTGCCTTAGATGATCTTGAACCTGGTTTTCTCCTGTGGAGAGCAGTGCTTCGTTTGGATTTCTGTCCAGTCTCTGCCTTTGCCTTCTGCACTCAGGCCGTGTGGCTGGAGCATTTGCTAGGGAAGTCTGAGTCAAAACAGTCATTGAGTACCTCAGCCCTCTCCATGTCTCGGGTAACTGGGTCTTCCATTTCTTTCTGGAGAGGGCCCACATTTTGCCTAGTCTTTCTTTACTCAGCAGTGTACCTGTAAAAGTTTGTCCTTGATGTCTCTGGCCAGGTTTAATTCTATCAGGGCTTTAGCTTTCCCAGTCCGATCTCTGACAATTTTGTGGCCATGCTGAGGATTTGGCTGGAGTTAATCTTAACAATTATCTACATGGAATTAAGAAAAAAAAAATGAATGTGTTCCTGTTGTTACATTTGCTCTCAGTTAATCTGCAGAACTGTTGCCAGAGATAATGAGTATCATAGATCTTAATGTACAAAGGACATTTAGATAAACCTTACTGGAGCAAATAGTACCAACAACCTTTCAGGATGGTCTCATTAATTTGCTGATTTTTAAACTAGTTTGCCATCCAGGATTTGAGAATAAAATAAAGCATTTGGTTCTGTAATTATTTGTGCAACTACAAATGCAGTCTCTGCTATCAGCCATCTGCCCTGCAGGCATTACTTTTAGTGCCATTTGGATCATCAGCACAGTGTATGATCCTCTGCATCTTCTGTTTTATGGCTGGCTTGGTGCTGATACTTCTCATACGAATATCTGTTTCATGTTTCTGCCTTTTTTCCCTATCATTTTGCTTTAGTATTTTTAGTCTTTTTAAGGGTCTTCTGCAAAGGCAAGAAGAGGTGATGCTGTACTCCTGGACAGGCATGCTTTTATTTATCATGTGAGTTTCCCAGTGAAACACTTTATCCCTTTGAAGCTTCCCCTAAAGAAATGCACTCTCCATTTCTGCAGGAGTTCCTGGTGTCTGTACTTTCCTGGTCAGTTCAGTGGTAACCGAGAGGTGACCTGTTCAGGGTAGGCTGTTGCCCTCTCTGCCCTCTGAACATGGCATGGGAGAAATCCAAGAGCTACTGTTGCTGCTGTTGGTAGCAGAAAGGCAAAATAAGATTGAATGTCCTTGGGCTGCTCCTCAGTGTCCAGACTTTTACTCTCTTAGGTGGCCCAGGAAAGCAGTCACTCATTTTACAGTAAAGACAGTAGCTGCAGGTTTTACTCTAAATCAGGTGACTGAGCAGCTGCTTTGGGGTCAGAAAGCCTTGATGATTCCTGGCATTGGAAGAGCCCTTGCAGTCTTTCAGAGTGATTTATCTCATTTATAAGTCTTTGATTAGCCTGTGTGCCTGATACAATAATGTTCTCCCAAGTGGCTTTTGGTGTGCTCAGCATATGGCGTTCATGGGGGAGCAGACCTTGTTTTATGTGAGGACTTGCAGGTGTGGGGATTTGCAGGTGTTGGCATTTTTGCCGACTTGACTGCTTAGGAATTGGTTGAATTTCACTTGTTTGAAGAACCTAAATGTGTGCCATTCCCCTGGGGCATGACTTCAGCCTGCAGGTCCCTAACCCTGTTAACGGGCTTTTACAGTAGCATTTCATCAGTGCTGCGGGAAAGCTCGTTCCTAAGGACTTAACAGTAACATTATCCAGAGCAGTTGGGCTTTTGGAACTACAGAGACTTTATAGAGATTACAGGGAAGTGTAATTGGGTGAATATGACAGATGGTATCCCGTCAGCCAAGTGCTATCTCTTTACAGGAATTTTATTTCCTGTGTTTTTGGAAACTGTAATGCTCAAATGGCACATTGCACCCATTCTTGTTCTATTGAGTCTGTTGTGCTCTTAAGGATTCCATAACCTGTTTTTCTTGACACAGTAACATAGCAGCTTTCTTCAGAGCAGGAGTGTATGGAAAAGATCTGAGTGATCTTGAAGATTAGTCTGGAATGGTGTATTTTTTTTCTTTCTATCTGGTTTGATCATTGTTTTTGAATTGCAGTTCACAATATGGCAAACTCAAGAAGAAGAGAAGAAACTCAAGATGAAAATACCGCCTCTAATTTTCCATTGCTTCTGGGTCAGTGTTCTAAATGGGAGGAACAATTTCTTATCCAATTCTTCATCTTTTTATAGTGTGAACTGTTTGTCTCAGGAATTTTCCTTGCCTGTGTATATTCATTTTGCTTGTGCAAAGGTCCCTGATTTCCCACAGAGCTTTTGAGTGCTGCTGTTTAGCAATGGATTATCATAAAGCAGCAAAAAGAGAAAATGCAAGGGTGGCACTTCTTAAACAGTGTGTTAAAGTTTAGTGGTAATATAAGTATTCTGCTTGTTTGACCAGCTGTACTTTTTGCTGCAGTTAGTCCTGGGCTTCAGAGGTGTGCTAGGTGAGATTTTGGACCTTTGTCCTGGTAAAAAAGTTATTTTCATGGAAAATGTTCCTTTATGAAGCAGTGTCAGGAAGGAACAAAAGCATTGCCTTGTTTGTCAGGCAGAAACAATAGAGCTGCTTTACGGTGTCAGACTTTTTCTTTTAAAAAAAGCCCCTTAAATAAAATCAGTGACTACATGCATCTCGGACATTCTAATTAAAAATATTTCTTCTTAATTCTTTTTTCTTGCAATGGCTTCTTGAAATACAAGCAGTTTGCACGTTCAAAGAGCAAAGGCGAAGTACTTGCTGTGAAAAGTGTTATTTTAATTAAATCTTTTCAGATTTTACTTCAAATGAAATCTGCCCATGTGGAATTACAGTAAAATGTAGCAAGATGTTGACTTACAGAATCGTCTGCCTTCATCTTAGCAGTTAATTGTGGAGCTTCCCGTGATCATGAAGTTTCATCCTTAAAACCTGATTGGTCTTGGGTTTCTCTCAAAATGTTTTTTAAGGAATAGAGATTATGAAAAGCTTAGAATACTAAAAATTCTTGCATATGTTTTCATCTTTGTTATGACATGCAGCACTATAGTAAGCCTGACTTACTGTAAATTGAATTTAATGTTGAAACTGTTTCTGCAAAATGGATTTTGTGTCTTAAAAGGGTGGTATGAAAAGTAATACTTTGACTAAAATGTGATTGTGCTTTTAATGTTTTTCCCTTTAAAAACCAGGTGTTCAGATGATTGAATCAAATGCCGTATTTGAAATTTGAAAATAATGCTATCTAAAGACCTTGGCCTAGGCAACTGATACGAATCTTTACAATAGGTAGCTATAGGCTTCACTTCTTAAACCCAGCAACTAGTAAATTCTAATGGGTGGATTGTTCAAGTTCCATGTAGAAGGATGGTTTTTCCCTGCACAATTATCTGCAAGGAAATATATACAAGGTCTGATTTGTCAGCTGAATTTGGACGAGACCATTACTGCAGAGCTGGAGGGCTATTTACAATATTATATAGTGTAAAATTGCTTTTTGTTTTAAGTGGGTCAGAGCCATAGCCAAGATGCCAGGCATGATCCTTGATCAAATAGGACTAAAAATGAATCTTACTGGATCTTCAGGATACTTCAACGTGCTGAGCAGATTGCTGATATATATGCATGCTCTTCAATAATTCAATTTTCATGAATTATAAAGTTATATTTCTTTATTAAATCTGTCTGAGTTTCATGCTGCTCCTGGGATTTTCTAGCATCACATCAAACATGTAGGCTGAATTGTTCTAACAGCCTCTCTCTCTCTGAGATTATTTCCTGCCATCTTTCAGTCACAGTTTTTCTGCTTTACTAGCCCTTTAGTTTCTGACCATCCCAGTTATTTGGACCTGAGTCCAACAAAACCACGGCTCCTTCCAAAACTGGGCAGGACAGGCTGGGTCCTCACCATGTGCACAACCCTTCCAGAGGGGTGAGGAATTGATTTCTGCTCTTTTGAAAGGCCAGGGAGGGCAAAGGCTATGCTTCTGCTCACACACTTGTGTGTTTTCCAAAGAAAGAAAAGGCAGAAATCCAGAACTGGATTTCAGCTCTTGGACCCCGGAGCATCCGACAGAATGCACGGACTGCCAGATGCCGTGGTGAGATGATCTGCTAAATCTTTCTGCAAGGACTCACTGAAGTGTGAGAAAAAGGGTCAGTGGCGCTCACACACTTCATCTCAGAGTCCTCTGCAGATGATTTTCAAGGCAGCAAGACTGAGGGCCTGATAGAATTGCTATGGAAACAGAGCTTATATTATTTATTTATTTACTTACTTAGTTATGCAGGCATATATTTAAACCCTGACATCCCTTAATGGCATATCTTGGAAGTCACCCAGTTTCAGGAGACTTTGTCTGTTGGAAATTGGGGAATGTGAAATGTTGGCCGCTGGTCAGCAACTCCAAGGTCCATCCAGTAGTTCTGCAGAAAACACTGGCAAAGTGCAGTCTCAAACTGGAGTGCTCTGTTGTTATAGCAGAAGGACATATAGGCTAAATTGAACCCCTTTTGTATTTGGAGTTGCATGAGGGTTATTAGACATCAAGAAAGGGCAGAACTGCAGCTTTTCAGTGATACTGGAACTGAGTAACTGTTAAAATAGAGTTGGTGGTCATGAGGCCCTTTAAAGATTACCCTGTGAAGGATTCAGAAGAGTGGTGTGGCTGGCTGGTGGGAGCAAGGCATTCTCATTCCAGTCCAGCAACCTGGAGGGAGAGAGGATTGTTAAAGTAACCGTATTCTGCTGAATCTTGGTGTCAGTGAAGAAAGCTGGAGTTCAGTTTTATTTGTTGAATGTTAATGCAAGGCTTGTCATTAATGCATACCTAAAAAAGGTTGTGGAAAACTACTCCAGAACTTTATAAAATATGAAGTGGGATAATGAAGGCGCTGGAAGCTCCAGATGAGGTTGTCATCTGGTTTTCAAAGCATGCTGCTCTCGGTCTCAGCTTTGATTGCATATATTCAGAAGCTTTAAAAAAAAAAAAGTCTTGCAGTAAGAAGGGCAATGTGGAGAGGTGTTTTAGCATTGCAGCATCCATAGTTTTTGGATGGAGTTTTATTTTTTTTTGGCAGTCCTCTGATTATCTGATAGTTACTTTGCATTCATGGAATGCTGAATCAATGCAAATCACACCATTCTCTGACTGGGCTTTGCTGTTTGGTGTTATTTAAACAGCCACGTTTACCATGCTAAGGTTGGGCATTAAGAGACAGGAAGGAGCTGTGCCTGAACCTGAATTTGCCTTGTCGTGGCTTCCCACGCAGGACACAGGACATTTTCCTGCTCCCTTGTTCCGTGCTGTGTGTCATGCCAGGGTATGGATGCTAGGATGGTATATGCATTGCTGCCTCTGCAGTTCTTGGGGTCTGTATCAGCATCATTACATGGTTTTGGCTTTTTTTCAAGCATTGTCTGAAATGAGGAGGATTTGTTCAGGCCATTGAGCCTGAAACGTTACACTTAGGCATCTTTCACTCAATTGTTTGGCCAAAAATCTCCATTAGGGTAGTTTTACTTTCCAGCAGTGCAGCTAAGACTGGTGCAGTTGTAGTGAAACAGTCTTCTGCAAACCTGATACTGTATACCATGGAGGAATGTGTGTCTTCCTTTTACAACTTCTGTAATTTATAAAACGAAGAATGCTTGCTGTAAAGCAGAACATTTTTGCAAGTGTGAGGTTTTTTTTCTTTAATCTTTTTTGGTAATACATGACTTCTACAAGAGAGGGTAATTTCATACCTGAGGTACTTGAACAGCACAGTTTCAATCTGTGGAACATCAGCCTTTTGTAGCATATAACCTAAGAAAAATTGTAAAAGGCTGATGCTACTGGTAACGCATAATTATAGGTCTTTGATAATGCTGGCATTGGAAAGGTGGCATTCTGCATGCCTTTGTTAACTGTTCTATCTAACTCTGCTATTATGGTACTGTCTCCTAAAGACTCTGTGTTACTACATGGGATTCACATTTCTTTAATGCAATTTCCATTGCAATACTGTTGATTTGTATGTAGGTCAGAATCCAGGCCTGTTTGTCCTGGATCTTTTTTTTTCCTTTTTGATTGTTAAGAGTGAATATAAGAGAAGGGGCTGACATTTTATAAAATTGTATTGTAAGAGAAAATGATTTTTCTTTGTAAGAGGCTATTGTTTTTGTTCTATAGCACTATTTTCCTTGTAGATGACATATTACTCTTTAAAAGATTCAATTATCTATGCTCAATGTTTAACCGTAGTGTTCTTACAATAGAGACCTTTGTTCTATCGAAAAATAAAGCCTAGACAGTAGTTTGATAAAATACTTCACAAAAATAGCTTTCTGATTTCAATGCCAGTCTTTAATATCTAATTAATGAAAATGATTGAATGCACAGGAGCTAATCTCCCAACTAGCAACAATTAGCAGAGAGAAATATGGCACTGAGCAATGCTGTTTATCTTGCCAGCCTCTCAGTGTTGAAGTGTGTGGCAATAAGTGTGACTTTTTCAGATATTCAGGAATAAATTACGGTTTTCAGTGTGCAAAAGATTAGGTGGTTAATTTTCCTAACATGATTTTAAATACTGCTGAGTTGCTTAGCAGTTCACTTACACTCCTCCCTTTTTCTAGGCTTTATATGCAAATTTTCAATTTCAGTGCTGTATACATTGATGGTTTGCATTAGAAGAGAGTGGAAAAGAAACCAAGCTGTAGACAGCGGATTTTGCATTTCTTTGTGAACCATCTGAATATATATATTTTTTGTTGAAGTATGTGTCAGCCAGAGTTTTTCAATTTTTCATGGACTGCATTTAAATCCTTTGGAGCCAAGTTCTTCAGTTTAGGGCAGGCAAACTTTCATGGAACATAGTGGGAGTTTAGTGTGGATAACTCCTGTGAGAGTTTCCTCCACTGGGTGCTGTTACGTGTTATTTTGAGTGATAAATTTGTTCCAATTATGTACTCTTTGTCTTTGCAGTGTTCTGGATGATGAGGGGAGCAGCCTGCGTCAGCAGAAGCTTAACAGACAGGTAAGATTTTGGAGGAGGACCTTCTTGCTCCCTAAAGTCTGAATCCTGGAGTAATGAAAACACTGATAATGGATAGAAAATTGCATCCTATGATTGGGAGATGCAAAAGAGAGATCTGTGGAGGCTGCAGTTAACTCAGAAGTCTAACTTCCATTAAAATTTGTCTTCTGACTGTGGTTTGAAGGATTCCCACTGCCTTGGACTTGTGGTTTGAAGGATTCCCACTGCCTTGGACTTGTTTTAAGCTGATGTACAATGTATTTGTTACCCCGCTGATGGAACGGTCACACCAGCCAGCAGAAGTTAACCACAAAGTTTTTATTCAGTGGATTTAGCCCTTGTGGCTGTAGCCTGGTGGCACTGTGTGCTGTGTTGCCTGTTTTCTGACTGTATTCCTACATGACTTGTACAAAGGAATCAGAACCTCTTACTTGAAATCTGAGGGAATTTTGTCATTGAGTTTTAATGGGAGTTGAGGTTTCTGCTTTTACTTTGATTTCTGTGGTCCCCTTCTCAAAAAACGTTGTCATTTTTATAGTTAAACCTTGTGAGTTTAATTTTATCCTTTTCTATTCCCACTATTCCATCAGCTTGCATGTCTACCAGCATCTCATTTTCAAATTCAAGTACTTTCTATTTATGCCATAATCCTGTACTTAATTCTGATTATGTTGGAGTCATGTTGAGGTGTTAACACAACTTACAGAGCTGAAAGAGTTCACTCTCCGTTTTTATTCCTCAGTTTTATTGCATCTCCTTTCTAGAAGCTAAAGTATCACTGTACAGAAGCAAGGAAATGGCAAGGTAATGGATAAGTGAAATTAACAGTTCAGTTCTCTGAGGTTGTGGAAAAGGGCTCAAATAAGGTCCCTGTGGCGCCACTGGATGCCAAAGGTTTTGGTTTTCAGCAGGTCTAGCTGAGAAATTTAAGTGTTTAATTAAAGTTCGTCTATTATAGCTGTTAAATTAGGCTCATGTCCAGTATTATCACTCAATTCTAGTTTGCAATTACCTGCTTTTAATTTACAGAAGCTGAAATTGGCATCTCTGCCTCATGCCCTTGCTTACCCTCCCATTGCTTCACAGCCAGTATTCTCACACTGTTGTTTTCCCAAGGGTTATTTCCAAGCAAGCTCTGACAGCTGGTAGGCTGCTCAGAACGATGTATTTTAATTATTTGCTGTTTTCAGCAGAAGGTGTTTCAGCAGCGGGTTGGTCGTGGTTTTTTGGAGAGATTTCCTATAACCCGACATCCCAACATCCCGCTTGCCAACTGCTGGGGAAGGTGTAAAGATGACCATTGTTTTCCATGGTAGGTTGCTGCTGTTTGGAGGCCGGTAACAGATGCTTTTCTCTGTGTTTTCTCCAGAGAGCACTGCTAGAACAGAAGCAGAAAAAGAAGCGCCAGGAGCCACTGATGGTTCAATCCAACGTGGACAGTCGGGCAAGGACGCGCCGGACGAAACATTCGGAGGAACAGGCCCCGCTGGTTGAATCCTATCTCAACAGCAACAGCAGCACCATATACCATGGTACAGAATGTCACCTCTTGCAGGTGTATTTGCTGACAGTCCTAGTGTGGTGCTCTCCCTGTTCGTTTTATGCTCATGAAAACAAAGGCTCTTTTTGCATATTTTAGTAAATGACTGATATCCTTCACTTGTGTTTGGGGATAAAACCATCAGAACTTGCAGTTGCAGCCTAACAGGAGGGAGCAAGGTAACTAGCTGCCATTTCAGTGCTGAACTGGGAAAGAGACAGCTTGTCCCTTCTGCCATGGCTATTTAAGTGTCTTCAGCCTTGGTTCCTAATAAGTGAGGCTGATGGGTTCCACTCTATATATTCCTCTGCATGTAATTTTGCTTAAGCCTGACAGTGCTAATGATAAATTTGAAGCCTATTAACTAAATTCAGCTATGACTGAATGTAATAATTGCAAAGATACAGTGTTTCTGCAAAGTCCATTAAAACAGATGGAGAAGAACATTTCAAACTTGAATGATGTCTCCACTTTCTTATTAAAGGTTCCAGGATCTGGTAGGGACAGAGACACTTCAGGTGTCACACCCACAGGGGAAAAAATGATAATGCCATTTCTTTTCAAAGACCTTCGTAATCAGAAATAAATCCTAAGGAAACCAGGCATTATTTAGTTCTGTCCTCATATGGCCCATGCTTTTTTGGCCCCCTAAAGATAGTATGTGTATACTTTCCCTCAGGATTTCCTAAGGGGAAGCTTGGGTAATCCTTGTCCAAAATTTGACTCTTGTAGATATCATTCCAGGTGGATTACACCTCCAGGATATATAGAGAGGAGTAATTTTCCAATTTTCTTGTTTTGCAGACCATTAAGTTGAATTTAATTCATAAGGGATTCGTAAGCTTCAGTAGCAAAAGGCTTCCTTCCCTGATTATTGATGAGTTTGTGGACAGGAGCTGAAATCTACTGATACTGGGGATGCAGTTGGCAGTTTTCTGGTTGGGAATGCTGTTAGATGGCAGGGTACTTAGGTTTTGGGGTTTAGACATTAAATCTTAAGACGCCTTTGTGAATCTATCTCTTTCAAAAAAAAAAAAAAAAAAAAGACCAACCAGTATCCTACTCCTTTACAAACAAAAACTTAACGCAGGATTCAGTTCAAATTTCTATTAATTTTACTGCACGTGGTGTACTTTTTGTCTGCGCTGTTGTTTTCTTTTCACTTGGTGGTCATAGCTTTCCACAAGGACAAGGTAGGTATTTAGTGGACTAACCAATCGTGCCCTGAGAAGAGCAGGTTTCAGAGTCTTTCCTCCTGGTTAGCAGTTGGTGGAAATTTTTGGTTGATTACAGCTACAGAATTTACTGTTAGAATCTGGAAATTGCATTGTTTAAATGTTGCGGTTTTGGCAATAATGAGCCTTTTTAGTCTTGTTTCTGCAAGCAAATAGGATACCGTAAGTGGTTTCAGATGGAGAATTATTTTTTCAACTTAGTATTATTTTAATTATGTTTTTTCTAATAAATATTGAAAAAATTAGTAATATTTCTCTCTCTTTACTGTCTGTTTCTCAGGGTCTGGGATGTAATTTTTTTAAGATTAAACTGAATTTCTTTCCAGACTGGCCAAAAAAATTGATTTAGCAAAAACATTTAGTTTGTTTATTTTTTAATCAGACAAAATAGAAATTTTGTCTTTTTCCTCTTTCCCTCAAGAGTTTATCAAAGGTACAGGGCTGTTCTAAGAAATAGTATCTTATAGTACAGAAGTGCTGCTGTTTACTAACCTCCCTGTATTGTCAGTTGATCAAGGTTTTAATCTTCACAAATCAGAGAAAAAGACATGATCATCCCATAAATGGTAACAAATTTCATATATGCACACTGACTGAGCTCAATTTTGCACCAGTTTGCCACCAGAGTGGACTTTCTCACTGTAAGTGAGATTAACTGTGCTCTTAAGGTAAAAGTCAGCCTTGCTGTCATATTATACCACACCATTCACTGGAATACTTAGGATTTATTCTCCCTACATCAGTTTGTTCTAAATTTGTCTCTCAAACCCTTTTAATGTTTCACAAGGTTTCAGAGAAGCAAAAAAATATAATGTTTCTCACATTCAACATGACATTTGTTAATCCCTTGGGATAGCTCTCCTTGTAATAAACCATGCAGCTTGCAAGAGCCAGCTTAGAAGAATTTAATTACCTAGCAGAGTGTTTTATTGCCTTGTAAAATCCTTTGTTAGGCACGTTGCTTATGAAAATATTATAGGAACTCCAGAAGTGTCCTTTTTTGGTGTGGCCTTCTCTGGGAATGTGCTTAATGTCTTCAGTTCCCCAGTTTGCATGGTAGGTTTTGGGGTTTGATGACCATTTTTAACTATGGCATTGAGCTTCAGGGCTGGCATTTTTTTCCCCTTCAATGACAACATTTGTATGTGGCAGTGTCGGATGCATGAGACAGCTGGGCTGTTTCTAAAGAACTATTCTGCTCTTTTCCGTTCATTTGTTGCTGTTATGGGCATGCTGATTCCAAGTTAAGAATGACTCTTTGATGGGAGTTGACGCTCTGCTGAATGAACTACACTGCTTGGATGAGCATGTTTGTGAAATCAATTCCTGTGCTAGCAAATGCTACGGAAAGAACACTTCTTTCCACCTATCATCCTGCTCTACTCTCTTTCTTAGCTTGTACTAATTCTGTGTAGCACAAAAGTACTTGTTGATTTCAACAAATAATTGGATGCCTGTGTGTAGATATCTCTATGGCACTTTGAGCAAAGTAGGTCAGAGGTAACATCTCAGCAGTTCTCTGATGCTGGGCTTTCTGTGCTGGGAAATTCTCCTTCATACACTGCCATTGCTTATTCTGGTTCCATTATCTGTGCTGGGAAATTCTCCTTCATACACTGCCATTGCTTACTCTGGTTCCATTATCTGTGCTGGGAAATTCTCCTTCATACACTGCCATTGCTTATTCTGATGCCATTATCTGTGCTGGGAAATTCTCCTTCATACACTGCCATTGCTTATTCTGATGCCATTATCCCTGCTGCAATGGTTCCCTCATGGGCAACTCTACTCTGCAATAAAAACTCATTTAATTCCAGAATAATTATCAGAGCTCAGAGTAGAAAGTCAGTCACTTTTATTCTGGAATAGAACGTCGGCCTGGTGAGCTACTTGTGTATAGATACAGTAGAAGAGCATATTTCGCTAGTTAAGCTAATTGTGTATTGCCAGAAACACCATAATTTTTTTCTTAGATGACTTCAAGGCAGAGAAGTGACACATTGGTAGGACAAAATGGTATTTACGTTCCCTGCCAAGCATTTCTAGCAATTCCTCTGGGTGCCATGAGACTTTTAAGGAGATGGGTGCCCTTTCAGTGAGGAAGCGGCTCTGCAGAATCCACCATGCACACATCTCCACACAGAACATTTCTTCTCATTTGTGCCCATATTTCACCTACAGATAGAAGTCTTCAGATGCTGTAGCTTGTAAATGGCTTACATACAGCATATCTTTTTAAAACCCTTTTGTTGTTGACGTAAGGCCTAATTAACTAATAACAACCGAGGTTATCTGCGGGAACCAAGATGAATTAAGCTGAAAAGACCAACTTGAGATAAAAACTCTGGTCCATAAGGGGTTAGTTCGAGCTGGAGTTCCAGCAGTGGTAACACAGTCATCAGCATCTGTACATCAGGTAGGTAGAGTTAGGCCCTAAATTTATTTGCCTGCCGTTTCAAGGAATAGGTATCCTTCCACTGACTACCGTGATGTTGTTCCATGGCTCTAGTTGGTGCTATTACAATAAAGCCTCTCTCTCTTGCAGTACCAAACAACTCAGTTGCTATTTCATCATTATAAATAGCCAAATAAGAACCAACAACACCATTTTGTATTGCTATTAAATTTAAATTCTATATGAAAGACAACTAAGGCATTCATTCACTGGAAGAAATTTAATCCCTCTTTGTAGGAGAGATCACTTACATTGTCTTCTCTTCATGTGTTCTGGTTTATTTTCAATTCAGTGTCCTTTATAAGGACATGTTCCTACCTGTTTGTTTAAAGGTTCTTTAAAATTTTACTTGCCATTCTGTAACGTGTCACAGTTACATCTGCTTGCTTGTTTTCATGTATTTCTGCTCAACTTATTTTGTGAAGTTTGTTGAAATCCTGAACAAACATTTTAGCCTGATTTGACATTGCAAAATTCTGCTACAAATACAGTTCTTTTCAATCTGGATTGCAAATACTGAGCATTCCTGAAGCCAAATAGCATGCAGAGATACAATAATTACTGCAACAATTTAATTACATTATTTAATTACATTTAATGCAAATGCTGAAAGCCCATTTTTACAGAGATTTTACTTCTGTGAAAATGGTGAATTTCCATTGGGGAGTGATTTTTCTTTTCACAGCACTGAGGAAGGCAGAGATTTGAATGAGTGCCAGATATGCTTTCATTAATATTGCCATACTTTGTTGCAGCTGTGGCTTTTTTTTAGAAGACTTGAAATTAAAAATGTTTTCAATTAGATACTCTCAGAGTAATTTTCACTGCAACTTCCAATTTAGCGATTTAGATTAACCGTGTGTAAAAAGGCAAAATGACTTTTTTACTTTTCTCCTTTGACATTTGGCAGCACATCTAAATGTAATGGTTGTGTGGTGTGTTAAACAGACTTCTGATGACAATTCATAGCTTTGGATTGTTAAATTTGACGTGTCATTCTGCTATTAACCATGAATGATGAGAGTTTTCTGATGAGTGTCCGAAGCTGTCAGCTTTAAAAGATGACATCAGTTAACTGTTCATTTAAAAAATCATATATTTGCCTGTTCATCAAAAGAGTGTCTTGCCATCCCTGTTTTCCACTGACCTTGAAATGAGAAGGTATTAGTTTATTTTTTGAAGATAGCAAGGAATGTTCTTTGCGAAGGGCTATTAATACTGAGAAATCAGGCAACATTCCAAACATCATGTGGGCAAAATACTTACTTTCCAATAAGCATATATTCTGAAATCTTTGTTTCAGCCACAGTCTCTTCACCTTAATCTTTAAAGCATCTTTTGATTTGTCAGCAGTCCTTACTGCACTAATGCATTTCCAAAATAAACTAACCCAGCAGCAAGGAGCAGAGAGCAGTGGGTAGCAAGTGTTTCACAGGTCTTTTTGTGGTTCTTAATACTGAACGATGTGAGAGGAAAGTTTAGAGGAAATGGCTTGAGAAACTTCCTTCTCTTTCCTTTAATGTCCCACTTAAAGTGTATTTACTTTCAGTGACTACTTCACATTTAGCTGTTTTGTGTCCTAGGCAGTTTCTGAGGAGCCAGGAGGTGAGGGTGCCCCCAGCACAGGAAATGCCCTGGCAGGCAGAGCCCCATCCCAAAGGCTGCGAACACAGCGGGCAGAGCTGGCTGCTCCCGACAGGATTCCCTGCAGTCTCAGGCATGGCAAGGGATGAACAGGGCCCTCCAGGGTGCCAGTCAGAGTGGAAAGTAGATGCTGCAGTGCTGGGAAGCAGCACCTACAACACCTGGGCTCAGCTGAAAGAAAGCCCCTGGGCAGGGTGTGGATGGAAGCCCCCAGGGAGGCTCGTCAGGGCAATTAAAGCCTTGTCGTGCCCTCAAGGCTCCAATATTGCAAAGTAATGACGTAGTTTCTTACTGTCTTTAATCTTCCTGGCATAGGTTTTTCATAGATCATTTTAGCTTTCCTTATTAGTTGTCTGCTTTCCCAAAGTCTTAATTCATTGCTATCAACTCTCCACTTCACGTGCTTCCTTTGCTTTCCCCCTCCTGAGGATTAGGCAGCAGGTACATGGGGCTTAAGAAGAATCTTTTATTTAATTCCTTCCCTTATTCTCTCCGAGGGACTCTTAGACGAGTGAGCTTTCAATAATGGCCTTAAGCAGCACCAGTACAGTTGTTCCTTTTTTTTGCAGCTCTATAAAACCCATTCCATTTCACTTCTGAGTATTTTCAGGTTTGCGACATCAGCCTGGTCAACACGTCAGTGTTAGAGGCATGAACTGCAAGGAGCCTTAGGGAATTTATAGGCAATATAAGTGTTTGGGAATCTGGAATCTGACTGTAAGCTACTAGCTGGAGGAGTAATGCCTTTGATTATAAGCATTTTGAAGCAGAAACCAAATCTTTGCATGTGATTAAACAGTAACTAATGCACCAAAGTGCCTAATTGCCCTAATTCAGGTCCTTGTATTTAACTATTTGTGTGGTCTATGTAAAAATAATAAAAATATTTTGTTGCATTGTAGAATATTGTGAGTTTGCCCATCTTCAGAATATTTCTGATAAACTCCAGTCTTTTAAATTATTGTAGAAATACTAGACCAGTTCAGAATCCAAGTTGATTAAATAAACTAATAAAGAACAACAGCCCAAATAAGCAGCAAGATTGACTAAGGCTGGAACTTTACAAACAAAAGCAACAAGCCATTCTTACAGTGAAGCACAAGAGCATCTCAGGCAAAAGTAAGAAAAGGACAACCAATTCACATTGAGTTGTTAAGACAGACCCTGACTGAACTGTAGTTTATCTTTCTTTACATGGTACTCATTCTGGGTTTCACTTTTATTGTTGAGAGGATGTTGGTAAATGGAATGAATATTTGCCTTATGCAGTATTTGCCTTTTACTTGCCTCACATACCTCATTGTCTGGTTCAGCCTCTTTGTACTTAAAGTGTTTTCTAGACAGACTGCACAATTTTAGAATTATTTTTTTCTTTTTGTGAATTTTCATTTACTTCATTCTTCACATAACGTACTGATCAAAAGCACCCTTTTTGTAGCACATGGCATTTTTGTGTGATAGAGATTGGTAAGTTATGATTCATAGATTTTTTTTTTCTTCCTCTAAGATCATAAGAATGTGCAAGCACTCATACCAAGAAATATGGTCATACAAATGGCAAAAAAAAAAAATCTGCATTTTCATTCATGCTACTTTGAAACTAATTTCCTGTGTGAACTTCTCATCGTGAAGGCCAGATGGAAAGACATGTTTTTCATTTTCATTCACTCATATACATATATGTGGGTAATTTACAGAATTGAGAAAGAACTTGAGTTGTCTGCACCATAGTTTACTCACATGCTTACAAACTGCATCCTTTTATTTGATTGTGCATTTTAGCTTTATCCCTGTAACCTGGAGTGTTGTCCATCACAGAACTGGTTCATGGGAGAGGCTTCTTTTTTCCCCTTTTCTGAGTTAGGCCATTGGTGGTGCAAGGCAAAGCTGGGGCACTGCCCTTCTCTGCCTTGGCAAAGCCCTTCTATGCTCACCTGTATTATGTTAACAGACTGTTTGTTGTTTGTTTCTCTTCTCTTTTCATCTCAGATCCTGAATTAATATTGCAATCTGTGCTCCTTTCTGTCTCCCAAAAAATACTTTTTTTAATACTGTATTGAGGTTAGTAGTCAGTACTTGATTTAATGAATGTGGATGAATAATACTGAAATTAAAGTCATGTCATTGTTTTATTTGTAAGTTTGGCATTTATCTCAAAACAGTTTTTTACAATTTATAAGTTCAAACTAAAATGAAATACCAGGTCTGAGAGTCCAGTGGATTTTTCTGTTTGGAATGCTGACTCACTACAGCACTTGCTCCTCCATGTTTTTCTTGTCTGAATGCAAATTCTAGTACAAACAAATAATTCTTATTGAAAAGGAAAATCTCTGGGTTTTTTAAATGAAGATTTTAGTAATCTGGGGTGGGGCATATGAAGTATCGGGATAGATTTTCAAATGTAGTCTCCTACTGTTTAGTGAAATTAATGCAATTTTGAGTGACAGTCTTTGAAACTTCATCCCCATAGAGCTGCATTTAAGGTTCTTAATTTATTTATCCTGTGGTGCTACCTATCATTGTTTTTAACGTTCGGATGTCCAGCAAAGGGCATAATCATATTGTTGTATCAGTGAATATTATTTAGGGAGCCAGTTTATCTCATTTTCCTTATTCAGGCTTTCTTGCAGGGAACCGTGAATTGTTTTATGGGGCTATCTAGAGCCTGTGGAGAATGCAGGCTAGAGTTAACCTCAAGGTTTCCATCCTGCTGAGAAGGGAAATTCTTGTCAGTCTGTTAGATAATGATCCAAAGATGCAGTAAAGGGCAGAGGGGAAGACATTTGATCTCCTGACACCGTGGCTGGGGATAAGCGCTGCCTCTCTGACTTGCTTCATCTCCACAAAGGCAGCTTGGAAGGAGTGCTAGTTGGAGAAGTTCAAAGCTGCACATGCTAATGACCAGCTGCAGAGCAAGTACAGAGGGCTTAGAAATGGTCCTTCTTCCAACTCTCCAGGGCAGGAGAAAGCACTGGAAACCGAAAACAGGATTTTTTACTTTGTTCCACATCCAAGCCTGCTGGACCCACTGAGCAGGGGAGGCTCACAGACCTGTCCCTGTAGGTTTGCAGGCTGCAAGGATCCAAATCCTGGCTGGCCTGTTGACAGGAGCTGCTGTGCTGTGCAAACCTCCCCTTCCCAGCACACTGCAGTGGGCAGGTGTTTGGAGAGGTCAGTGCTTATGGGCAGGGCAGAGCAGGGCTTTGCCTGGGCCTAAATGCAGGGATATAACCAACTGCCCTGAACTCAATTGGTACAGAAAGCAAACTTACTTTGGTATCTGCAGAGACAGCTCCAGAGAAACCATGAGTGAGTGGATGAGCCTTAGCCAATGTTTGCTATTTACCAAACAGCTAAAAGCTAAGAGTGAGGTGGTTTTGTGGCGAAGATGGCATGTTGGGATTAAATTTGGATTTATTATAGAGGTAGTACTTTAAATGTAATGGTAATGCTCAGAAATGTATCTTTTAGAAATAGGACATTCTGTGCCAATTCCTTTCATGAACCCAGGCACAGTATCATTATGTTTATGATTTAAATCTTACTTTGCAGCCTCCATCACTTGTGTCTGAAAGGCCCATTTACCACAGACAGCAGCGAAGGTATATGCTCAAAATGGCTACTGGGCAGAAATCCTGTTCTCTGCCTCATGGAGTAAAGCAATGGAAATATTCCCTTTTCTGTCCTCTGGAGCTCACTTACTGGACTTATAATCAGATACCTCTTGCTCAAAGTTTTGAGGCGAAAGTAACTCAAAAAACTTCAGGGCTTTACTTCTAAGATCAAAGGGTGGCTGGCAAGATAGAGAAGATAAGTCTCTAACTTTGCAATTAATAATGTCAGAAAGTTTCATCCTTTGCTGATTAATCATTGTTTTGGACCAAGTAAAGGGTGCTTCTTCTGAGTGAACAAATACGGCCAGATTTAAAATGATTTAGAGAACTGTCTGGCCATTTAATGTAGGTCATTTGTAAACTACTGGGTTTAATTATAACGTGGGTTGTCATTTTCAAAACAATTAAAAGAACACAGCCTAGTTTTTAAAGAGAGGCTGAGGTAGAAATATAGCATAGGTGCTGGGTTGGCAAAGCACACCTCTTTAAAGACTGTGGAGAGGGGACTCTGGTTCCCTGCTTGGTCTGAGGCTGCTATGCCCATGGAAGTAGGACCCAGTGTACTGTCTTTTGTGTGCCATTCTCCCTGGCACTCCCTCCTTTCATTTTGTCCTACTCATTTCCAGTCCTCCTTTCCACTCAGCAAAGGGATTGCCGTCCTGTGATTAGTGTTTGACAGAGACAGGCATGGAGAATTGGGCAGTGATAAGCTGTTTCTTTGGACTTCTAGATGCTGCTCTAATAATTTAATGTATATTCTCTATAGAACTGGAGCTCTTCCTCTGCACAATGAGAAAAGGAGCATGTGCTTATTGAGTGCCTCAGGTGCCCACTGTGTTGTGAATGCAGTGCTACTCATAACAGATTGCTGTGCTGGGGAGGGTAGCAGTGGGTTTGGGAGCTGCAGTCTACACAGACATGACTAAATCTGTTTCATCTTTCTCCTCTGAGAATCTCCTTGGCGTTTCTATTTCTATTTGTGCGCTTGAAGGATTTGCTGAAGAGGAAAGTTGCTTCACAGACCAGAAGCTTGGGGAGAATTTTCCCCTTCATAATAGAGAAGAGTGGCAGTGCCCACGTCATTGAGAATCATTTAGTCCTTTGGGCATTTAAGAAGTTTGTCTGAATATTTTTAAAGTAATTTTAGGGCAACCAGTTCTTTCCAGTAATGGTCTTTAGTGGACTTTTTTATCCTTTTAAGGAAAGTACTTTACTTTTGGGAAAAAGAAAGGGTGGGAGGCCCATGTGCCAGGGAGAGAAACCACATGAAGCCACTGGAGCTTAGCACTTAACAGTGACCAGCAGCCAACTCCAAAATCACTTAGTGCCCACCTACAGTTCAGAGTATGAAATCTGACAGTTTCTTTATGCATTTCACTAAGGCAATTGTGATATTTATCTAACTTCAAGGTTTGGTATAGCCAGAGGAAAGAGTTAAGGTGTGTGTTGCTTTCACAGTCTCAAATATTGACCTCAAAGTGTGTCATGCTTTTAGGAAAATGATAAAGCCTCTTTTCTCTTTGAAAACAAGGAGCACTGCGTGAATTATGCTGACACTCAGATTATGCCATGCATATTTTGTAGACAGTCCTTCCAAGGAATTAATTAATTTGTGTATGCTACACAGTAGGAAGAGTTTTTAAATTCAGCTTGGGTATAGTTTCACCATAAAATGCATGGCAGATCTACTCATCGTGCTGTGTTACACAATTGTGCAAGATGTGTTTTGAAAGTAACCTTCCTTGATTAGAGAGTTAGGATGTAGCTTTAAGCATGGATGCTACAAAGTCAAAACAAAGTTTGTCTGTTTTCATGCTGCCACTGTTGATGATCATTCTGGCAGAGCTTTACTATGTGGAGAAATACTTCCTAAAATAGCTCAGTGACACATTAATATTCTGATGTCACTTTTGGATTGAAAGTTAGGAGTTGATATATTATTCTGGGGAGGAAAAAGGTAAGGCAGTATATCTCAGCTAAGCTAACAGTTTCAGACTTTTGCTGTAGCTTTGCAAATTCTGGTTTACTTGACTCTCCTCACTGCATGAATTGTCTGAAATACCAAACTCTGCTATGTTTGCTTTCTCTTTTATGCCTTCACAAAGTTCTCAATTCATTCTCTCGTCTCTCTCTCTCTGTGTTTCTCTCTTCTCTCTCTGTTTGTTTTCTTTTTTGGTGGGGTACCCTGAATCTCTGAAGCAGTGCAGGAGGCTGAACAGGAAGATGTAAAGGTGGTAGTGGACGCCCAAGCTCCGAAACCAACTAAAAAAACCAAGGCAGCAGCTGCGAGCTGTCAGAGTAGCAGCACCAGAAAGGAGAAAAAAGGGAAACACAAAGGTTAGCTGCATGCAGCTGCATGTCAGATGTTAAATTCATTATTTTGCTGTCAATTCTCTCTCTCTTGTTTTTTATATAATTTATTTGAAAATCTGAAAATGGTCTAAAAGTCATTTCCTGAAATTTTTCTGAGGCTGGAAAATGTATGTGGCTTCGTCTTGTCTGGGCATGTACAGGCTTGGAGTCAAAAAATTTGTAAATGGAGACTTTTCCAAAGGAGAGTGTTTGTTCAAATTGCAGAGGAGGAAGAAAGTTCTGAAGGAAAGATGCTGGTGTTTTCCTGCAGTGTCAGAAAAAGGAGAACCATCTTACAAGAGTATGCTTTTTTAGATTATCTGAAAGTAATCTAATTTGGAGAAGCAGCCTTAAATTGCAGCTGCTTCTGTCCAGATTCTGACTAAGGTTTAAACTATACAAATTAGAGGTTAAGGGGACATTTTGAAAATCAATTCAACAAAACTGAGATAACATCCTCAAAGGGTTTTTTCGAGTTGTTACTTCAGTGTTACTCTACCCCACCTGACAAATGGGAGGTGTTTGTATGAAAAATTTTCTGCAATGACTTTGTGTATGATTAGGTAGACAAAAAAAATGCACTGTTGGTAATGACAAAAGGATAGGTAGAAATGACATTTCTAGGCCACTAATAGATTTACAATCTGAGCTACGTGGACTAGGTGGAAGAAGTAACGAGCTACTTTAGTGGTATTCATATGTACACTCACAGAAAAAGAGATGCTGCTCGACCACACACAGTTGCTTTTTATTTAGTGCTGAATGACTAATGAAGTGAAATAACTCTCCAATAATTTGCAGTTCTTGAATAAGGCCACTGTGACGCTGTCCTGCCTGGACTGTACTGTATTCCTTCTTGTGCACATCCAACAGTGCTTCACTGAGAAAGTAGTGTATATCCTTGACAAGTCTCTTTAAAGATAGCAAGGACTTATAAGGTTAATTATAGAGGTCAAAGTATTGGGGCTTATCTATAGAGATTTTACGGGACTTGAGCCTAACTTAACAAAATCCTTTGCGTATTGCCGCTTAATTCTTGAGATCTGCATCTGCAGCATCTCTCTCTCTGTTACTCTTCTGCCTGCAAGGGAAGCTCTAGGTTATACAGGCTTTAGAGCCTGGCCCTGAGCTAAATGCTGTTCATATATTTGAGAAAAGATGGTGTGTGTTAAAGGTAAAATTAATTGAATGTAAAAATCATTGGCAAAATAAATGAACAGAAAGTGAACGATTCCCAGTTTAATGTAAAAAGTTACGGCATTCCAGCATAGTAATACAAATGCCAATTTTATTTTGAAGTACATCTTGCTGAAGAGTAGAAATTCTTTTGCTCGTTTAAAAAAAAACCTGTGAGGGAGCATTATGTGAGCTAATACTTAAATCATGGCTACAGCATGGCCTTGAGGCTCTGTTTGATCTCATATAATGGCTCTTTTGACATGCCTTTCTCTGTACTGTGTTCAGAACTGAAGATATTGTGCTGCACAGGTTTTTTTATTATCCCACAGCAGGTAACACCTAGAATTTTTCTCATATGCCAGTTACAATTTTACTCATCTTCTGAAAAATCCCCCAAGCGGCCAAATGTTGGCCTATGTTAATAAAAGCAAGTTGTGTCAGTAAAAGTAAAGTCACTTTGTGTAGACTGAGAACTTTGGCTTGCTGATGTTGCTCCATGTGTTGGGAACTAATATTGTTAGCTCCAGAAACCTCAGCCTCTGCTGCAATTCTTATTGCTCATCCTGCTGTGCTATGGGAGCTCTTCCCTGGCCTTCAGCATTTGCCCATCAGTTCCAAGTTTTCGGAGAGTGGAGGTGTTATTCCTCAATTATACTAAAGAAAATGCTGAGTATCTCCTCTCCTGAAGTTCATGTTGATGATTAGTAGCAAATAAAAGTCAGTTAAAGTATGTTCGGAGCATACACATAGCACCTCATCAAGCTCGTCTGCTATTTCTGTAAACTGGTATTTAGCTGTTCATTCATGTATAATTTCACCCTTGGAATAATATCTGGTTTACCTTTGACAGTGTTGTAAACTTGGGAGGATTATGACTGGATTTCCAGTCTTCCATCCTTATCGAAGCTGCAAAATATTTTTTTATTAGATGTAAAAGTAAAACCAAATGCGTCTTAAAAGTTCCAGAGGGATTTTACTGATAAATCCACTACAGACACAGCTAATTTTCTACCTAGGAATGAAGAAAATGCAAGTGGCAACAGAACCCTCTAGTAGAACTTGTATTAATTTTCAGTTACTTTTTAAAATAAATGTGAGTCTTAAGAAAAGAATTTTTATAACAATATTGAATGGATTTGCTAATAACTTAATTTCTAACTATGAAAATTGATGAAGGGAAAATGGTTGTATGCTGTGTTTTGGCACAAGAGATTTTGTTGGAGGGAGATCATTGTTAATTAGAGCAAATCTTGGGAAATTTTAGGTTCTGCTTTTAGCTTTGCAATTGCTTCAGGTTAGTCTCCACTGTGAGTGTAACCTTTGTGTGTCCTGTAAATGAGTAGGATGAATGCTGAGGGGTGACTGCACTTAACATGCTAAAATAGCATTTTAAAGGTTTTTGTTAGTATTTAGCCATAGTGGACCTTACCTTTCTAAGCATAGCCCAGCTCTTTGTGTTTTAAGAAAAAAGAACATTTAGACCAGATCCTATGAATAAGAAGCTAATTCAGAGCAAAAAAATTGTTGAATTATACAAGAGTAGCTGTTGAAGCTGTAGTGTAATGACTGCACTCTGGTTTTAGATGTGTAATGCTTTTTTAAGTGGCTTGAAGAGTGATGAAGCTGTGATCAGAACAATGTGCTGAAGACAAACGTGAGAGAAATATCAGGTTTAATGAGGTTACACTGGCGTAGGAAAAGGAATGCAGCTAACTGCTCATGTCAGTGCACTTTGTAATTCTGTGATGGGTAACATGGTATTCAGCAATTTTTTCTAAATCTGTGATTATTACTGGTATTTCTTAATGGCAGTATGCAGTGTGCGCTGTGCCTATTTTTAAAAAGAACCATAATTTTTGTGGGACAGAGCCTGGAACTGCAGTAAATCGATGACATTTGGTAGTAGCTTAGCTCATTAAACTGGTATTTCTGAAACCTTCGGTCTCACAGTTTATTGCTTGGCATAATATTCAGTATTGGAAATAAAAAGCCTCAAAATGTAACAAATGCCTATGTAAAATGTTTTTCCAATGGAGATAGTGGATCAAATTCTGGTTTGATTTGTGGCAGACTCGGGTGATTAAGGATAGCAGTGAACCCAGTGTACAGCATCACTAGGTGGTTCAAGAGAAAAATCATGCAGATTAGTGAAAATATTTGCAGCAGGAACCTATGAAAAATATGCACCCTACATAGTATTACAAAACCAGAGCATCTTTAGCTATCAAATACCTTGGTGATTCTTTTAAAAAGGAGATTCGTGAAAATTTATCAGGTACATAGTGTTAATGGTTTTTTGTTTGGTGGGGTTTTCTCCCCTAAGATAGGTTTACAAAGAAGTTAATAAATACACAGGATAAAGGGCATATTTTGGCTGTGTGCAGTGAATGGGGCAAATCAGGAAGATAAAATGGAACCTTTAAAAAACCTCAGAAAAGCATGTGAAGCCAGGAGTTAATACAAAGTGAAATCTGATACAAAAATTCAGTATTCATTCTGTGAAAATTTTTTGGTGGTTAGTTGTTTTTGGTTTTTTTCCCAGCACTCTTGCACTTAGATTACGTAAGTACATTCTAGGAAAACTCTCTCTGAACTGCCATGGACAACATAAATGAAGATTTCTTTTTTGTCAGTGAAATCAGGAACCTGGATGTGTTTTAAATATCAAAAAAACCAATACTTTTGCAGAAACTTTTCTCTTATGCTGTACCTGAAATGTAAGTGGTACGTTGGGTATTTCCTGCTGACTTTCTGGGAGTCAGGAAGCAGACGAGCTGCTCTGACACACAGAGCTTTTCCTGCCAGGGTGGCTATTCCATGTTTTGATTTGGTTGGCTTCTTCCGTGTTTCTTCTCTCTCTTTCACGCCTGTCTGACTGTTTTGATTTGTGCATCCTGTCCCGTTTTCGTATGTAACAAGCAGCTACATTAACACTGGCTGGCTCAGAAAGCAGCAGCAGTTGTTGGGTAAGAAGCATCATTTCTCACTGTAGCACTTCCTTTCTGATGGGGGGAGGGAGGTTCATTTAAAGCAGATTTATCTCAGCTTCCTTGGGCACTAAAAAGAAAGGGTAGGAAGAACAGTAAGTGAATTTCCACCAAGAAAAGTCTTGTTATTTCTAGATCTGGCAAACCTTTCAGGCTGAGCTTTGGCAACACGTGAACTTGATTGTGAAGAAGTAATTTTGACCTCCTAAGGATAAAGATTTATGAATGTACAGTTCCTGCTACTGTTTTCTAGATTTCATCAAAGTGGATATAGAGCTTAGTGCTCAAGTACTTGCTCTTAGTGTCCTGTTCTGGTGCCAGCAATAGTCCTTTTTTTGATGGAGATTTGGACTAAATCACCTCTAGATGTCCTTTTGAAAAAAATTTCTATTTGCTCCCTTTCCCTCTAAACAAATCCCTGTGTGATTTTGCAGTTGCTTGAACCCCTACCAGTGAATGCACAGCCCCCATGAGAACAGGAATATACTGGGGAATGGATAGAAAACATTGCCAGCAGGGTTTGCTTTAAGCCATCTCCTCTACAGGATGGAAACTGTTTGTTCTGGTGTCAGATCTCCCTGAGATTCCCTGTCCTTGACCTCAGAGCAGGCCATGCTTTGAAGGATTGTGCTGCCGTCCCTCAGTTGGAGGGAGAGCTGCCCTGCAGTGGTCTTGGATAGCAGCTGCACCCACAGCCTTGGGTGTTATCCACGTGGATGTGACTCCTTTGTCAGACCAGTGCTGAGCTCAGAAAATGCGTGTTCTCTTCCAGAGACCTGCCTGACCTTGGTCAGCTCTCCAGGTCTGACCTGCAAAGGGCTTAATCATATTCCCAGTCTGTGAGCAGTATGCCCAGCTTCATACATCAAACTTGTGCCTTAAATGCTCTATAAAATGAGAGCCAGAACTTCTTTACCCTGAAGCTCCTCATTTGTAAAGCAGGGACAGAATTACTTGTTTTCTGTGTTATGTTTCTTTCCTGATACATAATCTCATTTGCCGTTCAGTGGTTTAGATTACCAGCTTTTAAGAGATAGGTGCTGCACGTTTAAAAATATTGTCTGGAAGAGTTTATGTGCTAAGAGAATACAGAGATTGATGAATAGTAGTTTATAGGATGTAAATGCCAGCAATGCTCATTTACTGATGCTTTTTTTTTTCCCCCAGTATTGCTTTGTTTTCATTTCTGGTACCTCTGGTTGTCGTCTGAGACATGACCATGTCAAAGTCCACCAGAGGCCTTTACTGAAGGGACTGGTGTTCTGAGGGTTGTTCCAATCTTCTTTCCTCTCTGCCCTCCTTCACATTTGCCTCTCAAAACTTCCCCTTTCTTCTTAGCAGGTATTCAAGGCTGTCTCTGTCAGACTTTTCCCTACCTGATTTTTGGGAAGCACTGTGAAAAACGCTGTCCAGAGCAATAAAAACTTTCTTTTTTGGCACAACCCTGAACTTTTTTGCTTCTTTTGACCCTGTCCTTAAGCCCAGAAACTATAGATGAGTGGCTTGTTTTATTACACAGAGAACCATCCTTCTAGGAAGTGGATGAAAAGGAGTCAGTGAGGCAAAGAGAGGGAGATCCACCTTGAATATCATGATTACGCAAGCTTGGAAGTGTTTTCAAATGTTTTCAGACATTTGCCAGGTGGTAGTAAAGCTGCCTTTTGAACTATGGCTTAGAAGACACACTTTTACCTTGTGATAGAGAAAAAATGTGTATGCATGCCTGCATTTAATCCCATTTTACACATGCATTTATAGCTACAAAGACTATGCACACACACAAGTATTAAATAGTTAATGCTGCATTTGCCATGAACCACCTACAGTGTTCTAATGCAGCAGAGGTTCTTTCTTTTCTTTTTTCTTTTTTTTCTTTTTTTTTAATCCTGTCTTGCTACATATTTCATTCCCTTAAATGTGCTCACCAGTGGAACCATTCATAATGCTTAGTAACACACTCTACCAGTGGTGCACTCTTCAGAATACTGAAATTGATTTTTCTTCTCTAAAACTGTGACCTGCCAGTGTAGCCTGTGTCCTGACTCCTAATAGTACACGATGTTCCTGGCAGCATGGGATGTGAGTGCAGATGTTCTGCAGCATCTGAAGAGAGCAGCCTCAGTGCAATCTCCAGTGCTGTCGAAGGCATTTCGTTTGCTGCAGATCAATGTCTGCTCTGAAGAGGAATAATTCAAGTGTTTTGTTCCTTCTCAAAAGCGTTCTCAAAATTAGGTTTGTATCATCTAATGCTTAATAATGGGCTAGACATGATATTCATGAGGCATTTGTTAAACTCATGGATGCTTAACACTTTTGAAATTCAGAGTATTAAGGTAAGAACCTAACTTTAGGCGGCCACTTTAATGATAATGGTTAATATTGTAAAAGCTGTTAAAAATACCACAGAGGGTCTGAGCAGCTACCTGTCTGTTCTAGAGCACTTTTGCAGTGGTGCTTCTCCTAGGGTAAATCTTAAGAAAAATGCAGTTCTCTTCACCTGCAGCATAGGAAATGATGCTGTTCATTCTGTATCATGCAGAGCTGCTTCTGAAATTGTCATCCTAGCAAGGTCACAGAGACATTTCCATGGACTTTATCTAGTCCTTCAAGGTTGGATGGACAGATTATTTATTTGCTGTTAGTCGTTGTTGTTGTTAGCTTTGCTGCAAGTAAATCAGAATTTGCAGCCTTGGTGCAGAAATTGCCAGGATCTGTGTAATGCAGATGAATCGATAACTCCTTGTGGTCTTGAACTCTGTCAGTTTAACACCTCTGTGGTGTCAGACTGCATCTTGTTGGGTGGTTGCACAGCCAGTGCTGTTCCTGGGGGTGTGAACCACTCTTTTTCCCACTTATGCTTTGTACTGCCGTGGCAGTGACAGCAGATATTGCAAAGTACAGTTAAGCATGCTAAATGTATAATCCAGCTGTCTTTTAATGCACGTTGACAGCTGCTGGCAAAGCAGGATGAAATCATATTCTTGAAGACTTCTGCCACAGATCACAGTCAAAAAAAATCCCAATCCCTGCAGATCCTTCTCACAGGGTTTATTCAGCTCTGTTTGGTGTGAGAAGGACCATATTCCTTTACTGAATTAGCTCTTTGTAGTGCTTGCTAACTCTCCACAATGTTGCTTGCTTATCAACAAAAATTTTGCAACAGCAGCAGTATACAGCTCATGCTATTTATTATATCTGTACATGAAAAATTACCATTTTTATTGATGAAAAAGTGCATTTTTATAGAGCTGATTTAGTAACATATTCCAGCTCTGTGTCTTAACTAAGACCTGAAGTACATTTGCAATCTGATGTTTTCCCTCGCTGTCCTGAAGATACAAGATGAAGTTGGCTTGCGGTAAGAACGCTCCTCACCCTTTATTTTCTTTTTCTCTTTTCAGAGGTGATTTACAGCCATAGGAGGTAAATAGTTTCTTTCTAGCTGTGGTCAGGAGCCACAGGCTCACAGCATGGCTGAGGCTGGGATGTGCCTCTGGGCATGGTCTAGTCCCACATCCCTGCTCACAGCCGGTTGCTCAGGACTGTGCCTGGTTGGGATTTAAGCATCTCACAGGATGGAGGTTTCAGGGAATATGTAATATCTTCCTTATAGTTTTGCTCTGATGTATTAACTGCTTGGCAGTTTCCTAACTCAGAAGGTGTATTTAGGCTTGTTTACATGCTGTTGGATACACTGCCAGATCTACTTGTGAATTTTCCAGGTTTTTGAAGCTTTAAAGCATTTCATTTTGAAGCTTTAAAGCAGTGGTGTTTATATGGGGATATGGCATAACCTGGGACTCAGGTTCATCTGTTTCTGGATCAGCTGTGTGCCTTTAGGAAAATTTTATCTGTTTTCTTTGTCAGTTCTCTCCAGTGTTTTTCTTTTCTGCTTAGTTTTCAGTGTTTCTGGTGCATGGGGTGGGTGTGCTTTGGGCTGGAGAGGGCAACAGTGAAATCTTGATCCTCTCCTGGAGATTCTCTACTGCAGTATGTGGGAAGTAAAATGTTTGCCTTGGAGACTAGCTTAGTCTTGTTTATGTCTAGAAATATTATTAAATGTGAACATCCAATCTCTGGTTCCTTGAAAAGCTGCTTTTTTTGTGAGCGAGCAATTATCTTTTCAGTAACTTCTTGACACAAAGACAACTAAGGCTTTTGCTGCTGTCTGACAGGGATTGATGGCCCAGCTGCTTTTCAAGATGACGTTCAGAAGATAGGAAGTCAAGTGCAGATTCTCACTGTTGGACAGTCTAGCCATGATGAAGATGATGGAGAGAAAGTGGCTAGTGGCCAACAACAGCAAAGCAAGCAAGACCTTAGAACAGCAATGCAGAAAAAAGGTAAGTAGCTAAAGCTTCCTTCGTGTTCTCACTGCTTACTTGATGTACATTGACTCCTTTTCTTATTCTCACTCTCAACCCTAGCCTAAGCAGAGTTTGTTAGTTCTGTGTGTCTTCTCCTCAGAGTCTGTTGGGCTCTATTCTGTTACCTAAAAAACCCCAAAACCCCAAACCTAAAAAAATATTAAACAATGAAGTTCTCTCTTGTCCCAAGGAACAAGAGCTCTGCAGGCTCTCGGGGATGTGGCTTCCCCATCTGCAGTGCAGTGCCGTTATTACAGTACCAGGCAGATGCCAGTGCTGACATCCATCTGTTCACATTTTTATAATGTGAACAACTCTGGAAATCACTTACTTGATGGTTAAAACCAGCATGAAATAGCAACATTCAAACTGGAATATTAATTTTAGTGGTGCAGTCACACATTGTTCATATTTTCATTGGGTGTGTTCATGGTTGCAGAGGTGAAAAGTATACCACTGTGCATCCTGCAGCATTTCCCACACAGAGTCCTCAAGTGTTCTGGAATATTTTTATTTTCCAGAGGCATGCATGCTTTGGGAGATAGATTGTGTATGTACACATCCATGCATCTGTCTCTTCCTTCCTGCACTGTTGTTATCTCCCCTTAGACACTAACTGTAGGAAGGAAAAAAAAAAAATCCCCAAGCCCTCACAAAGCGTTTTCTGAAGACATTTGCTTTGGAGTTGTTCTTCTTCAGTGTACAGCTTTTGAAGCAAAGATGGCTCAAGCCAAGAGTGCTCTGATGCTTTAAGAATAAACTCTTTGTGTATAAAGAGCAAAATGTAAGTGCAAACTTGACTCATGTAGAATGGACTATTCATACCTAAATGCCGCCTCTTGTCTGCAGAGCAGTTCTCACTAAGATTCATTTTTTCTGGGATGTTACCCTGCAGATGTGAGCATCTCCAACTGAAATGGGCAGATTTGCTCCAAGTGCGCTATTTCCTGGGCGTTTGAGTTGCAGGGGTGTTGGGCATGACTAACAAGTTCTGATCTGTGTGGTGATTGTGTTGCCTTAGACCATGGCTCAGAATATTTAATCGTCAGGCACACTACTAAACTAAGGCTGATTGACTTAAAAAAGTACCCACAGACTTCACAAATTAGGTCACAGCACTCAGATTTTTACTCTGGGAGACACTTCTAGTTTTGATGGATTTTTGCCAGGTTGTCATATATTTTTATTCTCCCCAGATTTGTGTTTATTTTTAATAGAAGCAGTGAGTGAAATTTTTCTGCTTTTCTTTGTTTCTGTATACTCTCAAATATATGATACGACCTTTTTTACCAGGTCTGAGTATACTCCTGATCAGAACAGACACTAAGAGTGAACCACTAGTCTGTTTCAAGTTGAGGCAAGGCGGACACTTTTATTTAAATGGGAATGCTGAGACAATGCCAGCAGCATCTCTGTAAATTATTTTTACTATGTGTGTATGGTTTGCTGCTTGATACCAGCAGAGGAGGCTTGTTAGAAACTTTTGAGTATCCCACTATTCATGTGATATTTTATGCAGAGATAAAGCTCTTCATGTGGATTCCCACTGCCACTTCACTGCTTGTGGCATGTCCTTACTGGCATGTCACCTGAAAGGTGTTTAGAATTGCTGTCTCCCATCAGGCCTTTCCTTGCATGGAGTGGGAGCAAAAGGAGGGGAACACAGAGATGAGGCACTGCAGAAAGGGGCCTGGGGGCCCTGGTCCATGGCAAGCTGAATATGAGCCAGCAGTGCCGTGGCAGCCAGGAGGGACATCCCTGTCCTGGGGGCATCAGGCACAGCATTGCCAGCCAGGCAAGGGAGGGGATTGTCCCGCTCTGCTCTGCACTGGAGTGGCCTCACCCTGAATATTGTGTGCAGTTTTGGGTGCCAGGATATAGAAAAGACATTAAACTATTAGAGAGTGTCCAAAGGAAGCCACGAGGATGGTGAAGGGTTTGGAGGGGAAGCCGTATGAGGAGTGGCTGAGGACACTTGGTCTGTTCGGCCTGGAGAGGAGACTGAGGGGAGACTTCATCACAGTTACAACTTCCTTCTGAGGGGAAGAGGAGGGGCAGGCACTGATCTCTTCTCTCTGGTGGCCAGTGACAGGACCCGAGAGAATGGCCTGAGGCTGAGTCAGGGGAGGTTTAGCTTAGACACCAGGATAAGATTTTTCACCCAGAGGGCGGTTGGGCACTGGAACAGGCTCCCCAGGGCAGTGGTCACAGCACCAAGCCTGACAGAGTTCAAGAAGCATTTGGACAATGCTCTCAGTCACATGGTGTGACTCTTGGGGTATCCTGTGGAGGGCCAGGAGTTGGACTCCATGATCCTGAAGGGTCCCTTCCAACTCAGCTTAATCTATGAATGCTAACTGTTCTCATAGGAAAAGCTGAATCCCATTGGATTTGCATAGCCCTGGTTCGTGCCTGTTCTGCTCTTTGTCACTAACCTGGTGGAGAGAAACTTCTCTTAGCACGTGTCTCTGCTTCCCCAGTGAGTCAAGTTCTGTTACAAGACAAGAGGTTATAGGCTACCGAGTGTGAAAAGAACATGCCACTTGCAAGAAAATGCCAAATGCTTTCTTTGATTTCTCCATCTGTTGGAAATTGCCATCCTAGAATAATTTTCCTCCTGCAGGAAATATTCATCCTTTTGATTTCCAAAGTGTTAATCTGTAGAGTTTCTCCCTGGCAAATGAGTCACCAGGACAGAGTCAGACTTCCATAAGCTTTAACACTGAATAACTGACATGTAGTCCTCACACTTACCAGTTTCCAATATGTCTCTGTAAAGGACATGGAATGAGCAATTGGGTCTTAGTACTTCTTTGCCACCTGAAGTTTTGAGATTTAGGGAAGAGATCGATTTCATTTCCGGATTCAAAACCAAAACAGGAGCTCCCTGAAGCATTTTTCCCCACAGGTCATGAGCGCAGACTTTTCTAAGGCTGGCACAGAATTTTCACCACTAAAGAGTTGGTGGTGAAATAGTGAGCACAGGTGTGGAAATAAACCATTTCTGTCTGTGGATATGAATTATGGCTTTATAGTGCAGCTGCCAGCTAAGGAGATGGACTGTGTCTATTACCCATGCACAGAGCCTAGAACATGGTTGTCCTTATTAAGAAATAACGCTTGTGATTAATGAGTGTGTGATTAATAATGAATGAATTCTACAGGCTTTGAAAATATCTGTTGACCTGTGAACTCAGGCCTCCCTTGCATAACCAGATCCTATTGAAAGGTTTTGCTGTCGAGCTCTGTGGTGTATGTCAGCACTGGGGGAGCTGAAGAAGTGCATAATGAGACCTTTGATGGGGCAGCTGAACGGAATGCAAGCATTGCTGATGCTCCTGGTTTACTTTTATACCCTCACTCTTACTACTCTGGTGGTGTTTCACTATCAAGTGTGCATCTGGGTATTCTAAAGGGATATGCACTGAAGTTATTGGAAGGAGCAATAACAGAAAAAAGTATTTTAGTGCCTTTTTATCTGTCTTTTTCTTCATCTGTTCCAAAATTTGAATTGAAGAAAACTATTACTGAGTCTATCTCTGCTGCTTATGTTTCTGAAAGCCAAGTTTGGTTTAGGGTCTGCTTTGTTACAGACCAAGTTCATATCCAACAGACTAAACTACAATAAAATCTTTATGCATATCCCTGGAGCTCCCAGAAAAACAGTTTAGAGAGCCTGATTTCATCTTACAATGATGAGGATGCAGAAGGCACCGGGATTGAGGTAGAATTTAGGCCATCTGAATATGAATTTGAATACTTCTTTCAATGTTTCTGACTCAATATTGTGGAAAATCTGTGTGTATCACTTACATGAATCAGGTTTGAGGGTTTTTATTTTGTTAGAATTCAAAAGTAGGCCCAAACCCTACCATGCAGGGCACACTGTGCACAGAAGTGTTTGTGGCACAACTGCTCAGTGTGGATGATGTTTTCTGAAGCTTCAGCTCTGTGATCCAGGGCTTTTTCACTTTATTCAAGGTACTGAGAGTGAAGATCACAGCAGGTATAAGCAGGTAGAAGGTGAATTTTGTT
The DNA here is from genome assembly GCA_013397775.1 of Eulacestoma nigropectus. Lineage (NCBI taxonomy): Eukaryota > Metazoa > Chordata > Aves > Passeriformes > Eulacestoma > Eulacestoma nigropectus. Next base: position 51,686 of record VZTE01004034.1, on the reverse strand, counting down.
GTGCAGTGCAGAAATGGCAAATCCAAGCAGCAGCATTGTGGCCCCATCCCATAAGCCTTTAGCCCTGTGTGGAGTCCTCTTGCCAGGTTACGCTTGTTCACTCAATTAAGGGTTTGCAGAATCAAACCCTTGGATTTTTTCCTTTCCCAGATCCCCATGCAAATACATCCTGGTCCTCTTCCACCTCCCAATCCAGTCTTGTCGCCCTGGATCATGTTCCTGGTAAGTACAGAGGGAAAAAGTTAATTATGCCCATGCTGCTTGGCTCTGGAAATCTGCATTTCATTCATCCTTTTACACTGGACTTACCCATAACGGGAATTCTGGACCAAGTGATGTTTCTTGGGTTTTTTTAAAGGATAAAATATAGCCTCTAATATGTGGAACTTAGAGAGCTTGAACTTGAATAGGGAGTGGCTTCATCTGCATGATACTCTTTGAAAAACTAGGCCTGGCAAATATCTCACCGCTGATGCTTTTTGCTGCTAAGACCTATTTGATGTTCAAAGTTGTGTTTCCCTTTGAAATGTCTGAGGTTTTGAATTCCTGTAGAGTCAAATGTTCAAGTGCTGTAAGGCAGTTCCTTTGGCCTGGGCTGCTACTATTCTTTACATGAAGTAAAGATGCATGAGAACATTTCCTTGATGTGAATGTTTCTTCTCGGTCTAAGATGTGCTCTTCAGCAGATCACATAGGAACAGCTAAAAGTGTGCTGTAAAAGGGCTCATATTTTAATTATGAAGGTTTCCAAGTGGCTGTGCTACGTTGTCCTCTCAGCTCCAATTTCAGCTTTATGATTTTGTGTTTTGTTTGAAGTACTTGATTTGATGAAGATGATCTGAATTTAGTTATTTGCTCCTGTATCAGTGGGTAACTTCATCCTCTCTGTGGAGTGGAAACCATGATGTTTCCTCTCTCTTTTACTTGAATGTTTTGGCTTCTCAGGACAGATGCTGTCTCACGCGTGTATTCATGCACTGCCTCACGCAATGAACTACTCTCACACACCCCCTCACTCACCTGTGAGCCCAAGGGTGCAGCAGTCTGATAAGTGATGTTTTACAGCAAGTATGGACAGCTTTTATCTATCAGTATTTCATATAAGTGTGCTGTTTTCTCCTCAGGCATTTCAAGTAGCATGAATTTTGATGAGGAAGAAGATGAGGAGGATGAAGACAGTTCCAGTTCTTCACAGTTAAACAGTAACACCCGGCCTGGTTCTGCCACGAGCAAGAAATCCAATAAGGTAAGGGGAGAGTTCTGAAGAAGGAGCATGTAAGCTGCTACATACTGCATGATTCCAGAGTGAACTCAGGACAGGCCTGGCTTTCTTGTACTGTTTTTAATATGCACTGGAGTATCTCCAAGGTGATTTACTGTGATAGCTCTCAGGCTTCGCAAGAGCAAGCAATAAACATAATGACTTGGAGAAAAGAATGGCAAATATTGTCTGAACTTGAATGGAGACAGAGGTAAACAGTAAATATTTACCTTTCTATCTCTTGCAGGTGCTCAGAAGGATCTTTTGTTTCCATTGACTTTTTGTGGGCATTTTCCCACCCTGTTCTCTCTGCTACCATCCAAACATAAAATAAGACTTTGGCTGGTTCAAATACTCTAAATCACAAGCTCTTGCTAAACCAGTTGATGGTGCCCTGCTCTTTTATATACTGCACTGACTTCTCATCTTTGTTAGATCTCTCTGGAGCTTAAGCTCTTGCTCTGTATCCCATTTCTTCCTTTCATCAAAGGCCACCCCTGTCCTTGAGTATGGCCTTTCTGACAAAAGGAGTGTGGTGAGATGGGAAGGTGTGAGCCAGGGTTTGCTCTGTAACCACTGTACAGCCTTCTGTCTGTGCAGCCCCCCTGTTCTGCTCTCCCAGGTGGGTCTGTACACGGGGTATCAGCAAGACAATATGTTCCTTGGTTTGATTTTTTTTGAAGTGCAACTTCTATCAAATGCCATTTCTTTTTGCTCATAACCTTGTAAATCAAAGTTAAAAAACCTGAATTTTGCTTCTTGTTTTAGGAAGCAGCCTCAGCCCCCAGTCCTTCCACAAATGAGCCTCTCATAGATGTGGATGACCTGGAGGAGTTTGCTGTCAGACCTGCTCCACAGGGGGTCACTGTCAAGTGTAGGATCACAAGAGACAAGAAGGGAATGGACCGAGGGATGTACCCTACTTATTACCTCCACTTGGAAAGGGAGCATGGTAAAAAGGTCATAAAATAACTTGAATGGCATACCAGTTGCATCTGAATATTAAAAAAAAATTAATAAAGATCTGAAGGAGTCTTAAAAAGAAAATATAATGTCTTATTTGAAATACATTTTTGCTTTCTCTAGATCTACCCTAGAGTCTTCCCAGAGCCACATAACAGTATCACTTTCTTACCCTGCCTTTCTTCATATGCCTAATCTTTGGCCTTGAATAATCCACCCATGGCACCTTTATGTGACTGTCAGCAGTTGGGGCTCTCTGCATTCTGTGGCCTGAAAAACATCTACTTTCAATTCAGTTGGAAAGAGCCAAAACAAGTTCGAATGAAACATTTAACAAAATAGATCAGATTTAATTATTTAAACCATAAATAATGGAATGAGTGGTTGAGAAGTCATTTTCACTTACCAGATTTTTTTTCCCCTGATTTTGCTAAATCCCAGGAGATCTTCTGTTACTTTGCTAGCGATGCTTGGAGACAGAAAAATTGCATATGGTTTTCTTATATCAAAGCAGGGAAGTGATGTGTGCTAACCCCTCTAGCATTCTAGAATATGGTTTTTTGCATTGCTTAGGTGTTTCTGTTGGCTGGAAGGAAACGAAAGAAGAGTAAAACCTCTAATTACCTCATCTCTATAGACCCAACTGACCTGTCTCGGGGTGGAGAGAGTTTTATTGGAAAACTGAGGTAAACAGTGATAAGTCTAAGAATTTTCTTTATATAATGTAAAGTTTGTTCAACATTAAGAAGCCTGTAAGCCACTATATCTTCTTAATTAGAGGTCTGATTGCATCATGTGTTCATGGCCTTAAAGTTCACCAGTATCCAAGGCATGTTTTCAAAATGTCTCGAGTACTTACAGGATCACATTTTATTAAAAGTCAGCAGGACTGAAGTTCCTAAGTGCTCAAAGGCCAGATTCTCGAGGGTGTACCGGCACAACTTATCTTAATGGGATTTTCAGAAGTGCATGAGTACACTGTGTCTAGCCTCTATTGATATAAATACTTTGGAATGCACTGTTACAGAGTCTGAAAATCCCTTTGGTTTCGCCTGTTTCTTAAGATCCAAATTAGTTATTTGCCGGTAGTGGAATTATGTCAGAACCACGTGTTCCTTTTCTGTCTGTCCCCACATTGTACAACCAGTCTGCTCCCTGTTGGTCCCTCCGTGGAGTCTCTGGGTGTATGTTCAGATCACCTGTGCCTGTGTTGTATTTTGCACTCCTTTCCATTGCAATAGGAAAGATTGATCTCAGTTGTGGCTTTATATAAGTCACTCCCTATATTCTAACAGAGTTTAGCAGTCAGGTAAGAGAGCAGATGGTTTTGTAGAGAGTAAGTGTATTTTAAAAACCAAGCAGACAAACAAAATAACCCCACCCGAGTGTTTCCTTACTGCTCTCTTGAATTTCCTAGTTTGCAAGATGTTATCAGAAGTCTCCAGCATAATGATAAGGGACCTTTAATATACATATCCTGTACTGTACATTTTTGTCATTTTGGCCTTGAATCCAGGAATTGCCATGTAGCTGGGATGAGAAATAACCACTCTTTGTGCTCAATATTTGCCTTTCCTCTGAGACCACGGTGCAGTAAAGGATAGGTATCTCGGGCAGCACTACTGACAAATGGTGATTGGATTTTCCATTTTTTTGGTAGATCAAATCTTATGGGAACTAAGTTTACAGTTTATGACAATGGAGTAAATCCAATGAAAACCACATCCAGCCTGGAGGCGAGTACCCTGCGTCAGGAGCTAGCTGCTATTTGTTACGTAAGTACTGCTCACAGGCACAGCGTGCAGGAAGGGCAGCTCAGTGTCTGAAGCAGCACACTGAATTTCCTTCTCACTTCTGATTATGTAAATCAGCATTCAGACTTTGATGTAACCAGGCAGCTGATCTCCACTAGAGAAACCAGGAGACTCAGTGGAAAGGAGAGGTGAAAAACGTTGTGCACTGAACAGGGTTGCCCATTTCTCACCTTTGGTGAGAAGGTGGTGTTGGAGCTCTTACATAACCCTCTGGAAGGGGTAGGATCACAGCCTGCAGGCACCACCTGAGGGAGCCTCCTGAACTGGGAAGAGCTGTGCACATGGCATTACTGCACTAAAGTATGATTGTTTGTTATGGCATTTTGGAGGAGACCTCTCTGATCCAGACCATTGGTACCTGGACAGCTAGGTCTGCAGCAGCTGAGAGTGGGAAAAAAACTCTAAAACTCCTTTTTTACAGGGAAAAAAACCAAGCAAGCCCCAAGCAAAATTCAAAATTGAATTGAATGAGAGAAACTGGGCTCTTACAGGACAGTAAGTAGCATTTGTCAGGAGCAATGCAGACAATCAAGACTTGAAACACAGTTGCTGTTGTTTCGTGATTGCTGGATGAGTAACGTTTTTGATGAGAGTGTTCTTTCTGTCCAGAAATATTTGGGCCCAAGAAACCCTTCCAGTCAGAATTGTTATATACACTGCTACAGAAAGTTGTCTGGTTTCACAAATCAACAGCTTCTGATAAAAATATCCAAGAATGACTTTCCTGAAGAGTTCCTGCCCAGCTCTAATCAAGGTTGCCTGGAAATCTGTCAGTTTGAGTTCCACCGCATACCCCGTGTATGCACAGAATGCATTCCCAGAAAGGTCAGCTTTGGGCTGTGGGGAGCAATGCATCTGGAAGATTTCCATGGACATGAAAGCAGGGAGCCATCCTTTCCATGCAAAGTGCTGGGAGTTCTGAAGAAGGGCAGTATTAGCTGCCAGCATGTTCTCTTCCCACTGCTTAGGATGCAGTTTTAATGTGGATAAAGTGTAAATAGTGTCTGTGCGTTCACATGTGCTCTTACTCAGGCACATGGTTTGTGGTTGGAGACAGACATGAACAGATACATATCCCTCCCTTTCTGTTGGATTTGAAATTCTGAGAATTTCCAAAAATCCAGCTAGCAAGATTTAAAAAGAGGCTCCAGGATTTTATGTCAGTTTGACTGAAGTCCCAGTAGAAACCTAGCAGAACGTACGTGTTTAATAAAGGTACTTTTACTGGTTTATATAGGATGGCATTCCCTGGAGCTAGGTAACTAATCTCGTGCAGACTGGAAATGCAAAAAGAAAACAAAAGCCGATTTTAAAAAAGTTATATATTAAGAAATTCAGGCGTTGCTTAAGTCAACAACAAATGATACTTGAATGGTGAACAATACCAAATAAAAAGCTGTTGTGGTCAGCAGAGGTAATTAGATGTATGAGTGTTGGAAAGAACCAAATTATACCCACTGTTTGGAGAATGGGGCTGAGATAAGCTGCTTTTACATGTCTGTTTGTAATCAGCAGTTTGAAACTGGTACATTTGTTTAAGAAAATTACTTGTTCCATTGATGTTTTGGTACTAATGGAGAAAGGCAGCAGGCTTGCAGGTGTGCTGTGGCCAGAGGACAAAAGGAAATTGGAATTGTATTTCATTTCAAACTAGCCAGGTTTGCTGAAGTGAGATTATTGTTCCTGGCTGCAACAGAACCAGAGCAGAGAGTGCCAGAAAGAGCAGAGCTGAAACACCCTTGTCCTAAGGCAGTCTTTTTAATTCCTGCCTTGAGATTTCCCCTACAGCAAAAGCTATAAAAACAATACTTTGAAAGCACCACTATGCCTCTCACTGTCCCTCAGCTCATCTGAGCAAGTACCTATGTGGAGATCAAGCTGTACCCAGCTTACTGAGCATGACCTGCTTAATCATCTCAGCAGGTCTAATTTAAATAGGCAGAAACTGGTGATGCATCTGTGGCTGACTGTGGGATAAATGTGGTGAGGAGTCTTTTTGTGGAGCTCACCTTAAGAAGTGTTTCAAGCAACAGGAACAGAGTTAGGCAAGGACAGAATTTTTTCAGGTGCTGTTGACCACTTTTACTCCCCTTGTGCTGGCAGCCCAGCATATTAATAAACCTGCAGCAGCACCTAATGGCTGACTGCAGAATCGTTGGCAAAATTTATCCAGGAGCAGGAGCTGTGCCACTGGTACCAGGATCTTCTGTGCTGTACTCCTTTATAGCCATATATCTCACAGTTCAGTTTGCATCAGATTCCAGGCAGGGAGCTCAGCTGGTACTCTGAGGTGTGGCTCAGGTTTCAGTAAAGTAACGAGGCTCCGCATTCCTACTCAGGCCTCGGTCACTTGCATTGTGCTCCTCCAGTGTTGTGGGTTCTGTGATCTGGGCCTTCCTTGGAATGGTAGTTTCTACAGGAAATGTTAAGGACAAGGCACAGCTGTGTGAAACAAGCCCAGGAAGGGAAGTGGCTGCAAGAAAACTGGGATAATAAAATCGTGACTCTCCTGGGAGCTGCTGGGATATTCACCTTGCTGCTTTCATCACGGCAGCCATTGCCACTAAAGCAGCATGCTTACATAATTGTTTGAAGGTGTGTAAGATTTTAAAGGCAGCCCTAGGGAGAGGCTCTGCGTTCTTGCAGCCCAGTTTACTGTGAGGTTGGCTGGATGGGCTAAGGCAGAGAGTGCAGCTTCTGAGCAATACTGGGCTAAGTCCCGAGCTGATATAAACCGTTGGCATCCTGGTGGAGTCAATGGGGCTCTGCCAGTGAAGAACACTTGCGTTCCTGTGTAAACCAAGAGTGTCAGTGGCGTTAAAATGATGTGAAATCAGAATTAGGTTTATGTTCCCCTAATAATGGCCTTTGTAGTCTTGAATTTCCACGCACAATGCAGTGGAGGAGGGAAATGAAAGAGAAGCAGGGAGTGAGGCAGGAGGTGAGGTAATTTTAATCATTTTCCTCACATATTGCATGTTTATGTAATTTCAGTTTGGTACTGTGAGTTTAGCAAAAGGGTAGCATTTGCCAGCACAGCGTGTGATAATTGGTGATGATGGTAATGTGCAACTAGTAACCATTCTCTTACCATGTGCCAGAAGTACCAATTTCAAGTGTTTCTGAGTAAACCCAAAGAATGTAGTCCTGTTTTTAACTCTGCTTGTTGGGAGGGAAGTGATTCAGCACTATTACTTAATTTTACCTTCAACAATGTCTTCAACCAGTTGGCATCTAAATTAATTATGTATAGCATAACTGCAGCTTGAGGAAAAGAAAAGCTTGTAAGGCATAGCAGAGAAGCCCAAAATTGTCAGTACTTAGTGGAAAATAAGCATAAGCATGAATCTTTTCTTAGAACTTGTCCTCTGCTGTGCTGAGTCTCTCCTACTGATAAAATCTGCTGGCAGTCATATCAGTTTTCATCTTGCCGTGATGCAGAACCAACTGAACCGATAACATGTTTTACTCTGCCAAAGGATGGGACATAAATGATTCAGAAAAGAGGCAGAATCTTCCCATTAATGTGCAGAGTTAGGAAGATATATGAATATGCCTGGATTGCTTCAGGAGCATGCAGTAAAATACTCCAGTAGAATTTCTCTTGCGTGCATGCAAATCTTTAATGAGTTGTGGAAAATCTCCAGATGGTTTGCTGGAACAGGCAAAGTTATTTCAAAGGTCTGATGATGGCAAAGCTGCGGGTGGGTATTTTAGGTGGGTATTTTCAGATGCTTCCAGTGAGTTGAGGTGTGTGTGGATTTTTGCTTGCAAAAGTAGAGATGTTTTAATAAGTTTAGTGTTCCGTAAAATCAGGACACTTTAATTAAAAATATAAATGCAGAGACAACTGAATATATCACTTCTAACTGTCCCAGTGGTAAAGCCACACCAGCTGGAGCCATGGGTTCTTGGCATCCTGTGGTATGTTGCTGGCAACAATGGGAACTGTTCTTCCTGAGATTCCTTAGTGCATCTCCAAAGCCCTTCATTTCCAAATGGTAAATGGGAAAAAATAGATGTGACTGAAAAAAGGCTATCATAAAACATGAGGAGATGGACTTTGAGGTGTCACTGTTTTATTTACTGGAGTTAATGCTAAAATCAGGTTTAACTGGAAAATATTGCTCTTCACCTTTTCTGGTTCAAAAGCAGATGATAACTTACTGAAATATTTGGCCCTGGTTGCTTCTGTGGGAGAAAAAAAGTGTCAGACGAAAATAAGGCTTGAGGCTGGTTTAGATTTTAATGGTTGTGTTTTGAGAGGACAGTGCAATGCTGGAGTGCTTTTGTGAACAGCTGGTCAGGAAAGCATCAAACCATGTGTAATGGAAGAACCTGTATTTTTCAAGGATTTATTTTTGCTGCCCGTGTGATTTCTTTACTTTCCTTGTCTTCATACCTAGAAAATTTGCCCTCATGCTAATGTGTTTGTTTTTTTACCGTGGTCATTTCTTAAGTATAACATACCTGAAGTCTTTGAAAACCACAGCACTGCTAACAGATGCTCTGACTAGCATTCTGTTTGCTTTTGTGCTGGCTCTGGAATAAATGGAGCTGGTCCCATATATTTTAATTCTGTCTCACATCAAAATGTGTGCCTGCATTTTATGATTTTTAAATTACAACTACTTTATTTTGGGATCTAGCAGTAGCCAAGCAATCTGGTTAATTCATATCCTTTTTTAACAAAGGGATTTTTTTTTTTTTTTAATTATAATAAGGTTGCTGGCAGCCAGTGCTAGGAGTGTTTTTGGAAACTTCTCTATTTCCGTTTTTCCTGTTGTCGGAGCTTCTAAGACAAAGCTAGAATGTTTGGCAGTGCCAGTGAAGGTGGGAGTTTCAAGGTGTTTTTTGAGTTGACTAACAAATAATTTCCCTGGGCTGCCACTGTGTCTCTCTGTTGAAGAAATTAACTTTAAAAACAAAGAACATGATGAAATCTTTTCTAAACTTTTTTAGGAAACAAATGTCCTGGGGTTTAAAGGACCTCGTAAAATGAGTGTGATCATACCGGGAATGAATATGGATCATGAAAGAGTTTCCATTAGACCACGAAATGTAAGTTGTACCGGCAGCCAACATTACTTGAATTCTTTTTCAGGTAGAGTTGGGGGTTTTTATTTGCATTTCTGAAGGTCTAGAGGTTAGTAAAATGGTATTTGAACAATTACAGAACAATGGGATGTGTGGCTACTACTGTGACTCACAAAAGCACTACAAATAAAGTATTTTGATAACAAAAGATACAGCTAACATTTCTCAAACTGTGGAAAGGACTCAAATGCACATTTGCATTTAGATCCTCAGAGTTGTCAGTTTCATTCATTGAAGCTGTTTGGAGGGTTGAGGGTTTAGTCTTTGGGCCAGGACTGATGAATTTTTTTCTTCCCTGTTAATGTATTTTTTGTCACACGAGTGTGTTAAACTGAAGTGTGTATCTGTGGTGTGTGCAGGAACACGAGACGCTTCTTGCAAGGTGGCAGAACAAAAATACAGAGAGCGTCATTGAGCTGCACAACAAAACACCAGTCTGGAATGACGACACCCAGTCCTATGTTCTGAATTTCCATGGTCGAGTCACACAGGCCTCAGTGAAGAACTTCCAGATTATCCATGATAATGATCGTAAGTAGAGCTCTCTGTCTGTAAGGTGTAGGAACAGCACTGCATGCACAGCATGGGAGGGATTCTGCCCTGACAGTTGTCACCTGGGCAGGTTTAACTGAGATCTGTGTAAGAGGCCTCAACACTCTATACAGAAGCCACCTTCTCTCTGTGCTTGCAAAAAGTACTTTTTATATGCATCGTTTTCTTTGACAGTAACAAGTCTTGCAACCCTTTATCACTCAAGCTATCCTTGCTTCTCACTCTGCTATCAGCGCACCCACTTGCATGAATAAGTGCTGTGAAGTTTGATGAGCGAGCATGTTTGGTTGGTATTTCGTTGTTCTGGGACAGAGGGTAGTGTTGGATGAATACCTATTTAGTGAGGGCTGCAAACAGCAGTAATGCTCTTTGCCTTTCTGACCTCTCTTGCAGCTGACTATATCGTGATGCAGTTTGGCCGTGTGGCTGAGGACGTGTTCACCATGGACTACAACTACCCAATGTGTGCCCTACAAGCCTTTGCCATTGCCCTTTCCAGTTTTGACAGCAAGCTGGCTTGTGAGTAAAGGGGCGTGGGTGAGCATCCTCTCGAAGGAAGCAGTTTGCCATATGATCCCCAATTCCTGCTGGTGTCGCTTACGGTCCATACTAAAAAGGTCAGGGGAAAAATGCAGTTGTGGAGGACCACTCTGTTGCTGAAGAGAAAGTAAAAGGAATCTTCTAAAAATTCAGGACATTCAGGAAATTATATTTTCCTCTTTTTTTTTTTCTGTCATATTTTTCTGGAAGTGACATCAAGTTTTTGTAAATAGGAGTTGTCTCTCATGTCCCTGGTTATGTTATGGATGTGTGCCATGATGTACTGTACCGTGGCTCCAGTAGCACCATGACAGTGGTGTCTTTTTTTTAAAATCCAGAAAGGGCGTGAGCGCTCCAAAAGTTTCTTTTTAAGAATCATTCCGAGGCTGCAATCGTACCTCAAGGTTGCATTCCTGCATCAACTAATCAGAGCTTCACATCATCCAGTGTAAGAGAAAGATAAGGAAAAATGATGCACTTTTTGGGTTTTTTTTTGATTGTGCAAGGATCTCATGTAGTATAAAGCTGAGTCTGAAGGTTGAAAACCTCTACTGGACTGAACTTGATGCATTGCTATTGTACATGTAGTAGGGCATGATGAATTTTAATTGCAGTAGGAGGAAATGGAGAAGTAGAAAGCACAAAATAATGTTGCACAAGTCACTTGAATTCTAAGCTGTCATTATGTTTTAACATCTACATGCTTTTTAATTTGTTTCAAATGGAAATGTATTTGCAGTACAGAAAGGGAAAAGGAAAAGATCTCGATGCCAAGAAAGCATAACTTATGTTGAACTTGGCATTTCGTGGGCTGGGAATTTATATCCTTGTATTGCTGTGGTAATTCAAACACATATTTTGTATGAAGTGATATAAACAGTTGGATAAAGGCATTCTGCAGAGAATCTTATTATTTTGAACAGGCTGTGTAAAGCTGAGGAAGGTAAATGGAAATATTTTATTAAATTTGTCTGGCCTTTTGAGCTTTTACAATTTGTCGATTGCATTTTTTGAACTTTGAGCAACAACCACTTTTCATATTTATTTCCCATTGTAAGAATGCTTGAAATCGATTGAAACTGTGTATGTTGTTCTTTGATGTAAACGTGCCAGCTACTGAGCTAAATCCTTCTAGGCAAATCTAGTGTATGCTGCATACAAATGAGACACTGGCAGGACACAGAATAGCTTAAAATAGTGCAGATTTTGTGTTTCCTTTTTTCTGATTTATCTGGAATATATAAATACCATTTCAAACCAAAACACAAGCAAAGAACAAGCTGTTATTATCTTCTCTCCTGAACGTCTCAAAAGCCAGGAGCTGCAACTCAAAAGCACATTGTAAAACACCTTTAAAAATAATGGTCTCGCTGCCATTGTTCTGTACAATGTTGTCCAAAGTGGCACACAGAGTAATAGAATTTATATGTTCACCAGAAGGGTGTTGAAATGTGAGTGAAGTAGTAGTTGTATTTTATACTGTCTGTATTCAGGCCCTCCCTTTTATTCCTTATAAACTCTTGCACTGCACAACCAGAGATTATGCAATGCAAAAATGACATCAAGTCTGATTGCCTCATAGTTGACAGGCCCTTTTTGACTGTAGGGGACAGGCCATAAAGCTCTCCTTAAGGTTGTGCCATTTGGACTGTATAATTTCAACTAACAAAAGAAGTATGCTCTCTTCACCTTTGCCTTCAGCTGTCCTTCCTAGTATACAGACAAAGAAATTTCTGATAAGAGATGAAAATAAATAATTGCCAGCATTTTTTCTGATCTTTTAAACAACCTATGGAAAGAAAGTCTGCTGGCTTTAAACAGTCTTTTCTTGATAGACTCAGCTTGTCAAATATTATCTTTAATTAACAGAAAGCTCTATCTTTTTTTTTTTTTTTTGTAAGAATCCTTTCCGTGCAATAGTATGAAATGGAAAGGCACCTTTTGTTTGAGAGAAATGAGCATCGGTTCCCTCAGTGAAAGATCGAAGTGCTGAGTCATGAGCTGCAGGGCGATACTTTCGCTTTGCACACGGGTGCTTTGTTTTTCCCTGTGGCTGGTGGTTTCCCACAATTTCACATCCCTGTTTGTCATCTCACTTTGGATTTAACAAAAAAGGCCCTTAGGCCTTTGCTTACCTCACGTCAGCCTTTAAAAACTAGCTCCGGCTCTGGACCACCAGAATTTTTTGTTTGGACTACTGCAAAACCAGTCAGGGATTCCCATTGCTGGTATTTAGGTGTGATGTGGATTTCAAGGACTCTGCAGCATGGGAATGGTTGAATCTGCATGGCCTGAATTCTGTGCCTTGCCAGTCACACGCTTACTTTAGAGCCTGAGAAAGTGGCACCTGACACAGTTTTCTGCCTCTGTCCGTGCACAACACTGTGTCAAAGGAACTGAGTATCTCGTGGTGAAAATACACAATCTGCTGGCTTTGGTGGTGGAGTTGGTTTAGGAAGGGTTATTTTTAACCCAGATCATAACAATGGTCTGACTCACATCATGACCCTCCAGGGAACTGGCATGAAAGGAAACTCAGGTGCAGTGAACTCCTGCACAAGGGTGAGAATGAGGGGCTGGGGAAAGGCTGCGAGTTCAGCTTCTTGGGACAGTTTTCGTGCCAGCACATTGTGTAACTTCACTCTCACTGCATGTTCTTCCCAGCCAGGTATTTTTTTTCAACCTGTAACCATGCCAGGAGGAAAGTGGTGACTCAAATTCCCATCATCTTAACAGAATCGTACAGGGCCATCAGCCAACGAGCTGCTGAGGGAAAAGCTCTCCACAATAAATTGAGGTCACTAGAGGGAGATGTTAACCTGGGACTAAGGAATGAGGAACTCTCATTAAATCTTGTTCAGTTAGAACAGGATTTGTTCCCAATGGCCTTTGCCAAAACTCTTAACTCCTCACTATTGTGGAGCAAGGTACTGGGTTTGATTCACTTGACCTTCACCTTCTGCTGTGGAAGCAGTTTCAAAGATTAATTTCGAATCTGTATAATTTCTGATGGATAATTTTTGCTGGATGTTTTCTGGTGAAGGTCACATGCAAGGTGATAACACAAGTTTTCCAGCACATCTCTAAATTTTATTCTCCTGACTTGGAAAAGTCAAACCGGGTTCTGTCTCAGCATACAGTCTAAATGAAACTACATTTTCCTCACAAAGTTACATTTTATTCCCCACCAGTAATAAAATCTTGGTACCAGTAGGTATTTTCAGAGACACGTGCACACTAAAGTAACCAAGGAGTAGTTAGTGGTACACTCTTGTGAGTAACTTCTGCTGGGCCTGCATTCAGTGTGCAACAGGGCATAACCTTGTTTACTCAGTGTGGCAAAGAATAGAATGGCCCCGAGCTGTGTATTTCCTTCACAGTCTTAGTGAGTGTTTGGATACAGTAGATTTAATGTTATTTAAAATCCCAATATTGATGATTTTTTGCATCTGCTGTTGATTTTGGCAGAGTTGTAAACAAGTTCCTTGCCTGAATTGCTTATGGGCAAATACTGCATGCTTTAATGAGAGTTCTTAATCTAACTTGTCACTCTGTTTACATCAAACAGTTTCTTCCTGGCCCTTTATCTAATTTTCTTCATCTCTGATGTTCTGTTCCTTCTCATTCTCTTTGCAATTCCTTTATCTGCTCTTCAAGGATGTGCAACTCAAAAGTGTTTGACAATATTGCTCAGCGATCTCTCCACAGATGAATAATGCCTTTGGTGCACATTCAGTGATGCTCCTACAATAGAAGCCTTATCAGAGGGGTGAATTTGGCCCTTTGGCTTTTCAGTAGAGTAAATTAACACATTAAAAGGTAGCAGATAAAAAAGCTTGCCTAAAATATAATCAGAATTTTTCTCAGTAAACATTCAGTTTCCAAACCGTTGGTTGCAAATCAATGAGCAGAGCTGTCCACAAGCCTGGAGGCAGGCTGTTAGATTCCCTTTGGAGTGCTGCCTTATTTTTCCTTTTTTTTTTCCAAAAGGTTGAAAGTGATTTTTTGAGCTGAAGTGTATTGGTGGCCTAAAATAGTTTATTTTTTAGAAGCTAGGCATCACTCTGCTCCTTTTGTAGGATAATATATGGCACATGGAATAGTAACGTCATAGGCTCTTGTTATAAATTCTGCTGTTAAGAAATCAGTGAGAATGGTTTTGTAATAATTACTGGGCAAATCTCTTGCTATTCAAGTTGCCTTGCAATAGTGCTGGAGTTCCCAGCTGGCTGTCCTCATGAGGTCCTAGCACTGAAGGAGTTGGAGTGAAAAGGAGTTGGAGTAATAAAATCTGGTGGCTGCACAATGGAAAAATACTATTGTGGAGTCAAATGACACCACAGAGTTTTATCGGTCATGGTGAACCAATGCCATCAATTCAAACTTTCTGAGGTTTTGCTCCCTTGTGATGAACAAAGGAGGGGCTTTAAACAAGCAGAGACACCAGTGAGGTCTCTAAAAGTATTGGGCATTAGACCTACTTTTCTGCTGTAAAAATCTTAACCCTACCTGGGTGATTCCCATTAAAAAATCAGAAAATCAATCCAGTCCTTACTATGGAAAATCATTCCTAGTTCCTCTATCATAGCTTTTTAGAAATTTTATTATCAATTAATTTTTGATTTCATGTAAGGATAAAACAAAAATGGAGAAACAAGAGTTTTTTCCCTGAAGGGATGATGAGTCTAAACCAGTATCAGAATATTTTGTCTTTGTTTATCGTATTAGGAGAAGAGAGGGGCTTGCCTGGTGTTCTGGGCAGAGAAGGTTTCTCCTAATGTATTGCAGGTGTCAGAGGGAAGATTTTGGGGTTGATCCTGTGGCGGTGTAACTGTTTGCCCCATACTATCTCATTGCTCGCCTAAAACATCATTGGTGAGATCTTTCCTGGTTTTACAGAAGCCTGTGCTCACCGATCAGATATCTTTGCTTGGCAATTAAGGACAGCACAGCAGTCACCTTTATTAGAATCATGGGCCGATGACTCGGATTTCTCAAAAGGCCTCATTTTGATTACTAGGATAAAGTAGTTTTATATATATAAATCTTGCAGTAGAGTTAATCTAACTGTAGGTGCAGGCTTCTCTTGTACGTGCTACTTAATGAAATCAGGTCCCTGTTGTTCCTTATGTACAAAAAGTACCTTCTAAGGTTCTGCTCTGTAAGTGTTTGAAATTAATTGTGCAGATATTTTTCATTTCCTTTTGTGGCTCGCCAAGGAACTAAGAAAAGAATTTGCACAACTATCTCAGTGCTTTGGTGTTTTGCTATGAACTATAGCTCAGTAGCTGATACTCACAAACGCCTGTATATTGGATGAAAATGCATTAAAACTTATTTTGTATGTTGTATTTTATTTAGCTGCCTATACATTTTCGATTCTTCTTTTTCAGTAAGGGTATGTTTATCTGTACCTTCACTGAGAAGGCTCGAATTAACTGGCTTTCCTGAAACTCTTTAATGGAACCAGTACTCTGGTTTGCTAAATGGCTCTAGGAAGAGGACACTGTTCAGAAAAATTATGCTTACATTTTTGAGAAAAAACCTTTCCTATTCACATAATAATTGGATTATACAACAACACTGGAAGCTTATCGTGGTTTTATTTAAGTCTGCAATGGCAGTTTGAAAATTACTCTGACAAAAGCTTGTTAAGCACATGAAGTGTAACAAAGTCCTGCTTGAGAGTCAGAACCTCGCAAGCACCTTGAGTACTCGTGATCTATCCTGTGCTTGGGTACAGGCAAAAAAGGTCCTGAGGAGTCAAAATCTGTGTTAAAATCAGCACAGTCTTCTAGGCCAATTCAACACAGGCCTGGGGGTCAGGTCACCTGGGCTTTAGTCCCAACTGAGTGTCTGACTTTGTGCAAATCTTGGAACCTCTTTGTGCCTCTGTTCCAAGGAGTTGAATGGAACTCCCGGATTTTGGCCTGGCTGCGTCCGTCTCTGTTTGCCGAGAGGATTGCCAGGAGCGCTTTGAGGCTGGTGGATGACAGGTGGTGTTGCCGTGCTCAGAACCCAATTTAATGCTCTCTGAACCAAGCAAAATAGGAAGTTTTCTGACACCTGTGTGGAAACCACGTAACTAACCAATTGCTTAGGATAAAATCTTGATGCTGTTGAATTCTATGGAAATCTTGTCAATGATTCCACTGAGGCTTCAATTTTTTTACCTTGTGTTATTTTTGGTTACTAAAAGTGCAGAAAAACCAGCAAGGACAAACCATCTAATACACTTTTCTTTCTGACAGTGATGTGTTGTTGGTTGTGTTTTACTTTGCAGCATCAGTTGTTGTTTTAAAACTGTTATTCCTGAACACATTGCAGATGTTCAGGTAATGCAACCACCTATTTATGCTTTTATGTAGCAAACTGAGACACTTGGCAACTGTGCTGCAAATTGCCTTTTTGTATTTTTGTTTGGTTTTTTTCTTTCCCTTGGATGTGGCTCGATTGTTCAAAACTTGTTACTGCCCACTTTGTCATGCACATCTGATTTAAAAACACTGTGCCTCATGATTTGTGACTACCTTTATACTGAGCTGGGTTGTTTACAGTGTTTCTCGCATTTCGCCCTGTATCTGTGGCTCCTTACTGAGGCTGTCCCAGTTGGCACAATGCCATTAGAAGTGTCAGTAATTTATGAAGTGCACTCTCTAAAAGTAACAGAATGTAATTTATAAACATTTTTATAAATTTTAACCTTAAAATCTAGCTAAGTTTAATGCTTATAGTTTGGATGAATTTGCAAGGTGATGTTTTGTTCAAAATTTTCTTTCCTTAAGCTTGGTTTGAAGCTTGAGCTTGCATTTAGGAGATTTAGTAAGCTTTAGTAAGCTTCTGATCCTGCAGCTCCATGCAGACTGCCAGACTGTGACTGCAGCAATCTGTCAGTGTGATGAGGACACACCAAGTGATGAGCATTCCAAAGTCCTGGAAGGAGTGCACTTCCTGATTCTCTTAGGCACTCTTGAACATCACGTAAGAAATCGTGTCCCTTTCCTACATTGACTTACCAACTAACAGCAGAAATATTTTCACTCCCTTTGCATTTTAATTTTTTTTTTTTTTAAGGCCTACTATCTAGGTAAGCTTAATCTTAACATTTAGTCTTGATGTGCTGGAAAATTACATCCTGAGATCACTTATTTTGCCAGTGCAGAAAATCTCACCAGTACACAAAACCAGTGTGGTGGGTAGGCTTTGGGGACTGCCCATGGAATCAGTTAGGCTGCAAAAGACCTCCAAGATCATCAAGTCCAGCCTTTGAAGTTCAGTATTCAAACAAATTTATGAGCCCTGGCACCTCATAGCAGGAGGTCTTCATCCAGTCTGGGCCAGCAGGAGATAACCCAATTATTACCATCCTGTTCTCTTCCCTAGGGAGAATCTCCTGCCCTTCTAGACTTAGAACTGTGTTGATCCTGATGTGTCTTTAAACATTACAGCATTTTTTAGCTATTTTAAAAACATTTCCAAAGATGTGGTTTGAGCTCAAATAAAATACTCTTTGAAGTAGTTAGAGGTGTTCCAAGTTGGCTTAGTTGAGAGGCAGCTGCTTTTTCCAGCCATTTCCTCACTCAGTTGTCATAGGAGCAGAGCTTGATAGTCCTGCTGGAAAAACATAACATGGCTATTATATTATATATCTATATCTCAGCATATTATATAATAATATGCTTTCCTTGGGTTTTGCCTTACGATGCTGCTGGTTTGTGCACCACTACATTTCTTTCTGAAGGGCAGTACTTCCAGTGCTAAACACAAGTAGAGCAGTGTTTTCTAGTAAAGTCTCTGCCTCATTTCCTGCTGCCTTACATATGGAGATTTGGTATTTGATGCTAAAAATATCAGCTTTTCATCCAAGAAAAAAATGAGATTTCTAGACAAAATCACTGACACTTAGTGCTGTGTGCCTGGATTGGCAGAAGGCTTTCTTTGCCAACCAGGAATGTTATTATTCCTTATTGTTCCAGCTGTTGCCATGGGTGAGCATGAGGAGACAGAGGGTCTCCGTTTTGAACTCCATCCTGAAGACTTAAACTGTTTCACTTTAGAATACTGGAAAACCAAACCATGTAACTAGAGAGTTCTCATCAGGCAATGAAGTTGCACTGAAATCGAGTTTCATGCAAATTAATTTATGAGAATGACCCCAAACAAACACAAGAATGCTGAGCAAGTGTCAGGAACTGAAAGGTTGCTCCGCAAACTATTTAAATCAAGCTCACTGAGTTTTCCTCAGTAAAAAAACCCCAATGAGGCTCTATTTCATTCATAATTGTATTTAGTTGGGGATTCAGTGTTTTATAATGTAGGCTGAAAAGATAGAAATTCTGTGTGCTGTTAATTCTTACTTCTGGTTTAAAGTAGGGCTGCAGCAGTGATGTGTACTCTTACAAGATTTGTAACAGTGTCATCTCAAAAAGCTGATTGTGGAATATAACTCTTTAACTGATGAATTCTCCAGAGTTACTGAGTTCAGTGACACTATGACGAGGTTTCTTGTTGGTTTTCTTTTCTTTCCAAAAACACCCCAAACCCTTGTTTTCAAAAGCACCGGTTATTCTGTCTTTTGGATCACATTGCACAAGCCCATGAGGTTGAATTCCTATTTGGTGTCACTCCAAATACTTTCTTGCAGGTGGTAGATGCTTTTCAGCTCCTTGGTAGTCTGTGTTGCTGCAATTCCTTGTTTTGCTTTAAGCTCCCTGATTTTTTTTTTCCCACCTTCTCTTCTTTCAAACATGTGGAGGTTTTTCTATATGGGGACACTCCAGTACACTAAGTCAGTGAAAGCTCTATAAATTCAGTATCTGTGAATTAAAGTGTGTTAAATCCCTGTGTATATGTTCTCATTTTGAAGTAGGGTGGCCTTCAGTTCTGGTTACATAATCCTCCACCTGGGTATTCATCAAGTTGGACAGTTCAAGGTTGTTGGGGAATTTTGAAGTGTTGAACAGGTTTCTGAGCAAGACCCTGGTGAGCATGTGAAGGGTTTCACCCCTCTGGACTCTCAGGGTGGCACTTAGGATTTACTGTACCACATTTCTTGGCTTCTTGAACTGTACCTCAGAGCTCAGCACCTGCACAGTGGAGGCCATGTTTCCCAAGTCCTGTTTTCCTACTGCAGTAGTTTTCAGCATTCTCCGATTTATTGCCACCTGTATGATGAACTTAAGCTTCCTGACAACAGTGTGCTCTGTACTTGGGATCTTGTGGCTGCCAGGATGCTTTACTAGTGTAGCAGAGCTTGACTCAAGGAGTCTGATGTAAATGATGCCAGTATGGCTGGGTTTATTTTACAGGGTCCATCAGAGGGTATGCTTGTTTCTCAGAAAATAATCTTCCTTTCTCTTTTTCTTCTTCGTTTCTATCTGCCTGGATCTGGAGGATGAGAGCCCCTCTTAGCATTCATGCAAGCAGCCACCATGTCAGAAAGGCACGCAGAGCGGGTTTGTCACGGAGCAGTGCAGCTCTCACATGCTCGCTGTCACCCTGCTCTGTCACAGTGCGTGCTTGTCCCCGTGTGCTGTCCCCTACCTTGTGTGTCTGTCGCCAGTCAGAGGACACGGCTGCAGAGACGTGCATGGAAGCTTAGCAGAGAAAATGCTGAACCGAAGCCATTAAATTACAGCTCTCCCAATCCTGAAGAAAGAGCTCCTCCTGAAGGCAAAAACTGGGACCTGTGGCTCTTCAACTTACTTGAACTTGTGTTCGTGTTGCGTTTGAGAAGACACCACCTTTTTGTTATATTTGCATTATTTTGAGCCCTGAGCCCAGAAAAAGGCAGCACAGAATCCAAGGAGTGCAGTTGCAGAGAAGCAAAGCAAAGTGCAAACAAGCTCCATTTGCAGATGTGGAGGAAGTCCAGCGTGCAGGCCGGGCAGTGGGATGTGCTGGGAATGGCAGGAGGGTGATTTCCTGCCAGAGAATGGGCACACTGCTTGGCACTGCTTAGAGGGAGCCATGGATTTCAGTGTGCAGTGATAGACTGATGGTCGCTGCTTATGTTGTGTTATATTGGTAAGAACTCTGCCCATACCATTTGTTTCTCATCTAAACCGCTCGATTTCTGTTCAGATCTCTTCATTATGTTATTTTCACCCATTTATTTCCATGTCAGGCCTAATCCCAAGCCTGTGGTGTAACCAGTGTTTCTTTGTAACTTCTGTTGTGTCTCCATAATGCCACACTTGTCTGTCCCTGCCAGAGTCCTTGTGTCTTCTTGTCTTTGTTTAAATGTGGGCTTAACTGGATCACAAAAACTGGGCATTACTGGCATGAACACTTCAGAAAATTGGATTTGGAAGGGGGGCCAAAGTCTGCTCTTACATCCATCCCATGAAGACTTGTTGACACTCAAAGGGGGATCTAGAATATCTGTTGATGAAAAAAGTTCACCTTTTTCATTAAATGTGCTGCCAGATTCAGTGATGTCATTACTGCAACTCCACAGGGCATTTAGAAAAACAAAACCTTGCCCGTGATTTAAAGGATGAGATAGGGGATAATTGGACCTGCACAAGAACTAGCAAATCACACAGGGAGTTTCCCTAAGAAACAAGGTCTGCAAGAAACAAACCTCTTAGAGTGGCTTACTGAAAAACACGGATGAAAAACACAAATTTTGGAGCTTTATTCATTTTTGGTATCTTAAAAGTGTAAACATCTTTTCTGGTGATTGAAACTAAGTTTATTTCAAATTAAAATCCTGTGCTCAGTGACAGGAAAATCAGGTCCTCTGACAGTTGTATGCAAAGCATAAAGGGGACATACATATATGCCCAGCAGGATTCTCAGTATTAAGGGTGGAGTGGGTTTAATTTATGACATGCCCAACATTTTCCAGGTTTAGATGTGCAAACGTTTGTGCACACACACATACAAATATGGATACAGTCTTAAAAAGACTCCATTGGTGATATCTTCTTTCCCCTCTGTTCACAGTGACAGCATAAACCATGATATTAATTTGCCTTGGTGTTAATTATTGCAAAATACCTCTGAAAGAGTCAGTTATTTGAAACCTCTTTTAAAATAATTTTGAACAAGTGATTTTTTCTTTCCTGTTGAAAAGATTTTAAAAAGTTGTTCTCTCTCATGCTTTCCATGTAAGTGTCTGCACCTGTTACAGAGCCATCTGCTTTTCCTCTGAGCTGCCTTTTCAGTGGGATTGATCCATGCAGTCAGCCAATCTCTACCCCATGATCGCAAGACCGGGGCTTTTGTTGCTCCTTTTTGAACAATTTCTTATACTCAAGAGCAGGGAAACAAAACAAAAAATATCTGTGGAGGATGTTTTGCAATTTGTTGCACCTCTAGAAGTATCTCAGAAAGTACATACTCTTGAGGTGGTTCATTTCTGACAGTTCCTAGGAGACACTGAGCTGGTTTTGTACTTTCCAACACTGTCTTCATCCAACTGATGACAGCCTGAAAGATCCAGTGTTTGGGAACAGCTGTAGAAATACCCATTTTAGGATATGTTGAGACTATATCTGCCTGTAAAGAAAAATAACCTTTGTTTCTCGCTGGTTTACTTAAACTTCAAGAAGTAGAAAATGTGCTACCTGAATGTTTCTGTCCCTAGAAAATGAAAAAGCAGATTAATTCGATTTTTTTAAGTTTATTTTTTTTTTTAATTCCCACAGTAAACATCTCCTGATTCATCTCTTTGCCTTTCTTAAATAAACCTATGTTATACAGTAGAATTTGGATATGTTATGGTCTGTATTTCCTTTATATTATATGGGGTTTAAAGAATGGAGTGTATCAAAATTGACAAAAAATGACCTAATCATGAGAATTAACATTTAACCAGACATGTTTTCTCACCATAGCTGTAACATGTCATTGTTTGCACACGAGACTGTCTTGGCCTGTTTCGAGTAGTCAGGCATCTCCTTTTTGTTCCAACCTTTAGAGAGTTTTAGATAAACCTGCAAGAATGTGCTTTTAAAAATTAAATTTTTTAAAGAAACTCTTTGGTATTCTGGAGTAAATGTATTTATTTACCAGTATGTGCAACGACTGATTTTTGTATTCTCACGTAATTCACCTGGTGTATGTCATAGAGGCTCCAGTGTTTGTGAATACAGAACACTGTGCTGAAGCGTTAAATTTGTTTGAAACAACGATGTCTTCCCCTACCCAAGGTCAGAAACACCTCAATAAATTACTTCCACTGAATATGGAGTTATTTAACATCAGGAGATTCCAGTACCATTCGAGCTGTACTTTCACAATTTCCTCTGTCAGGAGCAATATGCTTTGGGTAATCTTGCACTTGGGCAGGTGTTTGATCACAACAAAAAGGAGGAGTGGTGCCTGAGCACTATCTAAGCCATCCCAGGAAGATCACCGAGAAAAATGAGAGGTGTCTATGTGCTCTTTAGGAATCTGTGCCCCCCAAAAAATGGTGAAGCTCCAAAGCTGAGAAAAATCACTTGACCAGACCAACCTTTCCAGCTGTGTTTGGGATGCTCAGTCTGTCTGATCTGGTGTTGCATTCATTTGCTTTGGAATACGTGGTCAGTATAAAACCACTGAACTATAGATGGTTTTCTAATTCTTACCTGGGTTCTCTGCTCCAGTGTTTGTGATAGACAAGGTTAGAAACAGCATTTTTATTAGGATGTGCAGGTAAATATAATTTAAATAGATTGCACTAGATTGTCCTGTGTTCTCAAATGTAAGCATAATTGTCTTATTCTTAGCTGGAAAATTAAAAATCCAACATATAGACACTAAATGCTAATGCAAAGAGTTAGGTCATAAACTTCTTAGATATTTGTTTTCCAAATACTATTTGATAACTGAAGTTCTTTAGAGTATTTTTGGGACCAGCAGTGGTCTTACTTTTTGCTTTTTTCCCGATGCCATGGAATGCCCAAAACAATCTCTAACCATTCTGAAATATCCAGGGAGAACAAAGCCCATTTGTGGGTTTTAAAATCTAGTTTTATCGTAATATTTCGTTTTAACAACACATGTGGTGTTTCTTTTAGCTTTAGCAAAAAGTACAGCCATTTCATTTGCCAGCTGGGAAACATCACAAGTAGAGGAGAATGTGCTTTTCAACAGCCTGAATTCTTCCAGTGGGCATCCACCTGAGCTGCTATGACTTTTTCTCAAATTCCCAGCTTTGCTGGTGTTCTGACCTATGATTTTGATTTAATTAATAGCAGTTCTCTGAGAACCCTAATTTTGTTCAGATAAGCTCTACTTCAAATTATGAGCATTCCCTATTAGAAGTGAGCAGTTAAGAGTTGAGAAAGCTGGACACACACACATGTGATGGTCCTTTTCTAAAATGGCATTTCTGTTTCAGAGGGGGGAAAGCTGAGGCAAAGGGAGAGAAGGAAATGTTACATAAACAGGAGGAATCCCAGTTGGAAGGCTGCTGGTGAGCTGCTGCACGAGGCATGGCTGGCTGCATTGAGAGAGCACTTACTGGTCCCTGGGCTGCGCTGCCAAGGCCATCGACACCTCAGGGCTGAGCTCTTGAGGCTCTCTGACACCACCCAGCCAACCTGCAGTAGTGTCATTCTCTCCTGCCAGTGCTGCAAAGAAATCTGAAGCCTTTGGCTCTGTCACAGGTGTTAAAGGAGCCCTAACAACTCCTAAGGTGCAAGGGATTAGAGTCCTTGTAAGGCACAGGTAAAAGGGGAGTTCATCTCCTTGTTTTTTATGTAAAAAGGAGCTTCAGGTCCTTCTTAGTGCTTGAAACAATTGGGAATAGACCTGGCATTGAAAAGGGGACCCCCTTGGCTGAGGTTTTGCAAACCTAGGAGAAAATGTCTGGTGCAGAACAGGTGTTCCAAGAGCACACAATAAGGCTGTGCCAAGAGGATTGGGCAGCTCCCACCTGCACTGGCAGCTCAGCAGAATGATGGCCACCATGAGGAGCTCCTGCTGAACACAAATTCACCTTCCTGCAGCGATATGGATTACTGGTCCGTTTGGAACAACTGCACTTGGCGTGTTGGAACAACAGTGGTGAGGCCAGACCCTAATCGAGGCTCCAGACTGGTTCTGAGAGCTGGGTTGATTGGGCTGGGACACAAAACGGGGCTGGGTGGTGACTCTGGATTTGGCACAGGCCCTTCCCATGGGCTGCCCCAGCTGCGGTGGATGGCATTGCCATGGGCACTCCCCCCACCCCCCATCCCAGCACCAAGGGCCAGACGTGAGCAGTTCCTTGGGGGGTGGCCCTGGGCCAGCACCCCACCTTGTGGTGCCCAGCATGGCTTGGAGGTGGTGCAGACCAGGGAATCCCATTTTTTTCATTAAAGCAGAGTGTCCCAGAGGCCCGTGGTGGGTGCAAGTGCAGTGGGATGCCTGCCCTGTGCTCCTGGGTTTGTGCCTCACAAAGTCTCGCGGTTCCGGTGACGCCCAGCGAGCATTCGCCAGCCTGTGACAATCCAGGAAGCGGTGTCAGTCTCACACTGGGCTGTGCCTGTATCCACAGGAGGTCTTCAAGGTCACCAGCACATCTCCTACCCTTTCCTTGGGAATACTGGGGAATGATTTAAGGGCTTGCCTGAACACTGGGGTGAGGCTGACACTAGACTGGATTGGTCAAAGCCCCAGCCAGCCAGACCTTGAATGTTTACAGGGATGGGGCATCCACACTTCTCTGGGCCACCAGCTCCAGCACCTCCCCACCCTCGTGACCACAGGCAGCTCCCTCAGCCTGCCCTTGTGTGCCATGGGCCCTGACTCCTCACCTTCTCCAAGGCCTGGGCTGGGCCCATACCCCACACACCAGTATCTTTCCCAGGCTGTGGAGACCAAGAGGGGACAGAGGAATCCATAGGCACTCACCAAAATCCCAAAAAAGAGAGGAAGAAAGAATTTTTGCTGTTATTTTTTTGGTTTATTGGTTCTGTTTTTTAAAATCTATTTCCCTTCCCAACATTGAAAAGAACTTCTTATGAAGCAGCTAGAAGGGACCTCCGTGTGAAGGCCAGCACTTCTTCCTGGCCGAACTGCCATCTGCTGCTTCTCCAAAGAAACAGCTGTCTACATTCTTGCCTTGGTCTGCTAATATTCATCATGCAAGGCTGACCTCACTCATCCATCAGGGAATGATGTTGTCCTCAGACTGAAGAAACCCCACCTCTGGACCCCAGGAACCTCAGTGGCCCTCTTGGGGACAACTCCTGTCGCCTCAGCACATCAGCCTGATGGAAGCCAAGTCAGTTCATGTCCTTTCCCTCTGGCTCAGAGCAGAGGAGCTCCAGGAAGGGTGGGGGTAGGGGATGGGAAGGAAGGGCGCATATCATGCATGGCAATCAACAAAATAATTATTGATGCTGGGAGATGGAACGGGTGAGCCAGCAGGACAGGCCCCATGTGGAGGCTGGGACTCCGTAATATTACCTAGCACATTTGGAAAGAAGAAATTCCTAGGGCTCCGTGCCTTCATTATGATCATTTTACTCTGTTTAAAAAACCTAGTCACAAATCTTGATGTTATAGCCTAAAAAACCCCAGGATGTAAGGTGGCACCAGCAAAGCAGGATGTGGGCATGAAAGTTTCTAAAAAGTAAAGTTCCTAAAGTTTCTAAAAGTTTCTAAAAAACACTCCTACTTAAGGGGTCACGGGAGCATGGATGCTGTCGCCAAAGTACCAAAGAAGGAGGATGACAGCGTTTTCATCCTTGTCTTGTTGCTTATTTTTCAGTCATGCAGGTGTGGACTTTGAGCCGCCAGAATTCCTGGAGGCGTGCGCTGGATGTCGTCCCTTCCATGTTGGCAATGGCTCTCATGGTGCAAGGGCTGATGCTCCTCCTCCTCCTCCTTCTCCTCCTCCTTTCCCTCTTCCTCCTCCTCCTCCTCCTCCTCCTCCTGCACTGTCGATTGCCATTTTTGAGGCCCAGGGAAAGCGACTCCCTGTTTGGCCGCTGCCGGACGTGTCTCTGTGCTGTCCCAGGCAAAGGTGGGCGGCCACCCAGCTCACTGCTCCGGCTGCTCCCTGGCAGGCTGATGTCCCTGGGCTGCACAGCATTCCCTGGTGGGCACAGAGCCAAGCTCTGCATGGCCATGACCAGGGAACTGAGGGAGGTGCTGCTCATGAGAGAGGGGTGGTTTTGTTCCTCCTCTTCCATTGTCTCCTTAGCCTCCTCCTGGCACATGCCTTCCTCTTCGGCCATCACTGGAAGGGGCCCTGCTGCCGTCCCTTACAAAGGTGAGCTGCCATCCACCTCGCTGCTCCGGCTTTTCTTCCTTCCAGGCATTCAGGGGCCCTGGAGCAGGGTGGGCAGGGGAGCAGCTGCAGAGGGCCCTGCTTCTGTTGTGCCAGAGCACTCAGGGGACTGATGACATCACAAACAAGCCACTGTGACTGGGCCATGAGTGTGGCCCAATGCATGGGGTTATGGTGGGCCTCTGGCCTGAAAAATGCCCAGCTATGGGAGAAGGAGAAAGGTCATGGGGGCTGAGGGCCCCTGTCCTGGGGCCCATCCTGCCTGCCATGCTGCTTGTAGAAGAAAGGCTGTCCCTCGGGCACAGGGACCGCCCGCCACCTCCCCTCAGGAGCCCTTGGCTCCAGCACCCTCCTCATCCCTTACCTGGGGTTGCCTCAACAAGACGGTGGCAACAACATTCCAAGAGCATAAAAAACCTGCAGGTTTCCAGGAAGAAGGAAAAGCCTACCTGCTACCTTCAGTCTGAGGGTCCCCCTCATGCTGTTCTCTCCTTTACAGACAAACCTTAACGCTGCTTTTTTGGTTTTTGTCTCTAGGGATATTTTTAGTGCTCTCACACATTGTGGTCCACTTCCTGCAGTCATCTGGGGATTTCACCACGGCTAAGGCAAAGTTAAAGCACAACTCACAGAGCTTCAGTCTTGCTCACACAAGTAACACAACATGGATTAGGCTACCATTCCAACAATGCGGAATAACTGGGAAGGGGGCAGTGGGGTAGCATAGGAGCTTTGTGGATTGTAGTGACAGCAGTTTCTCAAGCCTAGGGAGCAATGCCAGAGTTGAGAGAGTCACATGTGTGACTATGATCTGCTCTGCTGACCAGTTAACATTCAGCTAAGAGGGCATATTTTGTCCTTCAGCATCCCAGTAAATCATGTCTATATATAAGGATTTGATTAACTCTCCTAACTGGTAGCACACAGATGTTTTTGAAAACAGTCAGAAGAGGCATTTGGTTAACTCTGGGATGACAAAGGGCAAAACCAAGGACGGCTCCTTTGGAACTGAAAAGGAACAAGTCACAAATATCTGCTCCAAAATACAAGGCTTCGGAAATCAAGGACAAAGCACTGTTGGCAACATCATGGTAACCCATGACGAGTGCATGAAAGAGGCTTCCAGTTCAGGCAGATGATGTGACTGGTACCACGAGAATGCAATAGGTACAAGGAGATGAACACAGAGAAGTCTTCACTGGGAACAAAAACCACATGAAAGACAGTTTATGACCTCTACCTTTACCATCTGGATAGCATCCTGTTGTCCCTATCAATCAAGTACTTTGATGTTGCGCTTTCTCAGTGTGCCTGTCTCCTCTGAATCACTGACTTTTTGCTTTCCCAGCGCTGCATTTTCATTTTCTGACTCCACAGACAGGTCCTCTTGGCTTGTCTCTTCTACTTCACTGCAGCTCTCCGAGTGGAATCCAGCATTCTCTGCTACGACAGCAGGATCATCATCACAGCAACAGCAGCACTCCCCGGTGCTCTGGCTGGGAGGAAGGTCACTCTTCTCCTCACTGCTGAGAGTTACCTCATCCTTTTTCTGCGTTAAATCCTGACCACCCATTCCCATGCTGAGATCACTTAGCAGGCTTTCATCATAAGGATACTCCTCATCTTCCATGCCCTCCATTCTTTCTGCCAGCTCTTCTGGAGAGGGCTGGCTCAGGTCAGGGTAATCTACAAGGATTGTGTCCTGTTTGCGCTTGAAGCAATCGGAATTATCGTAGACAGGATAGGTCTCTTCTGG
The DNA here is from genome assembly GCA_013397775.1 of Eulacestoma nigropectus. NCBI lineage: Eukaryota > Metazoa > Chordata > Aves > Passeriformes > Eulacestoma > Eulacestoma nigropectus. The sequence goes on along the minus strand of VZTE01004034.1, from coordinate 23,490 downwards.
ATAACCTTAGGAATAAAGGGATATGCAGCTTGGAGTATTACCAGCATTTAATAGTCCTGACTTCAGTGGGGGATGCAAAGTTGGCCAGGACAGTTGTTTTTTCTACTGCCAGTGTAAATGTCAGCTCTTTAATGCCATGTACACGTCACAGTATTAAATCCATGGCAAGAATGTGCAAAGCATGTCTTCTTGGGAGATGATGAAAAAATTCACTTATTTTTAGGAAGCCAGGATATCAACCCTGACTTTCAGGAGTGAAAGCTGAGCTTTGCTGGAAGCTATGGGGGCTAAGAGGTAAAAATGGTGTGTCTTAGATCTTTAAATGGATCCTTCTTTTTTTTCCTGTCTGCAGATTGACTGATGCGTGGTTTGAACACTTGCTATAAACAGCATTACTTAGACAGTTGAAAAGACAGATACATCAATGACTTTGTGCATTTCATTTTAGAAATAACATCATAAACTTGACTTTATGAACAGAGCTCAAGGCCACTGTTTATGCTTTATGTTTTGGATGATTTCTGAAAGCTTTTTAAAAAGCAAGAAATTAAGCCTGCATTTAAAATTATGATAGCGAGCGGCTCAAGATATCTTGAAAACACATTTATGTAGCAGGTAAACACCAAGGTATGGAAAGGACGTTCAAATAAATAATTTTAAAGAGATAGACTTCCTAGAGTTGACTTTACAACACTGGAGCAAACAAAGAATGACTAATCAAAAGTAAAAAACGTAAGTTATCTAAAACATACTGATTCTGATTTCCAAGGGTTTAATGATTGTCATGAAATCCAGCCCAGCAAAGAAAGGGAAAGATATAAACCTAGAGGAGCCGAGCCCCAGCAGCAGATGGAGCACATGTGAATAGTCATATGCCACTTTGGGCAGCAGATCGTGCTTTTAGTGTTTACACTAAAAGAAATGCTGGATACCTCAAGATCTATTTTTTTCTATTATGGTTGGGGAAAAAAAAAGCCAAGAATCCTCTTGCAAAGTTTAATGAACACTGAAAGGAAAGGAAGGATAAAGTTACCCAAAACTTTGAAAGGATCTGGGACTGTGAGGAAGCCTTAATCAATTTTTCTAGTAAGGGTAGCTTACCTTCCCAATCCTCCATGTAAGGAGCTTCCTCAGCTTCCTTCTCAGGAGAGATGTCATCGATGAATTTTCCTTCTTTCATAACTCTAGTAATTTCTCGGAGTTGGTGAAGTAACATTTTCTCCTGGTCTGTTGTAACATTTTGAGTCCTGCTGGAAAATATTAGATGGCAGAATTTAGTCCACTGTTATTACAAGCTATGAAAAGAGTTTGAACCCAACTGGTCTGTGCCAGTGTGATCCCTCCTCAACATCTGCACGTGCTCTGCACTTCAGCTGGGTATAGTTCATCCCTTCATCCAAAATGCCTGCAAATTTAAACAGGTAAAGGAAGGCAGGTAAAGCCAATGTGAGAGCAAGATGAAAGTGACACACAGAAAAAAAGGTACGGTACAAAAGACACTACAGAAATTTCTTGCCTTTAAAAGTGTGTTCGGTGAGAATTAGAGTGCAGTGAGTGCCTTGTATGAAGTATTATAAGGAAATAAAATTCTGAATCTGTGCTACATGTGTCGCTTGTGGGGCTGATCAAAATTTCTCACAGTCGTTAGTCTCAAGACTCTAATGATCCCTCATTATGACCATTAAATCTGCAAGTTGGACAGATTATCCTGTCATTACAGACAGTCAACAATGCAGCCTGGTGAGGAGGTGAGGAGGAGAAACGGGAAGGAAGATGCAAAAATGCAAAGAAAGTGTTACATTTAGCTGTAACTTGCCCTTTAGAATTAGAGGGAGAGGACTGAGATTTTTATCAGATTGAAAGCAAACTTTTGACTGGTTCTACACTGCTGAATCTAGTAATTATTACTGCTTAGGTAATACAATTACTGCTGTAACAAAAATGCTTCCAATAGATAAGATCATGTAGTCATGACATGTTATTTTCTCTGAAAAGAAAAAAGACTCCCAAAAATCTTAAGGACAAAAAAGTAGTATTTGGAGGGGGGTGCTCTGCAGTCTGCTGACTCAGTAGGTCAGAATAAGAAAGACACTGGCTGCCACCATGGGTGAAAATGATTCTGACCAATGGTGCTTGTTTCATCCTGAGGTTAAAATTATGGTATCTTGAGGTTTAAGTTGTTCTTGAGCAGTGATGTCAGTTCAAGCCACTCCTCCGGCGCCCTTTTGGATCAGTGTTTCAGTCCGGATCTGTTGCCCCAGTTACTCGGAGAGGGTGGCATGCACAGAATGCTGAACTGTAGGTGGTATGTGAGGTCAGACAGATGATCTCTGGTGATCTCTGGTCTGGAAAGCAGACAGAAAACCTCCAAGAGCAGATTCACTGAGGAGGCTGCTCAGTGAATCATAGGGATGAGATGGGAAGACAGGAGCTGGAAACAGATTTTGGCTCGAGGTGGTTAGTATCTATGTAAACCTCATTTTAGTTACCTGAATTCTAATAAACTTGCAGTGTCCATCTTCAGGTTTTCCTCTTACCAACTGCTGGGACTGGAGCAGCACTCCAAGAGGTACTCTGTGCCACTCTGCCTGTGTGGGAATGATGGTGACATGATGGCTACTCCCCTAAGGGCAGCAAAGTCACACTGGTTTAAAGCCAAGATTAGCATCCTAGTGCTGGTTGGTGTGACGGTGGTGGAAGTGCTGATCCTGGGCTGGATTTTGTGCACAGCTGCAAACACAGGTGTGTGTAACTGAACTTAGCTCAGGAGCTGGTTTCATTAGCACCTACCCAGATCAAACTGCTCCACTGAGATCACAAGGCAAAACATCACTTCTCTGCATTTCCACCAAGGAGCACTTTGCCCCACAGTCTGAAAAGTTGATATCCCAACGCTACATGTAGGTTGCACTGAGTCCCCCCAAGCTGTGGTGGCAATCTCTTCCACAAACAACTGAAGGTGTGAGGCAGCATCTTCCCAAAAGCCTGGCTTATGCAGATGTGGAATCTGAGATGTGAATAAGGAGGCCCACAAAAAGGAATGGTTTTATCAGCCTTTGACCAAAGCTGCAACAGAATTGCCAAACTAATCCTCCTTTTACAGACAAAACTGTACCCAATTTGAATAGACATCACTTGGATGAAGACAGAGAGGCCTATCTTTTTAGCACATTGGGCAGATAAGCTAGCTCAGATAACGGGATCAATCAATCAGCTGCATCACTGTGGCATTTCATACAGGAAAATTCCTGATATGTGGGATACCCTCATTAGAAAACACTACTGTCTGAATGCAACACAAGGGCTCTGTATTTCAGAGCCCTGCTCCAAATACCTTGCTTAAAAGGCAAATTTCCCTGCAGAGAGGGAGAAACTAAAGCCCACGTGTTATTCTGACTTCATTTAAGGCCTCTGGGAAGACTTACTGTAGGATGCTGGCAGTGTATAAGACATCTGGCTGCCTGCACAAGGGAGATTTACCAGGATATCACGCACTTAGGAACACTAAGAGGATAACAGATGCAGCAAGTTTACAGTGTAAGAAATGGTCATTATATTTGCTCTCTGTATTTGTAGCTCCAACACAACCATTACTTTTCATAATGGCAATACTTACACTTTTTAGAGTCCCAAAGTGCTCAGTAACAGGTAAAGTAAAGGTTTCTTATTCTTACTCTGAGATTAGAACATTTTCTAAATAGCCATCACAACTGCAGGGAAAATAATCTAAATAATCTAAAATGGCATGTCAAACATGTTAACTGGTTTTTATTTTAGCTTCATGATCTTAAAATAATCACTATTAAAATGCAGCTCCATCCCAAAAAATGGCACCCCAAGGAGCCTCTCACTCTTCCATATCACCTTTGCTCAGTTTATGATAAAAAGGAAAGTTTTTCCAGTTGACAGCCTGGTAAATAGGACTTTAAAAACAGGTAGGTGAACTGCATTATTTCTACCTCTTACTTAAGTACCAGGAACATAAATTTTCGGTTACGTTGTTGAGGACCTGGCCAGGCAGTTCTTTCTTCCTCTTGCTTTCTTTACCTTGCTTCTTCCTCCAACATGCTAGGCCTTATTAGAAGTATCTGTATCTCTATTTTTTGATAGTTTTGCATTTCTGGCAGAGTGTTTCTCTACTTAAAGGTGTAGCAATTCCAACTGGTATGCTGGGTTGGAAGGAGGTCTCCTCCGTTTGGAGGCTGGTCTTCAAACCTCCTTTAAAAAAAAAGCAAATCCAAGTTTTTGGCTGCTGCTTTCTACAACACAGGGCTGGGTAATAGTAGCTATCCCATCTGAGAAAACCAGCTAATAGTATTGAGAGGCCTTCCAGCCTCACTTCACTCAGATGATTTTGAAAGGGAAAGAAATGGAGCAGGATAAGTCATAGCAAGAAAACGACATGTACATTTGCTGCAAAAGAAAGCAGAATAAAATCACACAGCACAATTATATTATCCTTTGAAACAGGATTTCTTTCTGTGGTACAGCATTCTCTGAGAATAAACAATTCTTTCAGATTCATCCTGATTTCAAAAGCAATTTTTTGGAAGAAAATTCCAAAGACTAGAATGTCTTTGGATTCTAAGAATCTGCTCCAGGAGAAAGCCAGGATGAATTTGGAAGCAGTTCAGCTGGGAGAATGCTCCCGAGATCCAGTGAGAGGACACTGAGGCACGAGCTCGGCCCTCAGCACTCTGACAAGCACTGTGCATTAAGGTGACACATCAGGTTTTGTGACAATGCAGAACATGACCTCTGGTTTGGTTACTAACGCTCCACTTGTCCAGCTGGCTGTTGCTTTGCCATACCTGGTGTAAAGGGCCATGGTCTCACCTGGGCTCTGCCAGCATCAGTTTAAACTTGGTACCAGTGATTTCTGTCCCTGACTTTTCTGTGTAAGGGTTTCTGTTTAACTGCGTATCAATAAATAAAGCTCAAGTAATTTTTACTCTCTTACTCTTTCCTTTTTATTTAAATCTATCAATATCCAGATTGAATAAGCCTAGCTCAGAACTCTGATCTAACTACACTTTCTAACCATAGGCTTTATTTTAATAGATTTATCCAGTATTAGTGAAATTAATGAGTAGATTAAGAAAGCTTCAAAGTGTTTGAAAACAGCTATTTGCTCCATCAAGAGGTGCTTTTCCCCTCCTCTTTAAAGAGGGAACATACAAAATTCTTCATTGGATTCAGATTCTCATTTCCCCTGAGACCTTTAGACCCATCTATATAAATAGTCTGGTTGAACAAAGAAGGGAAGTTCTACTAAATAGAGGCTTTGGGCCAATAACACAGAGTGGAACAAATACTGGATCAGACCCTAAACCGATTTTCTCAGTAAAAAAAAATATTCCACCCTGAGAGTCAGCACAATATCTGGGCAGCTCATAAGCCTATTTCTGTCAGCTTAGAGGGGCGTGTAGAGCATTGTGTCAGCTCTCCAGAACAGAGATGAGCAGTAGTCAGAGCAGGATCCTTCTGCTCTATTAACAAAACCAGGGCAGTTTAGGGGCTTTCCCACTGGAACCTGGCTGAACATGGGCAAGTTGGGCACCTCGTCTGCCCGAGACAATACAGGGCACAGCACAAAGTGGGCAAAACTACACTCAAAGAGACGTGGTTTGAGGCATAAAGGAACAAAATGAGCACATTCAGCCCAGAATTCCTACAGGATGGGTTAAAACAGGACTTGGCTGATCCAGACAAAGTTAACATGATTTAAAACCACAGCAGCTCTTATTTTTTGCAAACCTCACCTTCATATTTAAGGTACTTCAGTTTTCAAACACTGCAGTTATGCGGTGTCCTATTGATCTGTTCTTTTTACTCCTTGTGAAAAATACAGACTTGTTCCCAGTGTTTCTTTGTAACGTAGACTGGTAATATCAGATTTGTAGGAAACATTAATAAACATAATAAAATTTTGAATGCCGATTTTACAACCCTTTGTCTTTTACATTTAGAAGCAAATGCATCAATTTACTGGTTACAGGGTGGAACTAAGTTATGTAATCAGATTATTATAAAATTCTGCCTTAGAGAAATATTTTATGGTTATTCTACTAGGAATTTACATAGATTATAACAGAACTTCAATTTAGGAAAATAATCCATAGAACTGGAAAAGAATGATTCAGGATATTACTTTGGTCACATAAAATAGGTTGTTTTATGTACTTTAAATGTAGAGGGTTTATCTTTACACCTACCTGTCATTTTCTTCCAAATAACACTGTGTACAAAGGGGGGAAATAAGGATAGTTGCTTTTCTGCTTAAGGAAAATGAAGTTGGAAAAAATTATTTATTTTATGTATAGATGCTGAAAAGAGAAAAACTGCAGAACAAGAATTGTGATGTGTAAAATCAAGCTTCTATGATTTGAAGGAGCAATAAAAATGCTATTTTAATATAGATAATGCAAGAAAGGTCAATTTCTAATCAGAGTAGAATTTCTCTGTAAAATGCTGTAGTTTGAAACACACCTGTCATACATAGGTCCTACCCTGTTGATTAATTTTTCCATCGCTTCTTCTGTCTCTCTCAATCTTTCCTGGAGCTGAGTGAGTTCATAGTCAGCTGTAAAACAAACAAAAAAAAAATCCCAAGATCTGTCAGTAGGAGCTTTGAAAATGTATCCCTGTCCCATTATCACAGGTAGCAGATGCTGTACCAGACCAAACTGGCTGTGAGGAAACTAAAACATTCAGCTTAGAGAGTTCTACCTACTTTTCCTGGCCTAAGAAGGTGAAGAGTATTACCAGTGGTAATAGGACACACAGAAAGAACCTTCTTCCAAATGTTCTCAAGCTACCTCCCAATAAGCAGAGTGAGTAGGCCACTGGAAATGCCCTGGAGATTACAGTTCAAGAAAAGAAAATACTGTGTGGGTTTTTGTGTGTTTGTTCGGTTGGTTTTTTCCTGTCTGCTGCAGAATTAATAGTTCACATGGAATTTCCCTCCTAGGACACTGGAAGCAGAAACAAAAAGTCATTTGAGCACTTTCTAATGAGTCCAAGGTTTGAGAAGCCACTTCTTTCCCAAAGAGAATGAAGTTCATGGGCTTGATGGCTTGAATCCAACCCTGCCCGGGTGTGCCAGGCTCACTGGGATGATTAACAGCGAGCCCATGGCATCTGCCTGGGGAGCAAAGCTGTAGCTGCACCTTTTTTAAAAAAATGTGGCCATAGTACAATAGTAGACACAATGCAGGAACACCCAAACTGGCTTTTTGAAAGCATTGACAGTCAAGATGCAATAGCATGGGTGCCAAAAAAATGCTTGAACTCCTTGTTGGGCTTTTGTAGCTCATGCTCAAAATCCTACAGCTGAGACTCCATTGCTCCCCACTGCAGGACAAAATGAAACCAGCCTGGGTGAATGAAATATTCAGCTGCTTCAGGCACACCCATTTAAGCAGCACAAAGGCACAATGGAACTGCTGCACAGTAGGGATGGAGAAATCCATCCACCAAAACATCCTGTTATTAGAAAGATCTCTATTCTGCACAGCTTGTCATTGCTTAATGCAACACTGATGTAATTATTTTGCATGTCTGAGACTTTAAAAAGAGAGGAAGGGAAATTGGCAAAGAGAAAGGAAGTTACTTCCTCCAAGTCACTGTGTAAGTGGTGACTCAGTCTTCAGGTTCCTAATCCAGTGACCTGTCCCCTGCTCTGCTACAGCTTGCCATGAATGCTTTAGGAATATAAATGAAGAGCTCTAGAAAAAGGCACCATAATTTTCACCATTAGTTCTTTGGGATATAATGATGGCAAAGTTAACTTACTGCAAAGTTACTTTCTCTTACCAAGCATCAGAGAAAAAAATACAATTACCATTGCTACTATATTGCCCAAAAATTGCCAGGCACAGTACAGTACAAGGGCACTGGAGACACAATCTACAGCACTGAGTACATTGGGTATTCCTAATATGTGCATTAATGTCAAGATAATTACAGCTATGTTAAGAGAATTACCTTCCTGCTACCACTTTCTATAAAGCCCTAAGTAATTTTCTTTCCTATTACAATTTAGCCAGCTAAACACAACACATTTAAATGTTGTAATGGTAACTACTCTTCCAAGCCTCAGTAATAGGCTTATTAATTTATCTAATAAGTGCCTACAAATACTTGAATCTATCTCACCAATGTTTAGGTAAAATCAAATTAACATTTCAGAGTATTATTTGCCCTCTTTATTGCATGCATGAAAACTGGGCATTGCAAAACAAGGAAAGGGACAAATTAGAGAAGTGCCTGATGATGGCTAAGAATTCACCAACTCAAAAAAATGAAACTAGCTTTTATGGTATCTTTCTATGCTCTTACTAGACTACCAGGGATTACAGAATAATTATAGCTGGACATCCTATTATCCATTTTTAATCATCAGCGACACAGCTTTTCAGCAAATCCGTGCATTTAATTCAGCAAACCTCATGAAAAGCCATTCCCTCCAGAGGGGCTTGGGATCAGGCTGCTATCACAGCCTCACTGGCTGAATGAGATTAGAAAGTGACAGTGCAGTAATTCTTTTTAACTCTTGCTCATTCCAACAGAGAAGATTCTGTGGGGTTTTGGGGGTTTTTTTTGGGGAGAGGGAACATCAGCTTTACAGTGCACCCAGAACTTGAAGAACCCTGTTGGACCGTTACAGAGTCAACAGCTACACAGACAGAACTCAGAGTCACACTCACTGATTTTCCTCTTCGTGTTCCCAGGTGTAGCAGTAGGGCACTTCCGCTCTGCAGGAGTAGTTCTTCCCTTGGAAGCCAGCTGATGAGGAAAAAAACATGGCCCTTCTAAGAGTTACAACAACAGTAATAGATCAGCCCCAGAGGCAACGGAAAAAACCATAGAAAACTGAAGTACGCCAGAAGGCAGCCACAAAAAAGCACACCCAGCCGCAAAACCATGAAAGATGCCTGGGAGATTTTGCCAGCTGAAAACTCCTGTAAGACTCTTGGAACGCGTAACAACATGTGACATATACAGTGCATAAAATATGTAGCCACGTAAAACAGGGAAAAGAATACTATGAGTATATTAAAAATTAATCTAACATGGCTCTAGGTATGCACATTTTCCAGGGGAAAAATATCCTTAAAAAACATTGTAAAAGGTCAGAGGCCAATGCAGGATCAGAGAAATCCTTTCCCGCATTCTTAGTTACAATCTTTGCAACAGCAAAACCCACAGGATACTCCTATCTTTTGACCACCAGGCAAAGGTCCAGCATAAGCATTTTTTTGAGCACAGATTAAATGGAACAAGGTACTGAAACGAGAGTATCATTTTTCTTTTCGAAGTTTTTTGAGTTATTTCCCTGACTTTTTAATTTATGTTGGTCTTACCTTAAATAAAATGTACAGGATATATAAGAAGATGCCAAATCCATATATGGGGATAATCTGTCCCACAAGACCTCTCCCAGTTCCACCGGTGCCTCCACTACCACCTCCACCTGCCTTGGCTTTGGCAACTGCTTCAGTAAGGTGAGACCTTGGAAAATGAGGGACAGCTCGGCTGTCGGGAGTGGCGTGGGAATGCATCCTTGGTGGAAAGCGACCAAGCTTCCCTGCAAAAAACCACAGAACGATCATTTCCCTTCTATTGCTTTCCACCCTTTTACATGAAGCATAAACCTGCAGCAGGTGCAAGAGATCCTATTTTCTCTGCTTGTAAATTCACCACCACTGATGAATAAGTAATTTGTTGGACTAAGTCTGTGAACTCAGTCCTCAGTCTCTTGTGATGTGCAGTGCTAGGAGTTAGGCTCTACTTAAAGCCCTTTGCTCCTAGGAATTTTACTCCTACACAATTAGGAGTAGAATCACACAATTAAAATCTCTTGATTTTAAGCAGAGGAAGAGCTGGCAGGGCAATTAACAAAACAGACTTTAACAGGTATATTCTTGTCCAAATAGCTGATGGATGAACATCTCCAGCAGGATGAAATGCCAAATTCCTACTTGTTTCTCTCCTCAAAGCCCCCCCAAAACATATCCTTTTTCCACTGTGAGCCTGATCTTTCAATATTGCCCAAAGGCATATTAATATATAAATGTATCAATGTCTAAACCATTACCCACCTAACACCCTGAGACACAACTGCAGTGTTTGCCTAGCATAGATTTCTGGCTATTGCCGTAAGAAATAGTATTTTACCTGATTTTACCAAGCCAGTAACGAAAGATTAAGAAAAGTGGTGTTACCTCAAGCTGTTCTCCTTAAAAAGGTCTAAGGTAAAGCAATGTAAGAAAGGAGATTGAATATAGCCCAGGACATATTATCTTTGGCATTTTAGAGGGAAAAAAAAATGGAGGTTTCTAACCTTTCAAGGCAGAGCTAATTTAACTCAAGAAAGGAGAGCAAGCTTAAATGGTCGTACAGATGCTAAAGGAAGACTGCAGAGAGCCCGAAACAGTCCTGCAGATGATTTCATGCAACTGAAAGGCGCAAGAACCTCAATAAATGTAAGCTCATGCATTATTCTATTTTCTTGCTGCCATCAATTCAACAATTTTGCTGTGAAAGTCAGTTTTACTCCTCTGTGTAGTTGACATCCTGCTTTCCACCTCCATATCCAGCTTGGACGTGCACCTGCACTCCCTTCTGACTGGGGCTGAGCTGAATTACTCAGCTACTCCGTCAGGGAATGTGGTGGCGGGAGGCGCTGGATGGAAGCACCAGGCCAGGGGTTGCCAGGCTGGGCTGGAGCTCACTCCCTGATCCCAGCTGGAAAACTCCCCCTCCCTGGCACACAGGGCCTGGGCGCTGCTGCCTGGTGCTGGGACAAGCTGCCTGTGCTCGCAGAAAGAAAATGAAAAGCAGGTTTGAAGTGGCACTGAAAAGAAGTAACTTTACTTCTGCGAGTACGCAGCTGCAAAGACTTTTATGCGACACAAGAGAAAAATTTAATTAACATTTGGTCTTGCTAGGAAACACCATCATAGGCAGCTAAATTCCTGAGCACAGAAAATTGCAGTAAACACTTATTAGGAAGTGACATCAATAATTCATGATGTTCCACTATCAAAAACACATTTTTCACGTAGATGATAGCACACATTCCGTGAGTTCTTTAGTGTAACTGCCAGGGTACGCCACCACTGACCAAACCCACTCTCAGATTAGCTTAACTTCGAGGAAGCTGTTCTCATGCACTTCAATTTTAGTGAATTATTCAAAGTCTGTGATGGAAAGCATAGCATCTTATTTACAAGAAAGTCCCCCTGCTCCAGCAGCAATGCCCTGTAGCAGTAGGTCACTGTGGAAATGAGTGTGATGTCGTGCAGAGAGCAGTACCACTGAGGTGGGGATGAAGCAGCAGGGTAGGTAAACATTTGTAAAGCATCTCATACTTATGCAAATATTCTTTATTGAAGAAAAAGAAAAGAGATATTAAGAAAGCAGAAAATAATTGACAAAGGTGAAACTGTACTTAAAGTGAATAGTTTCCTAAATTATCCACAAGGCCTCGTCTGTGCTTTAAAATATTCAATTCAATTAAATATAATCAGGCCGAGGGGACATACACCAAACATTTCATTATCAAAATAATTGTAAAGGGGAATTTCATGGCTCCTATTTGTAAACCTACCCTGTTGATTTTAAACTTCTATAATTATTTCCTTAATAAACAAATACTATCTTCCATAGTTTTTTATTGTGAAGAACCCATGCAAATTACACAGGAAACTGAGGGCACAGGCAACTTGAAAGCAACACATGCACAAAGCTCTTAAATGCACAGCATAGAAATGGAAAACGTAACGATTTGGGTGCCACTGTGACTTGACCAAGATTCCATATTTCCAGGGATGAAACAAACCACTTTCAAATGGAGACAACAACCTACTCTCCCATCAAGAAAATCAAGGGACACTTGATGAGCACAGAAGGGCCCGTGTTGGGTCCTTGTTTGCCGCCCCATCCAGCTGCCAGTGGGGATGGTGTGTGCTTCAATGGGACATTTTCCGTGCTGTGGGAAGAGCACTAACTCCAGTTAGCTTTGAAGGGTGCCACAGTGCTTCTCTGCTTCTGAAATATTTCCCATCTCCCCTGTGACAGCCCGAGGGCAGCCTTCATGCAGACTGATTGCTGCGTGTGATAACTCCACCAACTACCTGGCTTTGCAATCTTTTTACCCATGATTTATCCTACACATTTCATAATTTTGTGAGTTTTAATGCTTCAAATCAGCTTTGCAAACCAGCTACAGGGCAAGCAGAGCATGTTTTGTCCAACCCTATCCCTTCAGTAGCTTTAAGTCCAAGAATGAAATTATGCCCCAGCGAACATTTGCGTTGTTTAACAAGGCTGTAGGTTTCTGAATGTAGATGAAGTCCTTAATGGCATTTTCACATGAAAACGACTGTGGGGTTTTTAATCTTGTAACAATATTAACACCCAACTGAAAAGAAGCAGATCTTAAAAACTGTATTTACAACAAAATGAATACAACAACCAACCAGATGATGATACTCAGACCATCTAAGCATCTTTTCCCAAGAAAGCTGTTACGTGTTCTACTTAACGGGTTTTAGGAATTTCTACTGAGCCCAACTTGACTACTTATAAAGTTATTTAGACTTATTTTACTGTACTATTCAGCAACTCTTAGGCTAGGTAATATGTTGCTCTGCCACATCTGGCCAGCTGTAAAATGCTGGGATGCATATGCACACGTATAACAAAAGAATAAAGTTTGACACACAGTACACACAGGCTGTTGCTACATGAAGTTTGCACTTCATTTGTCACATTTATGACACGACTTCATTTATAAGATGTCTATGTTCTTCAGACCCCAGACCTGTAGGAGGAGGGCTGGAGATGGGAAATGTCGGTCTGGGAAGTGCATGTGACTTGTCCAAGCTGACAGCAAAGCAAGGGATGCTATTCTCATGGACTCTCTAATTACAACCAAGCTGCTCCTCAGGGGCACCCACAGTTCTGCTCTTGCTCTGCAGGAGTTCTTCTGCCTTTTGGTTTTTGTTTCCATCCCTTAACTATGGTTACACTACTTTGGTCTGTAAATGCTAAGATTAAGTGTGTTTTTCCAAGACTTTTACTATTCCTTACTCTGCACTCATAACAAACCAAACAGCCCCAAGAGCAAATAAACCTGTGACAGTGGGATACAGAACTATCCTCCTGCCTCAGAAACATAAATTCCAGTCCTCCAAACTATCTTTAAACTATTCTGACTCCCACATTTAGGGATGCTTAGGTGCTATTTACATTTTCCTGATAAAATGCTCATCATAGTGACTGAGAAAGAAAACCACCACTTTTCCAGACAATGATAGGGATCACTTCTGTGAGATCCAGAACTCAGAAGTTTTGCACATTTTTCTCCCCTGCTGTGGTGGAGTTGCTGTTTAAAGAAGATGTGTCCTCTAAGGAAAGCTTTTGCTAAGTAGGCTCTGCAGGACCTCCCTCTCTGGTCAAAGCCAATAAAGACTCATTCATACTGGTGCCTTCACCTCAGGACACCTGAATCAATCTTTAGCCCCTCTCAGCACTGTATTTTCATAAGCTATTTATTTCCTCCCTCATTCTGTCCAATGAGATTAATTACCTGCAAGTTCTAAAGCTGCAAGGGGCAACATACAGCAAGACACAGTGACACTATGATGACTTAACTTCATGTTGTCTGGACAAAATGTCCTTCCAGGTTTTCTTGCATCTTTGGTGAAACAGCTTAGAAAAATCTGTACAGAAACTGTTTTCTTGACATTTAACCAGATCTTCTTTCAAGCCACTATATAATTTCTACTGCTATTCTCCATCCTCTAATTTCTCCAACGTCTGCCCACAGAAAGCCCAAGTAATTACTCCTTTTCTAACTCTACCAGTTCAGTTTTATGCACAGCAATACAAAAAAGACATTAGGCTGTTAGGGAGTGTCCAAAGGAGGGCCACAAGCATGGTGATGGGTCTGGAGGAAAAATCTTCATTTTCTTCAGGATATCAGCAGGCAACTGATGTGTGCATTGCACAAATTCAAGCTGAGCAGAGGGGTTACCTGAACTGCCATATATCTTTTTTTGTAAAGCTGATGAAACTTGATTGTTCATAAGAATGCAGAGGTCGCTACTGTCATGGAGCTGTAAGGTTTTTCTGAAATTACCAACTTAGAGAGTAGCTTTACAAAATGCACGGCATATATTTATGAACACTAGACTTAAAATGTACTTTTTAAACTGCTAGTAGGTCCCCTTTTTGTTCCTCTTTAACAAAGGATAAACATTCTAATGCCTGTCTATGAAGTCACAGAGGAGTTTGATACAAGCACAGTAAGTTCAAGTAAGCTTTGTCATATACATGAAATTATTACTGTGAAAAAGAACAACACTCCTGTCTGGAAGATAATATTAACTTGTACTGTTCTGTGCTCACCATTTTCCTAAAAGAGACCTCTGAAAATGGCTTTATTAGAGAAAGTGCCATTTCCATGCTCAAAGCCTGTTTTGATAAAAAGCCTTCTGGTAACATTGAGTTCTAACCAATGGTACTAAACTTTAAGCATGTTTTATTCAGAGACATTTTGCCCTCAAGACTACAATAAGCACTTTATTAACTTCAAGAATGACACGATTACCTCAAGCCCCTGAAACTCCTGTCAGGTAACTGCAGTTATCAGTGCACCGAAGAGGACGACTAATGTCAGAGATATGAATTGAGCGGTTCAATCAAGATTTATTCTTCCAATAAAAAAAATAACTTTCAGGTGATATAAAGTTTGGTCTACAGAGCAGGTGTAATGAAATCCTTGCCATCAAGCTGAAAATATGGACTATAAACTCTCATCTAAAATTGATCAACTGAGGTGAGTTGTTACATCCTCAGCCAAAGACAGGTGCTGGGGTGCAACAGGGGAGCAATGCTGGGTGCTCGTGCTGCACCAGGCACACACTGATCTGTGCCACCCTGTGATCTCTGCAGGAATGATGGGAAGCATTTATAATAGTGAGGATGGAAGGAGTATTTATGTTCCCTATTTTAAGCATTTAACTGCAGCTGTGATTAGACACCCTATCACAGCACTGCTCAAGGCCAGCTGTGCTAGAACAGGTACAAGCATCATTCATTAGTCAGATGGCACTGAAAATAATTGGGGGACGAGTTTGTTGCTGGGTTTTTTGACACTAGCTTCTCTGTCAGATCAACCTGCAGCCAAAGAGAGAAGCACCACAACACCAACTGACAACTGCCAAGGACTGCACTGCTGTGGGAGAAGTGTGTGTCAAATTCCATCATCTAGTACCACTGCGGGACCAGCGGGGAGCTGTGCAGGGGCAGAAGTCAATGGGGAGCCAGGTAATACCTCCCACAACATCTGCTCCCATCTCTGATGGCTGCTGGGCCTTTATGGGGCCCTGCACCGGGCCCTCACAGTACTGCTCTTGATGTGCTGCCAAAAACTCAGCTCCATTCCAGGTTTTCAGTGTGAGGACATTCTGCAATGGAACCATAAACCTGTACATCTGCAGTGCTGACCAACCTACTTTCAAGTTCTTAAAGACCAAAAATACACATGGTAACCATGAAAGTGCTGTTGTGGCATGGAAATCCTATATTTGGCTTCAACGTAACATTGTTTTAGCAGTAACTGCAGCCTGAAGGTCCTTAAAAAACCCTGAAATGAAATACTAAATGAAATCCATGTCACTGAAGTGTGCAGACATGGAAGAAGCAGGCTGTTGGAAGGATGCACAGAACACAGTCACTGAACATGAGTCCCCATGGGACAGCATCCAGAAGAACCTGTAAATTCTCTGTGCTTCCACCAGCCTCACCTCTGGCTTCCAGGCAGCCCTGGGCAAAACTCCTTCTCTGCCAAGACTCGGGGTTATGATACCAGCTACTTTTGTGAAGTGCCCTGGGGAAAAAAAAAGCCCTGCAGTAAAAGGCAATGGGCATAAAAAGGATGGGAGATGCTTGTATGAAGCCATACCTTGAGAACTTAAGAGAGGACATGCAGAGTGGGAGGGTAGGCAGGAAGGACACAGCTTGGGGGGGCTGCATGGACAGGACAGGAGCCCAAAATGAGCCATCACGTGGCCACAACATTATGAGAATCTGGTGCATGAAAACAAAGGTTTAAAACGTTGGCATAGGAAACTGAACAATGAAGACGATTCAAATGAATTTTTATTTCATATGCAACAACATAAGCATTCCGTACACAAAATAACAAAATAATGAAGGGATGTATAGCAACGAAAAAAACAGAACAAACAAAAAAAAAGTGGAATGAGTATGTCGCTTTTCGGAAGCTTTAATAACCCACACATAAATAAAATGAAATTTGGAAGACTTTAAACCATTTTTTTTTTTTAAAAGAAAAAGAAGTAGATCACAGCGGTAACCAGGAATGAATCCTCCGGCACTCCACACGTCGCTACGGGAGGAGAGCGGGGGAGGGACGCGCGGAGGAGGAACTACGCTATGTCTCCGTACCAGGCGGCGGAGCTCCCTGCCTGCAGCCCCGGCCCCTCACGGAGCCCCCGCCCGCCCCGGGCTCCCCGCGAGCCGCTGCCCAGGCGGGACCGCGCCGTCCCGGGGCGGGGAGGGACGGGGTTGGGGGGGGCGGCGGCGAGGAGCGGCCTCTTACCCTCGGGCG